>CM035438.1:145617425-145964766 GCA_020310875.1 Ceratopteris richardii | reverse complement strand
TCTCTCTCTCTCTCTCTCTCTCTCTCTCTCTCTCTCTCTCCTCTCTTCTCTCTCTCTCTCTCTCTCTCTCTCTCTCTCTCTCTCTCTCTCTCTCTCTCTCTCTCTCTCTCTCTCCTCTCTCTCTCTCTCTCTCTCTCTCTCTCTCTCTCTCTCTCTCTCTCTCTCTCTCTCTCTCTCCTCTCTCCTCTCTCTCTCTCTCTCTCTCTCTCTCTCTCTCTCTCTCTCTCCCCACCCCGCCACCCCACCCCACACCCCCATCCCGCCACCCCACCCCACTCCCCCATCCCGCCACCCCATCCCACTCCCCCATCCCGCCACCCCACCCCATGCGCCCCCCTCTCTCTCTCTCTCTCTCTCTCTCTCTCTCTCTCTCTCTCTCTCTCTCTCTCTCTCTCTCTCTCTCTCTCTCTCTCTCTCTCTCTCTCTCTCTCTCTCTCTCTCTCTCTCTCTCTCTCTCTCTCTCTCTCTCTCTCTCTCTCTCTCTCTCTCTCTCTCTCTCTCTCTCTCTCTCTCTCTCTCTCTCTCTCTCCCCACCCCGCCCACCCCACCCCACACCCCCATCTCGCCACCCCACCCCACTCCCCCATCCCGCCACCCCACCCCACTCCCCCATCCCGCCACCCCACCCCATGCGCCCCCCTCTCTCTCTCTCTCTCTCTCTCTCTCTCTCTCTCTCTCTCTCTCTCTCTCTCTCTCTCTCTCTCTCTCTCTCTCTCTCTCTCTCTCTCTCTCTCTCTCTCTCTCTCTCTCTCTCTCTCTCTCTCTCTCTCTCTCTCTCTCTCTCTCTCTCTCTCTCTCTCTCTCTCTCTCTCTCTCTCTCTCTCTCTCTCTCTCTCTCTCTCTCTCTCTCTCTCTCTCTCTCTCTCTCTCTCTCTCTCTCTCTCTCTCTCTCTCTCTCTCTCTCTCTCCCCTCCTCGCCACCCCACCCCGCACCCCCGCGCAGCTCCCCTTCCCCTGTCTCCCGCCTAATTCCCCGCAGCCACCCCGCCATCCCCCTCTCACCATCTGTGCCCCCTCACACCACCCTCTCACACCACCCCCACTCTCTCACACACACACATCCCACACACACACAAACACAAACAGACACACACACTCGGACATACACACATTCACCCACACATACTACATACCCTCACCACATACGTGCACACATGTGCACGTTCACACACATACATACACACAGGCGCACATTCACACGCACACACACTCATACATATACACACATTCACACACATGCCTACACACATACCCTCACACACACCCGCTCTCGCACACATACAAGCCCACACACAATCACGTAAAGGGTCAATGCAAAACTCTGGAGGCAACTCAGGAGATGACAGATAAGGAGTTTGATGAATGTGAGGAAACCATTCTGCAAGATGTTGGCATGGAAGAAGAAATGAGAAGGGAACAACATCAACTCATGCTTGAGGCTTATGAAGAGGAGGAAAAAGCTCCTTCTAATCCAAGAGTTCAGTATGCTTCACGATTATCAGTCATCATCGGAGCTAATAAGGACTTGAAATTAAAGTGGAATGGTTAAAAGTGAAAGTGGATAAACAAATGTTGCCGCCAACCATTCACGGCGACTACCTATTTTTTTTGGATCCAACTCAAATCAAAGGAGTAATTGACCTACCCCTCCAATTTTGGGCATTCCACCGGCGTGTGATCAGTGGACGTGAAGATTCGGCTAGGCTCTCTTGGCCTATTGGGGCCTATAAAAACAAGGGATTTGTGCTCATTGGGGGTACATTTTTTGGGAGTTACATTGACGCGTGTTTACGTGCAGAAGTTCTCTCTTGCACTTGGTGGTTTCACGCCTATTGTAGGAGCTACTCTGTAGTGTGGATACAGAGGGTAGGCTTCTCAGTGGAGGGCTATGAGCACTATAGTGTAAGAGAGTAGCTTGGATTTATTTTCTTTTCTGTGAGTTAGTGTGTTGACTAACCTCTATTCTCTTGAGAAATTCTACCATTTGTATTGTTCTGAGTTAGCCTGCATATGAGGGGTCCCTTATGCTGATCTATTGTATTGGAGTTAATACTTTTAGAGTGGCTTGTCAGCCCTAAGCTTGCATTTTTGAGTATCACTCTGCCAAACCGTGTAATCGTCTGATTCGAATCAAAAAGTGTATGGTCTCCCTTGGTCATTGGTTGTCCATATTTTCTGAAGTATTACCACTCTGTGCAATCCGTGTTATCTACCTGCTCACAGAAATGTTAAAGGGTATACTTCCCTAAAGAGAACCCCCCTTGAGTAGGTTGTACTGGACGTGTTTAGTTTTCATTCTCTACTTTTGTTAAAAGCGGATACCCCAGTACCTCCTCTACAGGTGTGTATCTACAAGCCAATTGCCTTCTGATTCCATGATCACTTAGGTATTGATCAAATTCTCTTGAGATATATTCTCCCCCTGAATCTAATCGTAGGCATTTGATATACATTCCCAACTCCTTTTCAACCATATATTTGGATCTCACAAAGCACTCAAAGAGTTCACTCTTATGCTTCAAGAAGTAAATCCATGTATATCGGCTATAATCGTCAACAAATATCAGAAAATATAGTGAGTTACCAACTGATTTTGTTTTAGCAGGTCCAACCACATCACTATGTATTAGTTCTAATGGTCTCCTCCTGTGCATTTCTCTTCTTGGAAAGTTCCTACGTAGATGTTTTCCAAATACGCATGCTTCACAAATTCTTTCAAAGTTTAAATGACCAAATCTTTGTATTCCACACACTAACATTTGCTTTTCCATAGATTTCAATTTTCTCAAATTGATATGACCAATTCGTTTATGCCATAATTCAGCTATATCTGAATAGTCAGTATTCTTAGCATACATGTTCTCATAAAGGGTTGTACCCATATCAAACATGAACAATCTACCCATCTTCTTTCCGTGACCAAGTAATTTTCCTCGTTTTCCATACTTGAAATCATGTATAAAACAGCCATGTTTATTGAAAATAACTTCCATGTCTTGATCCGCTAGCTGACCAACCGAAACTAGGTTCTTTGTAATGCTAGGCATATGTAAGACATCACTTAATGTGTTTCGAATGCCATTTCTTTGTACTAGCGGTACATTCCCAACATCGTTAATCACATGTAAGGTATTGTCACCAGTTGCCACATACTCTTTAGTCTTCAAAGCTTCTTTTGATTCAAACCAATTTCCAATACTCGTCATGTGATTTGTGCAACTAGAGTCTATATACGAGTTCATATCGTTTCCAGGCTTTGACATACTATTCAACTCATGCTCCATCGTAAACATATTATCTCTGCCATAGTCTCTACATGAACTTTTTGCAGAGAAATTTCCATGTGCCGCATAATGGCTTCTACCTCTTTCTCTTTGACTATTCTGCTTATAATAACAATCTTTCTCAAAATGGCCATACTTTTCACAATGGTAACAATTTTCAGGTGCCTGTGATCTTCCTCTACCTCTAGAGTATGATCTTCCTCTACCCCTTGGCATATCCATTGTATTTGTATTCCTAGAAGATGATCGTCCACGACTAGAACCTCTCCCTCTATGCTGAAAGAATGCATGATCTCTCGAATTACCACTTCTAGATGCATTCAAACCAAGTTTTACTTCTTCTCTCATGCAAAGAGCTACTAGCTTGTCAAAATCTCGCATAGTGCCTCTCACTGAGATAGAGTATCTAAACTCTTATATTGTGATCCTAGACCATTTAGCATAATTGAAACCATATCATCATCATCAACCGTGCAGTTTGTGGAAGCTAAATCATCACTTATCTTCCTAATTTCAGCCAGATAATCTGTTATGGATCTATTTCCACGCCATACGCTATGCAAATTTTGCTTTAAGTGAATTTTTCTAGCTTTTGTCGATGTACCATATATCTTATGGATTATATCCCAAGCTTCCTTCGGTGTGCTATGTGGAATCAGGCTCTCCGATATACATATCGAAATCCAATGGAGAACCTTTTTTTATTTTTCTATCCATATTTTATATTCTTTTTGCTCTTCTGCATTCGGATTCTCTGGCAACTAAGGACACTCATCCTCTCCATTCACTAGTCCCCATAGACCT
Organism: Ceratopteris richardii; assembly: GCA_020310875.1. Taxonomy (NCBI): domain Eukaryota; kingdom Viridiplantae; phylum Streptophyta; class Polypodiopsida; order Polypodiales; family Pteridaceae; genus Ceratopteris; species Ceratopteris richardii. The sequence continues at coordinate 145,960,678 of CM035438.1, read as the reverse complement.
TTTCCCATCAAGAAATTTTCCATCCTATACGACCATATGTGATAATTGTCTTTATTCAGCTTATTACCAACTATTTGCACAATATTATCACCCATCCTTGCAATTTAGGCACTTCTCTATGCTATGGCAATTTTATGGCGAGGCCTAGAAAAAATTCGGCAGCATTTCGGCTATATTTCTAGATATATGCACCAAAAACTGAATGTTCACAAGTAATCTCAAAGGTTTCCCTCTTGTTCTAAGCACTCCCTGCATCTCTATGCACTTATATGCTCAATTTTTACCTTTCCAAAAAAATTTTGGCAGAGTCTCCTTTGTCCAAAGCGTATATGAGCCAAGTCAACTATAATCAATCCACCCCAAAAACCCAAACTTTGGATAAAAGCATCAATAAGAGTCTATAACGTAAGCAAATATGCTCTAATGGGAGGCCTCAAAAATATACATTCATCCCATGATCGATACACGAGGTCTTTGGACTGTCTTCTCTTTGGTCTTCCACCTTCTTAGGACACATCCTATAAGCATGCCAACCTAGGCATTCATAACAAAGGCCTTCACGACAAGCCTTTTCTTTCTGTTGCTATGCCAAATTGAATCGCTAAAAATCTCTATCTGCCATGAAAGCAGTTACTTTTCTCTTCCCATGGCTTGAAGTCTGAATGATATTTATCTCTATGTTAGATGCTAGAACTCAAGCTATGGGCTTCTTGAATATTATCCAAGTATTCTTTTGTCCTGAGAGTTGCAATTGAGAGTGTTGCCTATCCTCAGGCACCAAGGCAAGTTCTACTACCTCATTTAAGGTGTAGTAGCACTCCTTGCACACAAGTGGATGCAACATCTCCCTAAGCCCAAGCACAACTTTATGCACTTGAAGAAAATCAAGCACCTGATCTCGAATCTTCAATAAGATTTCCTTGTATTTTTTTGCATATTCCTGCACTAAAAGTTGTCTCTACTACAACAAAAACTAGGCATCTAGAGCCCTGGTATGCTCATCTCGAGGAACAAAACTATTGTAAAATATGACCTTGAAATCTGCCCAAGTGGCAGGTTCTACCTTGTCTTCCTCTATTTTCCTCCACCACCAATGAGCAACATCCATCAAATTGTAAGTGACATGCTATATCTTTTGTTTCTCATCCTCAATATTGTAAATTCCTTTACTTGCCACTTGACCTCTCTACTAACAGATGCCTCCACATTTGCAAGTGGTATCTGTGAACTAGATGGTTCAACAAATGGAACTTCCATCTACATTGGTGTACTGACTCATGGCACCTCTGCTTTGTTAATTGCTTCGAGGATCATCTGAAGAATATCCTCCATGCCTCTAATCTTGGCATCAAGGGTCATAATCTCTATAGGTAAAGCCACCAAAGCTCGACCTCATCCATGGGATTTAGAGTCTCATCCAAACTCATTCTAAACAAACAACATAATTGATAAGTCATTTGAATATAAAATGTTATACCTAACTAACAATGCTCATAATTAATTATTCATTCATGTAAAACATGAATTAAAAAGATGTTTTCTAGATCCCCTCTCAATCCCATATATCCACAAATGGAAAATCTCACTCAATCCCCATGTCCTATACAAGTTTACATGATAACTATACAAATTATTGCAAAAATCCTAAAATACATTCGGCGATAAGTCCATGAACAAGCTATATAACCTTTATACATTTCCAAAAACTATTGTAAATGATCCTATACTAACTACAAGTCCAATACATGCTAAATTCAATTGATTTTCCATAAACATTTCCAATTTAAGGTCTTTGATGACTTCCCCTAACTTCTTACATCAAAAAGTGGATTACGTGCAAAATGTCCAGAAACTTAGAAGCACTTAAACATATCCAAAAATAATGATTTTTGGTATCAACATAGTCGTGGAAGTTATCCCTCACCTCTAAGTGAAATAAAGTGAATTGGATCTACACATGAACAAAATGTTCATCTAATTGATTTATATTGTGCAAGTGGTCGATATGTAGGAGTAAAAATCATACTTGATGCCATAGGTTATTAATCCAAAGGTTAAGGGTGACAACAAGGAAACACAAAATGGAATGTTCTAGTTTGGGTGCTTGGGAGATAACGTATGCATTGGAGCTCTATTTGGAAAAAAATCTCTCCATACCTTGAATAGAAAAATGCTCCACTTATTTGAATCATTCAGCGGACAAATAAAAATGATCATCATCGAGAGTAACTAACCATGTAGTTCCATCTGGCTATGGCATTTCCCAAAAAGAATCACCTAATCTCTAATTTAGAATCTCCAACATGAGTCTCTGAGTGACTGCATGGACAAAGGAGGTGCCACAATCCAACAAAGTGAATTGAGATAACTAGTGGGAGTTTAGGTTAGAATGGACACATCCAAGAAGACGGTGGATATGTTGATATATTTAGGTAGTGATGTGTGTGAACACACTAGGACCACCGGGGCACTTTTTTCCCTCTTTAAGAGGTTTTTTCCCTCGGATTGTATATACACCTATTGCCCTAATAGGCTACTTATCTTTCTACATTCTCTAGTAATACATTCAGTATTGTGTGTTGTGATCAAAGCTTTTTCTTCTTCCTTGTGATGTTCGTGTGCTTCCGTAGACGTCTAACTCCAACAATTGGTATCAGAGCAGGTTTCCACTGTTGGAGTTAGACGTCTAGGAAAGCACATAAACAACACAAGGAAGAAGAAGAAGCTTGGAGCACAATCACACAATACTGAATGTATTGCTAGAGAATGTACAAAGATAAGTAGCCCATTAGGGCAATAGTCATATATACAAGCCGGGGGAAAAAAACCTCCTAAAGAGGGAAAAAAGTGCCCCGATGGTCCTAGTGTGTTCACACACATCACTACCTAAATATATCAACAAATCCCCCCTAGGAGTGATGCGGTGAACAAGGAGCTGGCACTCATGTATAAGGAAGTGCCAAGCTATGTGGAAATCACTCCACAAAAGGAAGTAAGCGCAAAGCTTTCCGAAAAGCTTCAAACTTCTCCCTAGGCAGAGCCTTCGTGAAAAGTTTTGCAATGTTCTCTTGCATGGGCACATATGCCAAGCTGATCTCCCCAGCAGAGAACCTCTCCCTGACATAGTGATAATGCACCTCAATATGCTTAGTGCGAGCATGGAACGTAGGGTTCCTCGCAACTACCAATGCACTCTGACTGTTAGTGAAGATGGCAGTGGCAGAAGACTCGCAAACACCCAAATCATCCATAAGGCGTCTGAGCCACACACACTCAACAGTAGCTGTGAAAGCTACCCTATACTCAGCCTCACAATTGGAAGTGGCCACAGTAGGCTGCTTCTTGCTCAAGCAAGATATACATGAGCTACCAAGCATGAAGCAAAAGCCACTAGTGGACACACGAGTGTCATAGCAACCAGTCAAAAAAAGCATGCAAATCTGGCAGTAGTGATCCCCCCTTGGGATGAAACAACCCAAGTAGCGGAGTACCACTCAAGTAGCGAAAGATGCGTGTAACCACCTGCCAATGCTTGACTCCTAGGCAATGCATAAATCTGCTCATCTGTGAGACCAGCAAACTGAATATCTGGCCGAGTAATGCATAAGTAAATCAAGCATCCAAGAACCTGCTGATAGAGAACAACATCAAATGCATCTCCAGCATCATGAAGACTCAATCGTAAACCTGTCTCCATAGGAGTGGCAATAGGCTTACAGACTTCAAGGCCAAAATGCTGCAATAATGTGTCAATAATTTTCATTTGACACAAAGCCATTCCACCATCAACTTGCATAAAGTGAATGCCCAAATAGTGATGCAAATGCCCCAAATTCGACATCTCAAATGAGGCATGCAAATCAGCCTTAAAGTCAGAAATATGCCTCTCAATAGGACCAGTGAGTAGCATGTCGTCAACATAGACAACAATGATCAGAAGCACATCATTAGCACGCTTAACATATAAGGTGCTTTTAGTTGGACTGTTCTCAAAACCATGTGCAACCAGATAGGCATGTATCTTCTCATACCAAGCACGTGGTGCTTTCTTTAAACCATATAATGCCTTCTTTAACCTGCACACCTGGTTTTCATGCCCTTTTTGCACAAAGCGACGGGGCTGAAAAACATACACTTCTTCATGCAAGTCACCATTCAGAAATGTTGTTTTAATGTCCAACTGATGTACATTCCAACCATGATGGGCCGCAAGTGCACAAATGCTCTGAACAGTAGTCATACGGCATGTAGGTGCAAAGGTCTCATTAAAATCAATGCCTCTTTCCTGCGTATAACCCTTTGCAACAAGCCTAGCCTTATACCTATCAACTGTACCATCAGGTTTAAGCTTCAGCTTGTATACCCACTTAGTGCCAATGGCCTTCTTGCCAGGAGGCAAGTCACATAAAGACCATGTACCATTCTTCATTATAGCATCATATTCAGATTGCATAGCAGCCATCCAATTTTTTGAATTATGTGCTTCATCAAAAGAAACAAGCTCATTCTCAACATAGAGACTAGAGGTAGCCATAGCATAGCAATCTGATGCAAAGGAGGCACTATGAGAGCCTGAACGAGTACGATATGACAAAGGTGCATCTAATTTGCTGTCACGCAAAGTCTGCACCAGCCATTTTGGCATAGTTTTTTCCTGCCTAATATCAGCTCTCTCATCAACAAGTGCATCATGTAAATCTGCATCAGAAATGGAATGATCTGCATCATCATATGAAACCTGCAAAGGCGGAGAAGTTGCCTCATTAGGACCAGCACTAGACTGTCCACCTGTAAAAAGAGGCATCAAAGTATCATACATGTCTTTGGAGCTAACAGATGTCTCCTTAGTACATGAAAGCAATGGCTGAATAGCATCTTCCACAAAGACAACATCATGGCTAACCAGAATGCGTTTAGTATGTGGATGATAGAGACGATAGCCTTTACTTTCAGAACTGTACCCAACAAAAATACATTTTACTGTCTTATCATCCAATTTTTTGCGATGTTGTTCAGGCGCTAATGCATATGCCAAACAACCAAAAACACGCAGATGAGCAACAGATGGCTTGCGGTCATGCCAAGCCTCATATGGAGTGATAGACTACAGTGCTTTAGTGGGACACATGTTCAGTACATATGCTGCACACATGACAGCCTCAAGCCAAAAAACTATGTGGTAAAGCCTGACTCTTGACCATGCACCTCGCCATCTCCATGAGTGACCTATTCTTTTGTTTAGCAACTCCATTCTGTTGAGGTGTATACGGCACTGTACACTGGTGTTTTATCCCACGTTCAGCCAGAAATGCATTAAAATCAGAAGACATATATTCCCCCCCTTGATCAGAACGGAGGGTGCCCATTTTACATGCTGACAGATTTTCAACCAAAACCAAAAACTGTTTAAAGCACATGAACACTTCGGACTTTGCTTTGAGTGGATATACCCATGCATGCCTGGAAAAATCATCAATGAAAGTCACGAAGTAAAGGTAATTTCCAAAAGAGGGTGTCTACATAGGACCACAGACATCACTATGTACAAGCTACAATTTCTGTGTAGCCCGAACTAAACCATCTTTTGGAAAGGAGAACGCTGCATTTTGCCCAAAATACAGCCTTCACAAACATGTTTTCCAGGTGCCTCAAGTTTGGGCAAAGAGGACACCATTTCAGATTTCTGCAAGCGTAGCAAACTAGCAAAATTCAGATGACCAAAGCGTGCATGCCAAAGCTTTGCATCTGACATAGCCTGAGAATCATTTACTGCACATGCCGAATTATTTTCAGATCTTTCATAGTCTATGAGCTTATACAGCCCACGACATAAAATGCCCGAAGCAATAATAACATCGCCATTTGACAGATCATGAATTGTACATCTCTCATCAACAAATTTCATAACCAAGCCAATCTTGGCTAATCCAGAAACTGATAACAGATTCTTCTTGATCCCTGGCACAAATAAAGCATCTGACAAGGTGAAAGAACAACCATTAGCAGTAGTCACAATGATCTTACCAACTCCCATAACAGAATAAGAGGAGTTGTTGGCGCATGTAACAGTATTCAGGCTGTAGGGGCAGGCTCGAGTGAAGAGAAGAAACTGTGCTGCGAGCTAATATGTTTGGTCGCCCCACTATCAAAGTACCAAACATCTGAGTCTACTGCAGACATGCACTGCTCATGAGAAGATGGGTCAAAACTGCAAATAGTAGTAAATGCCCATTCTTCTTCCTCCACAAGATTAGCAGACTCCGTTTTTGTTGTAGAGGCTTCTGCAACAACCATTCCAGCCTCTTTCTTCTTTGCCTCTTTTGTAGCCAGTTTTGGACAGTTCTTTATGATATGATCATTCCCTTTACAATACTTACAAAACAATTTCTGCTTTTGTGATTTCTTCTCATCTTTATCTTCCTTCTTCGAATATGCAGAATTAGCAGATTTCTGCTTACTAGTTGAAGAGCTCCATTTTCCTTTGCCCTTCTGACTAGCCAGGAAAGCTTGATCTGCAACTCGCATAATGGACCTGTTTTTCCTAGACTGATCTTCCTACAAGAAAACAGAGACTAACTCCTGAAATGATAAGGCATTCGGATTGCCTTTCATCATCAATCGAAGAGTAGATGCAAAACTCTGATATGAATTAGGAAGACCATTCAGAATGGTCTGCAGAAGTGAGCTATCTGGTATAACCTCATCAGCAGAAATCAATTGTTCCTTCAAGTCTTTGATCTTCGTTAGGAAACTGTCCATAGAATCACCTTCATTCATGTGCTCACTCTCCAACTGTTTTCGGAGGTAAGCAACACGAGCCTCATTCCTAGCGTGGTAAAATGTGGTAAGTGTATCCCAAGCATCCTTAGGTGTTCTGCAAGAGCAAATATGAGGAATAATGGCACGTTTGACAGACAAAGCTATCAATGCATGTGCCTGGGCATCTCTGCCATCCCAACGAATCTGCTCTGCAGTAGGTGTAGCAAAAACAGTAGCACTGTAGAGGAGGTACTGGGGTATCCGCTTTTAACAAGAGTAAAGATAAAAGATTAACACTTCCAGTACGTCGCCTACTCAAGGGGGGTTCTCTTTAGGGAAGTATACCCTTTAACATTTTTGTGAGCAGGTAGATAACACGGATTGCACAAAGTGGTAAATACTTCGGAAAATATGGACAACAAATGACCAAAGAAGACCGTACACTTCTTGATTCAAATCAGGTGATTACAAGGTTGGGCAGAGTGATGCTCAGAAGTGCAAACTTTGTGCTAACGAGCCGCAAGCTTAGGGCTAACAAGCCACCCTAAAAGTAAATAACTCTAACACAACAGATTCTTCTCATTAGCATAAGGGGCCACTGATACGCAGACTAACTCAGAACAATACAAAGAATTTCACAAGAGGATAGAACCTAATCAACAACACTGACTCACAGAAAAGAAGAAGAATCCAAGCTACTCCCTTACACTATGGTGCTCATAGCCCTCCACTGAGAAGCCTACCCTCTGTATACACACTACAGAGTAGCTCCTACAATAGGCTTGAAACCACCAAGTGCAAGAGAGGACTTTTGCACGTGTGCTCGAACCTCTGTATCTCTAAAATTGTACCGTGTACATGTAACACCAAATGAACACAAATCCCTTGATTTTATCGGCCCCAATAGGCCAAGAGGCCTTGCCGAACCTTCACGTCCATTGATCACGCGCCGGTTAATCACCCAAAATTGGAGGGGTAGGTCAATTATTCCTTTGATTTTAATTAGATCCACAAGGATAGGTAGTCGCCGTGAATGGTTGGCGGAAACATTTGTTTTATCCCCTTTCACTTTTGAAAATTACCTTTTACCTTTTCACCTGCGAAAATTTACCTCTTCCGGACCTCTCCATGACTAGTCTCAGTCCTTCCTCTGCCTGCACCTTCACTTCATTCTTCGACAGCCATCATTTTCTGGACAATCTTCCTTGATGTGGCGCTTGTGGTAGAAGATGGGGGTGTGGGAGAGGATGAGGGGGTTTGAGGAAGGGGGAGGAGGCTTGAGGAAGGGGGAGGAGGAGGATGGAGGAGGGTGGAGGAGTGCGGAGGAGGGTGGAGGAGGGTGGAGGAGGGTGTAGGAGGGCGGAGGGGTGTGGAGGAGGGTGGAGGAGGGTGGAGGAGGGCGGAGGAGGGCCGAGGAGGGCGGAGGAGGGTGGAGGAGTGCGGAGGAGGGTGGAGGAGTGTGGAGGAGGGTGGAGGAGTGCGGAGGAGGGTGGAGGAGAGTGGAGGAGGGTGGAGGAGGGTGGAGGAGTGCGGAGGAGGGTGGAGGAGGGTGGAGGAGGGTGGAGGAGGGTGGAGGAGGGTGGAGGAGTGCGGAGGAGGGTGGAGGAGGGTGGAGGAGGGTGGAGGAGGACGGAGGAGTGCGGAGGAGGGTGGAGGGGTGTGGAGGAGGGCGGAGGGGTGTGGAGGAGGGCGGAGGGGTGTGGAGGAGGGCGGAGGAGGGTGGAGGAGGGCGGAGGAGGGCGGAGGAGGGCGGAGGAGAGTGGAGGATGGTGGAGGAGGCTGGAGGAGTGCGGAAGAGGGTGGAGGAGGGTGGAGGAGGGTTGAGGAGAGTGGAGGAGGGTGGAGGAGGGTGGAGGAGTGCGGAGGAGGGTGGAGGAGGGTGGAGGAGGGCGGAGGAGTGCGGAGGAGGGTGGAGGGGTGTGGAGGAGGGCGGAGGGGTGTGAAGGAGGGCGGAGGAGGGTGGAGGAGGGCGGAGGAGGGTGGAGGAGGGTGGAGGAGGGCGGAGGGGTGTGGAGGAGGGTGGAGGAGGGCGGAGGGGTGTGGAGGAGGGTGGAGGAGGGTGGAGGAGGGTGGAGGAGGGTGGAGGAGGGTGGAGTAGTGCGGAGGAGGGTGGAGGAGGGTGGAGGAGGGTGGAGGAGAGTGGAGGAGAGTGGAGGAGGGTGGAGGAGGGTGGAGGAGTGCAGAGGAGGGTGGAGGAGGGTGGAGGAGGGTGGAGGAGAGTGGAGGAGGGTGGAGGAGGGTGGAGAGGGTGGAGGAGTGCGGAGGAGGGTGGAGGAGGGTGGAGGAGGGTGGAGGAGTGCGGAGGAGGGTGGAGGAGGGTGGAGGAGGGTGGAGGAGGATGGAGGAGGGCGGAGGAGTGCGGAGGAGGGTGGAGGGGTGTGGAGGAGGGCGGAGGGGTGTGGAGGAGGGCAGAGGAGGGTGGAGGAGGGCGGAGGAGGGCGGAGGAGGGTGGAGGAGGGTGGAGGAGGGCGGAGGGGTGTGGAGGAGGGTGGAGGAGGGTGGAGGAGGGTGGAGGAGGGCCGAGGAGGGCCGAGGAGGGCCGAGGAGGGTGGAGGAGGGTGGAGGGGTGTGGAGGAGGGCGGAGGGGTGTGGAGGAGGGCGGACGAGGGTGGAGGAGGGTGGAGGAGAGTGGAGGAGGGTGGAGGAGGGTGGAGGAGTGCGGAGGAGGGTGGAGGAGGGTGGAGGAGGGTGGAGGAGAGTGGAGGAGAGTGGAGGAGGGTGGAGGAGGGTGGAGGAGTGCGGAGGAGGGTGGAGGAGGGTGGAGGAGGGTGGAGGAGGGTGGAGGAGGGTGGAGGAGGGCGGAGGAGTGCAGAGGAGGGTGGAGGAGGGTGGAGGAGGGTGGAGGAGGGCGGAGGAGTGCGGAGGAGGGTGGAGGGGTGTGGAGGAGGGCGGAGGGGTGTGGAGGAGGGCAGAGGAGGGTGGAGGAGTGTGGAGGAGGGCGGAGGGGTGTGGAGGAGGGCGGAGGAGGGTGGAGGAGGGCGGAGGAGGGCGGAGGAGGGTGGAGGAGGGTGGAGGAGGGCAGAGGGGTGTGGAGGAGGGTGGAGGAGGGTGGAGGAGGGTGGAGGACAGTGGAGGAGGGTGGAGGAGGGTGGAGAGGGTGGAGGAGTGCGGAGGAGGGTGGAGGAGGGTGGAGGAGGGCGGAGGAGTGCAGAGGAGGGTGGAGGAGGGTGGAGGAGGGTGGAGGAGGGCGGAGGAGTGCGGAGGAGGGTGGAGGGGTGTGGAGGAGGGCGGAGGGGTGTGGAGGAGGGCGGAGGAGGGTGGAGGAGGGCGGAGGAGGGCGGAGGAGGGTGGAGGAGGGTGGAGGAGGGTGGAGGGGTGTGGAGGAGGGTGGAGGAGGGTGGAGGAGGGCAGAGGAGGGCGGAGGAGGGCGGAGGAGGGCGGAGGAGGGTGGAGGAGGGTGGAGGGGTGTGGAGGAGGGCGGAGGGGTGTGGAGGAGGGCGGAGGAGGGTGGAGGAGGGTGGAGGAGAGTGGAGGAGGGTGGAGGAGGGTGGAGGAGTGCGGAGGAGGGTGGAGGAGGGTGGAGAAGGGTGGAGGAGAGTGGAGGAGAGTGGAGGAGGGTGGAGGAGGGTGGAGGAGTGCGGAGGAGGGGGGAGGAGGGTGGAGGAGAGTGGAGGAGGGTGGAGGAGGGTGGAGGAGTGCGGAGGAGGGTGGAGGAGGGTGGAGGAGGGCGGAGGAGTGCGGAGGAGGGTGGAGGAGGGTGGAGGAGGGTGGAGGAGGGTGGAGGAGGGCGGAGGAGTGTGGAGGAGGGTGGAGGGGTGTGGAGGAGGGCGGAGGGGTGTGGAGGAGGGTGGAGGAGGGTGGAGCAGGGTGGAGGAGGGTGGAGGAGTGCGGAGGAGGGTGGAGGAGGGTGGAGGAGGGTGGAGGAGAGTGGAGGAGAGTGGAGGAGGGTGGAGGAGGGTGGAGGAGTGCGGAGGAGGGTGGAGGAGGGAGGAGGAGGGTGGAGGGAGAGAGAGAGAAAGAAGAAGATAGAGAGATAGTGATAGAAAGAGAGTGAGATTGTAGACATTCAGACTACAAGCCATCCCAGAGAGAGGCATTGATCCGGGAGAAAACTGAAGCGGCTCCATTACCATTACAATTGCCATCTTCTCTTCAACAGGCTACAAAGCCTCTCCATAACCTCTGATTGCGTATCTCTTCCTATCACCATGGCCATCCTCCCTGGGCAATGACAGAGGCAAAGATTCGATGTTGCACCACTGACCAGCTCTGTCCATGTTGTATCCAAAGAGTTCGAACAACCCCACCCCTTCCATCTTGAGCTGGATGATATTCCTTGGCCTTCCTTATTGTTTAAAATGACGAGAGAGAAAAAGATAGGGATCTACAGACCCCCACATCAAGCTTTTGCACCGTCCCTGGTGCAATTTCTCCCTTATTTTAATTTATTTAATGAGATATAACTGCAATTTTTGAAAAGAAACATGATATGTACAAGGAATAGAATGCTTCCATTTTGACCTAATTCAGATACTTCTTCACCCTGGAGATGTTGGCCATGGGAATTATTTTACCCTGCAGATCTTCCAGATGCACAGAGCCATGTGGCAATACCTTGATTACCTTATAAGGTCCTACCCATTTGGGTGCCAATTTTGTTGAAATTGCCGGGACTTGATGCACTAAAACCATGGACCCTTCCTGAACTTCATTGGATCTCAGATACCTGTCATGCAATCTCTTGCGCTCTTCTTGTGTTACCAGAAGTTTCTGCATTGCCCCTTCTCTATATTCTTCTAATGCCACCAATCTCTGAATGGGGGGTTCAATTCCAATGGTTTTGATTCCTATTTCTTTTCTGATGATAAACTCAAATGGTGCCAATGCCTCTTTTCCATATACTAAGCGGAATGGGGTTTCACCAGTGGTTCCCTTCTTCGTGGTTTTGAAAGCCCAAATTGCACCGATCAATGCTAGCGGCCAGGAGCTTTGATGATCGAAAGATAATTTGCGAGGCAGTCCAATCAAAATCTTGTTGGAACTCTCTGCTTGGCCATTTGCCCTTGGATAGTAGGCACAAGATTTTTTATGGAAGATTTTGTACTTGTCAAATATAAACTGGAGCAATTGATTTACAAAATGTGTGCCCCTATCACTCGTAATCTCCAGTGGGCAACCAAATCTTGAGAAAATACGTTTATACACAAATTTAGCTACTGTTAAAGCCGTGCAGTCCACAGTAGCTTTAGCCTCTATCCATTTAGTGACATAACATGTAGCCAACAAAATATACATTTTACCTCCAGGTTGACCAGTTGGGCTAATTGGTCCTATGAAATCAAGACCCCATCGTTCAAATGGGAGCCATCCTGTAGATATGACCAATGGTTGGAAATTCAATCTGGTTGGCACGGGAGCACACCTCTGGCAGATGTGGCATTCTTTAGAAAACTTGATTGCATCCTTGAAAATATGAGGCCACCATAAACCTTTGTGGATGATTCTATGAGCCAATTCTTCCCCCTTTAGATGTCCTTCATTGTGTGCAGCCTCTAGCAGAAGATTTACCTCCTCTGGATAGACACACCTTCTCAATATATCATCTTGACAGTATTTATATAAATTTCCATTTATAAGAGAATATGCTTTGGTTTTCAAGAGCAATCTTCTCTTTTCTACAGGTGTCAAGTGTTCTGGGATCTTCCCAGTAGTCAGAACATGGAGAATTTCATCATACCAACCAGTCCGGATTGCTACTAGAAAAAGATTGCTATCCACCAATTCATCATTAATACATGTTGCCTTTTCGCTCATTGCCGTCCTTTACACTTGATCTGCCATGTAGTGCTCTTTTCCTGGCTTAATATGAATATCAAAATTAAATTCTTGAAATAGGAGTAACCATCTCCAAATCCTTCCAGCTACTCTAGGTTTGTTTATCAAATATTTCAAGGGCTGATGATCAGAGATAACAATGAAATGTACACCAAGGAGATAATGTCTAAATTTCTGAAGAGCAAATACGATAGCCAAACCTTCTCTTTCCGTTGTACTATAATTTCTTTCAGCTTGGTTGAGTAGTCTACTTGCATAAGAGATAGGTCTATCCACTTTGTGAGATGATGGTTGAGTTAGAACTGCACCGACAGCATGAAGACTAGCATCTGTATGCACATGAAATTCCAATGACCAATTAGGAACACTTAAAAGTGGATCAGTACATAGCCTCAACTTTAGTTCACAAAATGCTTTGTCGGCTTCAGCACTCCATGAGAAAGGGATCTTTTTACTGGTAAGCCTTGACAAGGGCTTAGCAATTTCCGAATACATCCTAATGAATCTTCTGTGATACCCTGCATGGCCCAAGAAACTTTGCACTTCCTTTGGGCTTTGTGGAATTGGCATGGAAAGAATAGCTGTAACCTTTGCAGGGTCAACAATTATGCCCTCAGCAGATACTATGTGACCAAGAAGAGTGCCCTTAATGACCAAAAAGTGACATTTATCCGGATTCAATTTCAAACCTGTTTTGAGAGATTGCTCAAAAATTTCTTTTAGATTTTCCAAATGGTCATGGAAATCTTGAACTGCTGCCCTTCTATCTGTACCTGAAAATACTGAAAAGTCATCCATGAAAATGCGTAGAAATGTTGTTAACCATTTGCCCAATATCAGATACATCGTTCTATTAAATGAAGCTGGCGCATTCTTCAAACCAAAAGCCATACGAGTATAGACATAAGTGCCCCAGGGAGTGACAAAGGCTGTTTTGTCCCTATCATCAGGATGGATCACTATCTGATTGTAGCCACTAAAACCATCCAAGAAACTATACAAAGTGTGACCAGCTACTTCTTCAAGTACTTGCTCTGTGAAGGGCTGAGGAAATCCATCTTGAATAGTCACTTTATTCAAAGCACGGAAATCAACACATACCCTTATTTTTCCACTATTTTTCTTCGGCACAATAACCATAGAAGAAAGCCACCTCGAATGTTCTACTGGCACAATTATACCTGCTTCTTCTAATTTTGTAATCTCTGCTTTTACCGCCTCTGCATACTTCGGATTGAGTCGATATGGCCTACTTCTTACAGGTGCAGCTCCCTCAACCAAGGGTATCCGATGTAATCCAAGCTCTTCTGGTATTCCTGTTAGATCTTTGTAGGACCATGCGAAGACACTTGTGTAAGTAAAGAGCAAAGAAGTTACCTTCTGTAGTAAATTAGGATAATGCCACAACCAGGATGCCAAATGGACTACTTGAGGGTTCTCTTCATCCCCTAAATTTACTTCTTGAACCAATGTTTCAGAATTGGTCTTGCTTGAGAAATCATCTCCACTATATGCAGGAGTGGATTTTAATTTATATTCTACAACATGTTCTTTCATCCAACCTTGAGGTATATCTGCAAAAGGGAGATCTTCTCTGCTCTTAGGTTCATAATTTTCCCTCTCTGATACTTTTATATTGGTAGCCTCTTCAAAGATTGTATTTTCCTTCAATTGCTCATTCTCCAACACCTTGTGGTCTTCATTGCCCTTTTCTGTAATTTCCTTATCTGCAACTTCTTCCTCAATCTCATTGATCTCCACTGTGCAACACTCTGCACTTCCCATCATCCAATTTAACAATGTATCATCTTCTTGGGGTAGAGAGGGCATTACCTGAGTATCCACAGTATATCCAGTGGTTTTCCCTGAGTCAAATCCCTCTTCCAAATGTAATTGCAGTTGGCTATTGGTGCTTGTTGAAATCCATAGTTTATTTTCTCCCCAATCTTGCAAAGCTTTTGCTTGTCTCAGCCAAGGTCTCCCCAGGAGTAGAGGGTAAGAAGTCTCCTGTGGAAGTGCAATAACAACAAAATCTAGAACAAAATGGCAGCCCTATACTACCATCAATACCTTCTCAATAATGCCCAATGGCGCAACCCGATGTTGATCTGCCAATGTAACCGTGAATGGTGCCAACTTGGTGGGGTTCAATTTCAGCTTCTTCATTGTGAAATCTGGCATTAAATTGATACCAGAGCCTCCATCTATGATCACACCTGTGAGAGTTTCATCCTTTATACAAACAGATAATTTTGAGCTTTGGTAGTCTGCTAAGGGTGCAGGGGGAAAATCAACCATGAAACCATCTATACTAGGTGATTGGACCAAGTGAGCAGAGTGTATAATCTTCAGTAAGTCACTTCTTATTTTTGAATCCATCCTTATAAGTTCATATAGACTAACCTTGTGATGAATACCTTTCAAGATCTGTTCAATGTTTACCTCCTGAGTGTTTTCTTGCAGACTTGTTGGCTGGCCCTTTAAAGAAGTAGTCATCTTATTATAAGCTCCTTCAATTTGTGCTTGGTCCTTCCATCCAGATTCCTTTTCTTCCTCTTTATCCTAAAATCCTTGTTGTTCATCTCTCTGGGTTGCAGCTGCTTGCCTAGCTCTAGTCATCATGGGCATTGCAGAGGATGAAACAGCATAAGTCTGAGTGGTTTTTCCTTCTTCATGTGGAGAGACTGCAATCATGTGGATTGGAGCAGGACGACTTCTCGGACAATCTTTGGTATAATGATCCTTGGCCTCTGGACAATGTTGACAAGGAGGTGCATCTTCTGGAAGAGAGCACCTATTTTGCATGTGGCTGTACTCACCACAACGATAGCACATCAAAGGTCTATTATATCTAGGCTTTGCAGGCCGATTCTCCTCTCTATTTGATGTATTTGAAGTACTAGCATAGTATGAATCCAAAGTTTGAGGGTTACTTCTTTGCTGTGTACCCTTGAGGTAGTAGCAATCTCTAGCTTCATGACCATCCTTTCCACAAAATTGACAGCTTACCTTAATAGGGCAATTAGCATTGGAATGTCCATTGTTATTACAGATTGTACACCAAATTTGTCTCCTTATATCTTGTGTGGTCTTCAAATCTTCTAACTCACGGTGAAGTTGGGCTACTTCATCATCCGTGCGTCGCAGTGGTGGCAAGACCTTCTCTTCTTGTTGATTTTGTTGCATTTTCAATGCTTCCAGTTCCCTCCTTAGTTGCTCAATAGGATCCATGTCTACTGCGTACTTTGGTTGTGTATCCCCTTCGAAATGTTGCCTTGCTTCTTCAATGCGTGATGCGGCTGCAACAAAATCATTGAGGGTCGCATCCAATCTAAGAGACTCACGAAGCTTCTGCTGAGATGACCTGGGCAGTGCTTTTTCTATCCATTTTTTAACCAGAAAGTCACCTGGGGCATGTGGCAGACGTGCAACAAGTGCTTTTGTTCTAGTGTGAAGTTCATGAAAAGATTCACCTGATCTCAGCTTCAAATTTTCTAGCTGATCTAGAGCCCTTTCCGAAGAATCACTTGGTCGGAATGTTTGTGAGAAAGCCACCTTCAGAGCCTCCCATGTAGTGAAATGGCCATCTGCGTATTGACTATACCATTTATCTGCAAGACCCTCCAATGTGGATGGAAAAAGTGCTAACATTGCATCTTCTCTATTCTGCAGACCTCGCCCACGACATAAAGAGATGAATCTCCTCACATGATCATCAGCATCCTCATAAGCATGTCCCTTGAAGGTAGGGAATTTGATGTTTAATCTGGATAGCAAATGAGAGAGATCCTCCATTTGTACTGGTGTTTCTTCGGACGTATCTGAGGAGAAGTCTAGAGTTCTCCTATACCTCTCTTTTGATAATGGTGTCGCACCCAAATCGATAGATAAATTTAGGGAGGGCAGAGGGGAGGTAGACTCACTAGTCATGGTTATGGCTAACTTGTTAAGGCTCCTCCGAACACGAAGAGACTCCTTATCTGCCCGTGTATGGGTCATGTACCTACTTGCAAATGTAATAGGACAAAAATACCTCTCACAGAAATGCAAAGGTCCCACCGGGCGTGCCAAACTGTAGAGGAGGTACTGGGGTATCCGCTTTTAACAAGAGTAAAGATTAAAGATTAACACTTCCAGTACGTCGCCTACTCAAGGGGGGTTCTCTTTAGGGAAGTATACCCTTTAACATTTCTGTGAGCAGGTAGATAACACGGATTGCACAGAGTGGTAAATACTTCGGAAAATATGGACAACAAATGACCAAAGAAGACCGTACACTTCTTGATTCAAATCAGGTGATTACAAGGTTGGGTAGAGAGATGCTCAGAAGTGCAAACTTTGTGCTAACGAGCCGCAAGCTTAGGGCTAACAAGCCACCCTAAAAGTAAATAACTCTAACACAACAGATTCTTCTCATTAGCATAAGGGGCCATTGATACGCAGACTAACTCAGAACAATACAAAGAATTTCACAAGAGGATAGAACCTAATCAACAACACTGACTCACAGAAAAGAAGAAGAATCCAAGCTACTCCCTTACACTATGGTGCTCATAGCCCTCCACTGAGAAGCCTACCCTCTGTATACACACTACAAAGTAGCTCCTACAATAGGCTTGAAACCACCAAGTGCAAGAGAGGACTTCTGCACGTGTGCTCGAACCTCTGTATCTCTAAAATTGTACCGTGTACATGTAACACCAAATGAGCACAAATCCCTTGATTTTATAGGCCCCAATAGGCCAAGAGGCTTTGCCGAACCTTCACGTCCATTGATCACGCGCCGGTTAATCACCCAAAATTGGAGGGGTAGGTCAATTATTCCTTTGATTTTAATTAGATCCACAAGGATAGGTAGTCGCCGTGAATGGTTGGCGGCAACATTTGTTTTATCCCCTTTCACTTTTGAAAATTACCTTTTATCTTTTCACCTGCGAAAATTTACCTCTTCCGGACCTCTCCATGACTAGTCTGAGTCCTTCCTCTGCCTGCACCTTCACTTCATTCTTCCACAGCCATCATTTTCTGGACAATCTTCCTTGATGTGGCGCTTGTGGGAGAAGATGGGGGTGTGGGAGAGGATGAGGGGGTTTGAGGAAGGGGGAGGAGGCTTGAGGAAGGGGGAGGAGGAGGGTGGAGGAGGGTGGAGGAGTGCGGAGGAGGGTGGAGGAGGGTGGAGGAGAGTGGAGGAGGGTGGAGGAGGGTGTAGGAGGGCGGAGGGATGTGGAGGAGGGTGGAGGAGGGTGGAGGAGGGCGGAGGAGGGCGGAGGAGGGCGGAGGAGTGCGGAGGAGGGTGGAGGAGTGCGGAGGAGGGTGGAGGAGTGCGGAGAAGGGTGGAGGAGAGTGGAGGAGGGTGGAGGAGAATGGAGGAGTGCGGAGGAGGGTGTAGGAGGGTGGAGGAGAGTGGAGGAGTGCGGAGGAGGGTGGAGGAGGGTGTAGGAGGGTGGAGGAGGGTGGAGGAGGGCGGAGGAGTGCGGAGGAGGGTGGAGGGGTGTGGAGGAGGGCGGAGGGGTGTGGAGGAGGGCGGAGGGGTGTGGAGGAGGGCGGAGGAGGGTGGAGGAGGGTGGAGGAGGGCGGAGGAGGGCGGAGGAGGGAGGAGTGCGGCGGAGGAGACTGGAGGAGGGTGGAGGAGGGTGGAGGAGTGCGGAGGAGGGTGGAGGAGGGTGGAGGAGGGTGGAGGAGAGTGGAGGAGGGTGGAGGAGGGTGGAGGAGTGCGGAGGAGGGTGGAGGAGGGTGGAGGAGGGCGGAGGAGTGCGGAGGAGGGTGGAGGGGTGTGGAGGAGGGCGGAGGGGTGTGGAGCAGGGCGAAGGAGGGTGGAGGAGGGCGGAGGAGGGTGGAGGAGGGTGGAGGAGGGTGGAGGAGGGCGGAGGGCTGTGGAGCTTGGTGGAGGAGGGTGGAGGAGGGTGGAGGAGGGTGGAAGAGTGCGGAGGAGGGTGGAGGAGGGTGGAGGAGGGTGGAGGAGAGTGGAGGAGAGTGGAGGAGGGTGGAGGAGGGTGGAGGAGTGCGGAGGAGGGTGGAGGAGGGTGGAGGAGAGTGGAGGAGGGTGGAGGAGGATGGAGAGGGTGGAGGAGTGCGGAGAAGGATGGAGGACGGTGGAGGATGGTGGAGGAGTGCGGAGGAGGGTGGAGGAGGGTGGAGGAGGGTGGAGGAGGGCGGAGGAGTGCGGAGGATGGTGGAGGGGTGTGGAGGAGGGCGGAGGGGTGTGGAGGAGGGCGGAGGAGGGTGGAGGAGGGCGGAGGAGGGCGGAGGAGGGTGGAGGAGGGTGGAGGAGGGCGGAGGGGTGTGGAGGAGGGTCGAGGAGGGTGGAGGAGGGCGGAGGAGGGTGGAGGAGGGCGGAGGACGGTGGAGGAGGGCAGAGGGGTGTGGAGGAGGGCGGAGGGGTGTGGAGGAGGGCGGAGCAGGGTGGAGGAGGGTGGAGGAGAGTGGAGGAGGGTGGAGGAGTGCGGAGGAGGGTGGAGGAGGGTGGAGGAGAGTGGAGGAGAGTGGAGGAGGGTGGAGGAGGGTGGAGGAGTGCGGAGGAGGGTGGAGGAGGGTGGAGGAGGGTGGAGGAGGGTGGAGGAGGGTGGAGGAGGGCGGAGGAGGGCGGAGGAGTGCGGAGGAGGGGGGAGGAGGGTGGAGGAGGGTGGAGGAGGGTGGAGGAGGGTGGAGGAGGGCCGAGGAGTGCGGAGGAGGGTGGAGGGGTGTGGAGGAGGGCGGAGGGGTGTGGAGGAGGGCGGAGGAGGGTGGAGGAGTGTGGAGGAGGGCGGAGGGGTGTGGAGGAGGGCGGAGGAGGGTGGAGGAGGGTGGAGGAGGGCGGAGGAGGGCGGAGGAGGGCGGAGGAGGGTGGAGGAGTGTGGAGGAGGGTGGAGGAGGGTGGAGGAGGGTGGAGGAGGGTGGAGAGGGTGAGGAGTGCGGAGGAGGGTGGAGGAGGGTGGAGGAGGGTGGAGGAGTGCGGAGGAGTGCGGAGGAGGGTGGAGGAGGGTGGAGGAGGGTGGAGGAGGGCGGAGGAGTGCGGAGGAGGGTGGAGGGGTGTGGAGGAGGGTGGAGGGGTGTGGAGGAGGGCGGAGGAGGGTGGAGCAGGGCGGAGGAGGGCGGAGGAGGGTGGAGGAGGGTGGAGGAGGGCGGAGGGGTGTGGAGGAGGGCGGAGGGGCGGAGAGGAGGGCGGAGGAGGGTGGAGGAGGTTGGAGGGGTGTGGAGGAGGGCGGAGGGGTGTGGAGGAGGGCGGAGGAGGGTGGAGGAGGGTGGAGGAGAGTGGAGGAGGGTGGAGGAGGGTGGAGGAGTGCGGAGGAGGGTGGAGGAGGGTGGAGGAGGGTGGAGGAGAGTGGAGGAGGGTGGAGGAGGGTGGAGGAGTGCGGAGGAGGGCGGAGGAGGGTGGAGGAGGGTGGAGGAGGGTGGAGGAGAGTGGAGGAGGGTGGAGGAGGGTGGAGGAGTGCGGAGGAGGGTGGAGGAGGGTGGAGGAGGGCGGAGGAGTGGCGAGGAGGGTGGAGGAGGGTGGAGGAGGGTGGAGGAGGGTGGAGGAGGGTGGAGGAGGGTGGAGGAGGGCGGAGGAGTGCGGAGGAGGGTGGAGGGGTGTGGAGGAGGGCGGAGGGGTGTGGAGGAGGGCGGAGGGGTGTGGAGGAGGGTGGAGGAGGGTGGAGGAGGGTGGAGGAGTGCGGAGGAGGGTGGAGGAGGGTGGAGGAGGGTGGAGGAGAGTGGAGGAGAGTGGAGGAGGGTGGAGGAGGGTGGAGGAGTGCGGAGGAGGGTGGAGGAGGGTGGAGGAGGGTGGAGGGAGAGAGAGAGAAAGAAGAAGATAGAGAGATAGAGATAGAAAGAGAGTGAGATTGTAGACACTCAGACTACAAGCCATTCCAGAGAGAGGCATTGATCCGGGAGAAAACCGAAGTGGCTCCATTACCATTACAATTGCCATATTCTCTTCAACAGGCTACAAAGCCTCTCCATAAGCTCTGATTGCGTATCACTTCCTATCACCATGGCCATCCTCCCTGGGCAATGACAGAGGCAAAGATTTGATGTTGCACCACTGACGAGCTCTGTCCATGTTGTATCCAAAGAGTTCGAACAACCCCACCCCTTCCATCTTGAGCTGGATGATATTCCTTGGCCTTCCTTATTGTTTAAAATGACGAGAGAGAAAAAGATAGGGATCTACAAGCACGAACAGGAATCTACAGAATATCATCTTCGACGCCATCTTCATCAGCTCGAGCACCTGTATTTGCAGTACCTGTAGTCAGAGGTGTAACACGACGTCTTTCAACACCCTACACAATGTTCCACAATCCTTTTGCAACCAATACATGTCGCATCATATAAGCCCATAATGGGTAGTTGGTACCATCCAACTTATCCTCAACAGCCAACATACGGAATACATCACTACTTTCAGCCATGGCCGGTGACTAAAATACCTTGATGTAGAAAATTGACTGTATCTCAAAAAGTTGAACAGAACTGCCCCGACAAATTCTGCTAGACCTGTAGAAAACTTCGAGATGCTTATATTGGCGAACAGAAACTGGTATATACCTTTGGCACAAAAAGACGAAATAGCCTACACAAGCACTGCGATAGTGCGTTCGGAGGCCGAAATGAGCTCAGATCGCGATTTTGGCACAACACAGCGAAGCTGTTTTGATCTCTGAAACACCCTGAGTATGCTCACCAAATTTCGTGTGAATCTGAGATTGCAAACGAAGGAGTGTCGACGGCACCCTAAATGAAGCGACGACCTGCTCTGATACCAATTGTTGGAGTTAGATGTCTACGGAAGCATACGAACAGCACAAGGAAGAAGAAGAAGCTTGGAGCACAAACACAAAATACTGAATGTATTACTAGAGAATGTACAAAGATAAGTAGCCCATTAGGGCAATAGGCACATATACAAGCCGGGGGAAAAAAACCTCCTAAAGAGGGAAAAAAGTGCCCCGACGGTCCTAGTGTGTTCACACACATCACTACCTAAATATATCAACATCCACTTCATCAAGGGCATCGTCGACACTCCTCTGATTGCAATCTTAGGCACGAATTTTGGTGAGCATACTCAATGTGTTTTCGAAATCAAACTGCTTCGCTCGGTCGTGCCGAAATCACGATCAGAGCTCATTTCGGCCTTCAAACGCACTATCATAGTGCTTATGCAGGTTATTTTGTCTTTGTGTGCCAAAGGTATATACTAGTTTTGGTTTGTCAATATACGCATCTCAAATTTTGTTACACGACTAGCAAAAGTCGTCTGGGCACTTCTGTTCAACTTTTTGAGATACAGTCAATTTTCTGCATCAAGGTATTTTAGTCACCCCCCATGGTTGAAAGCAGTAATGTATTCCATATGTTGGTTGTTGAGGATAAGTTGGATGGTACCAACTACCTGTTATGGACTTATATGATGTGACATGTATTGGTTGCAAATGGACTATGGAACATTGTGCAGGGTGTTGAAAAACGTCCTATAACACATGCAACTGTTACAACTGCAGGTACATAAGTTGATGCAGAAGGTGTCAAATATGATGATATTCTGCATATTCCTATTCATGCTGTGATTTCTATTGCGCCTATTGTAGAGGAAAATCATTGGGATGGCAAAGATACCCAGGCACATGCATCGATAGCTTTGTCTGTCAAAGGTGCTATTATTCCTCACACATGCTCTTGTAGAACAGCTAAGGATGCTTGGGATACACTTATCACATTGTACCAAGAGTTGGAGAGTGAGCACATGAATGAAGGTGATCATATGGATAGTTTTCTAACAAAGATCAAAGACTTGAAGGAATAGTTGATTTCTATTGATGAGGTTATACCAGATAGCTCACTTGTGTAGACCGTTCTGAATGGTCTTCGTGATTCATATCAGATTTTTGCTTCTACTCTCGATTGATGATGAAAGGCAATCCAAATACCTTGTCATTTGAGGAGTTAGTCTCTGTTTTGTTGCAGGAAGATCAGTCCAGGTAAAACAAGTCCATTATGCGTGTTGTAGATCAAGCATTCCTAGCTAGTGAGAAGGGCAAAGGAAAATGGAGCTCTTCAAGTAGTCAGCAAAAATCTGCTAATTCTGCACAATCAAAGAGGGAAGACAAAGATGAAAAGAAATGAGAAAAGCAGAAATTCTTTTACAAGTACTCTCAAGGAAATGATCATATCATAAAGAACTGTCCAAAAATGGTTGCTAAAGAGGCAAAGAAGAAAGAGGCTCGAATGGTTCTTGCAAAGGCCTCTACACCAAAAGCAGAGTCTGCTAATCTTGTGCAAGAAGAAGAATGGGTGTTTACTATTGTTTGTAGTTTTGACCCATCTTCTCATGAGCAGTGCATGTCTATAGTAGACTCAGATGTTTGGTACTTTGACAGTGGGGCGACCAAACATATTACCTCAGAGCGCAGTTTCTTCTCTTCACTCGAGCCTGCCCCTACAAGGAATAATGTTACATGCGCTAGCAACTCCTCTTATCATGTTATGGGAGTTGGTAAGATCATTTTGACTACTGTTGATGGTAGTTCTTTCAGTTTGTCAAATGCTTTGTTTGTGCCAGGGATCAAGAAAGATCTGTTATCAGTTTCTACATTAGCCAAGATTGGCTTAGTAGTGAAATTTGCTGATGATAGATGTACAGTTCATGATCTGTCAAATGGTGATGTGATTATTGCTTCTAGCATTTTATGTCGTGGGCTGTAAAACTCATAGACTATGAAAGATTTGTAAATGATTCGGCATGTCGAGTACATGATTCTCAAGCTATGTCAGATGCAAAGCTTTGGCATGCACGCTTTGGTCATCTAAATTTTGCTAGCTTGCTACGCCTGTAGAAATCTGAAATGGTGTCCTCTTTGCCCAAACTTGAGGCACGTGGAAAACATGTTTGTGAAGGCTATATTTTGGGCAAAATGCAGTTTTCCTCCTTTCCAAAGGATGGTTCAATTCGGGCTACTTAGAACTTGCAGCTTGTACATAGTCATGTCTGTGGTCCTGTGCAGACACCTTCTTTTAGAAATTATCTTTACTTTGTGACTTTCATTGAGGATTTCTCCAGGCATGCATAGGTATATCCATTGAAACAGTTTCTGGTTCATGTGCTTCAAAACAGTTTTTGGTTCATGTGCTTCAAAACAGTTTTTGGTTTTGGCTGAAAATCTATCAACATGTAAAATGGCCACCTTCCGTTCTAATCGGGGGGGGGGGATATATGTCTTCTGATTTTAATGATTTTAATGGATTTCTCGGATAAAACACTAGTGTACAGTGCCGTATACACCTCAATAGAATGGAGTTGTTGAACGCAAGAATAGGTCACTCATGGAGATGGTGAGGTGTATGGTTAAGAGTCAGCCTTTACCACATAGTTTCTAGCTTGAGGCTGTCATCTCTGCAGCATATATACTTAACAACTGTCCCACTAAAGCAGTGCAGTCTATCACTCCATATGAGGCTTGGCATGATCGCAATCCATCTGTTGGTCATCTACGTGTCTTTGGTTGTTTGGCATATGCATTAGTGCCTGAACTACATTGCACAAAATTGAATGATAAAGCAGCTAAATGTATTTTTGTTGGGCATAGTTCTAAAAGCAAAGGCTATCATCTATATCATCCATAGACTAAACACATTCAGGTTAGCGGTGATGTTGTTTTTGTGGAAGATGTTATTCAACCATTACTTTCATGTACTAAGGAGACATTTGTTAGCTCCAAAGACATGTATGATACTTTGCTGCCTCTTTTTTACAGGTGGACAGTCTAGTCCTGGTCCTAATGCGGCAACTTCTCAGCCTTTGCAGGTTTCATGTGATGATGCAGATCATCCCATTTCTGATGCAGATTTACATGATGCACTTGTTGATGAGAGAGCTGATATTGAGGAGGCAAAAACTATGCCAAAATGGCTAGTGCAAACTTTGCGTGACAGCAAATTAGATGCACCTCTGTCATATCATACTCAATCAGGCTCTCATAGTGCCTCTTTTGCATCAGATTGCTATGCTATGGCTGGATTTAGTCTCTATGAAGAGACTGAGCCTATTTTGTTTGATGAAGCACAAAATTTAAAAAATTGGATAGCTGCTATGCAATCTGAATATGATGCTATAATGAAGAATGGTACTTGGTCTTTATGTGACTTGCCTCCTAGCAAGAAAGCCATTGGCACTAAGTGGGTATACAAGCGGAAGCATAAACCTGATGGTATAGTTGACAGGTATAAGGCTAGGCTTGTTGAAAAGGGTTATGCGCAGGAAAGAGGCATTGATGTTGATGAAACCTTTGCTCCTACTTGTTGGATTACTATTGTTCAAAGCATCTGTGCACTTTCAACTCATCATGGTTGGAATGTACATCACTTGGACATTAAAACAGCATTTCTAAATGGTGACTTGCATGAAGAATTGTAATGTTTTTTAGCCCCGTGGCTTTGTGCAAAACGGGCATGAAAACCAGGTGTGAATGTTAAAGAAGGCGTTATATGGTTTAAAGCAACCACCACGTGCTTGGTATGAAAAGATACATGCCTATCTGATTGCACATGGTTTTGAAAGCAGTCCAACTGAAAGCACCTTATATGTCAAGTGTGCTACTGATGTACTTTTGATCATTGTGGTGTATGTTGATGACATGTTGCTCACTAGTCCTCATGAGAAGCATATTGCTGATTTCAAGGCTGATTTACATGCCTCATTTGAGATGTCTGATTTGGGGCATTTGCATCGTTGTTTGGGCATTGAGTTTATGCACGTTGATGGTAGAATGGCTTTGTGTCAATTGAAATATATTGACACATTATTGCAGCATTTTTGGCCTTGAAGACTATAAACCTACTGCCACTCCTATGGATTACAGGTTTACGATTGAGTCTTCATGATGTTGGAGATGCATTTGATGTTATTCTCTATTAGCAAGCTATTGGATGCTTGATTTACTTATGCATTACTCGGCCAGATATTCAGTTTGTTGTCTCACAGATGAGAAGGTTTATGCATTGCCAAGGAGTCAAGCATTGGCAGGTGGTTAAGCACATCTTTTGCCATTTGAATGGTACTCGGCCACTTGGCTTGTTTCATCCCAAGGGGGGATCACTACCACCAGATTTGCATGCTTTTTTTTTTACTCTGATTGGGTTGGTTGCTATGACACTCATGTGTCCACTAGTGGTTTTTGCTTCATGCTTGCTAGCTCATGTATATCTTGGTTGAGCAAGAAGCAGCCTACTGTGGCCACTTCCAGTTGTGAGGCTGAGTATAGGGCAACTTTCACAGCGATTGTTGCGTGTGTGTGGCTCAAACACCTTATGGTTGATTTGGGTCTTGGTGAGTCTTTTGCCACCACCATCTTCACTAACAGTCAGAGCGCATTGGTTGTTGCGAGGAACGTTGTGTTCCATGCTCGCACTAAGCACATTGAGGTGCATTATCATTATGTGAGGGAGAGGTTCTCTACTGGGGAGATCAGCTTGGCATATGTGCCCATGCAAGAGAACATTGTAGACCTTTTCACGAAGGCTCTACCTAGGGAGACCGCTGAAGCATTCCGCAAAGTTTTGGGCTTACTTCCCTTTATGGAATGATTTCCACATATCTTGGCACTTCCTTATACATGAGTGCGAGCTCCTTGTTCACCACATCACTCCCAGGGGGATTTGTTGATATATTTAGGTAGTGATGTGTGTGAAGACACTAGGACCGTCAGGGCACTTTTGTCCCTCTTTAGGAGGTTTTTTCCTCGGCTTGTATATATGCCTATTGCCCTAATGGGCTACTTATCTTTGTACATTCTCTATTAATACATTCAGTATTGTGTGTTGTGCTCCCAGCTTCTTCTTCTTCCTTGTGTTGTTCGTGTGCTTCCGCAGACATCTAACTCCAACATGATAGTGTTTCAAAGGGGGAGAGAGAGAGAGAGTTTACATGCTTTAGTAGAGAGAAAGCTTGATCAAAGAAGGTGATGCACACAAAGGATAGTGATAGCATAGACGTGAGCATGAAAAGTAGATAAAAGTGCAAATTTGAAGGACCCAACACTACAACATATGAGGGGCATACCGACATTGCCCATACCGATGGTCACGCCTCGGCGTCAGTATGACCGTTGAAAATGCTTGAAAAGCCACGGATGCAATACCGATGGTCATCTAATCGTCGGTATACTCGACTTCAATATGAGCGTCGATATAGGCGTCGGTACTTTATTGTACAGTACTGATGCTTATACTGACGCTTATACCAATGCTTATACCGATGCTTATACTGACGCTTATACCGATGCTTATATCGAGGCAACGTTTTAACCGGACCCGATAGCAAAAATTTGACATTTGCTTGCATTTTGAACCAAAGTTTGCTACTGTCGAGTTTGCACGTGCGAACTACATTTTGAGCTTATTGTGTACACACATCTCTTTCTCTCTCTCTCTCTCTCTCTCTCTCTCTCTCTCTCTCTCTCTCTCTCTCTCTCTCTCTCTCTCTCTCTCTCTCTCTCTCTCTCTCTCTCTCTCTCTCTCTCTCTCTCTCTCTCTCTCTCTCTCTCTCCCTCTCTCTCTCTCCTTCTGTCTCTATACATCTCTATTTCTCTAGATCTGAAACTTTGGTAAGTATCGCACATATTGTAGCACCCTTTCTCTTTCTTTGTGTTTTCCCTTTTCTAATTTCTCTTCTCTTTTGTTTTGCAGGAGCTTTTTGGCATCAGTTCTTTGGAATTCCATGAAGGACAACATTAAGTGGACTTTGACGACAACGCTCCAAACAATTACATCGATGTAAGTGATTTTCTCTACATCTCTCTTTCTCTAGATCTGAAATTTTGGTAAGTATTGCACATACTGTAGCACCCTTTCTCTTTCTTTGTGTTTTCCCTTTTCTAATTTCTCTTCTTTTTCGTTTTGCAGGAGCTTTTTGGCATCAGTTCTTTGGAATTTGACGAAGGATAACATTAAGTGGACTTTGATGACAACACTCCAAACAGTTACATCTATGTAAGTGATTGTTTTGTTTTCTATTGATATAGAGTGAGATAGAGAGAGAGATGAAAGAAAGACAGAGATCCAGAGAAACATAGAGAGAGAGAGAGAAAGAGAGAGAGAGAGAGAAAGAGAGAGAGAGATGAAAGAGAAAGATAGAGAGAGTGAAAAAGAGAGAGAGAGAGAGATGAAAGAGAGAGAGAGAGAGAGATGAAATAGAAAGAGAATGCGATATAGACAGAGATGCATACATACATACACACACACACATATGCATACACATACTCACATACATATTACATACACACATGCATGTTACATACACACTCACATACATATTACATACACACATGCATATAAATACACATACATATTACATACTCACATGCATACACACATATACATACATACATGCATATTAGATACACACATGCATATTACATACACACATGCATATACATACACACACACATATTCATACTCATATTATCATACATACATACATGTATACACACATATACATACACACATGTACACACACATGTATACATACACATGTATACATACACACATGCATATGCATACATACTTACACACATATTTGCATGTACACACACACATACATACATACATACACACATGCATATTACATACACACTCACATATGTATACACACACATATGTGCATACACACATGCATATGCATACATACATACACACACATATGCATGTACACACACACATACATACATACACACATGCATATTACATACACACATGCATATTACATGCACATATATATATATACACACTCACATATGTATACACACTCACATATGTATACGCACACATGCATACATGCACATACACATACACACACATCACATATACATACACACATATACATGTTTTAGGGTTAGGTTTTTAGGTTTAGGGTTTAAGAAATTCTCTTTTCTTTTGTTTTGCAGAACATTTTTGGCATCACTTCTTTGGAATTCGACAAATGACAACATTAAGTGGACTTTGACGACAACGCTCAAAACAATTACATCGATGTAAGTGATTGTTTTGTTTTCGATTGATATAGAGTGAGATAGAGCGAGAGAGAGAGATGAAAGAAAGAGAGAGATACATACACACATATTTGCATGAACACACACATACATACATACACACATGCATATTACATACACACACATATAAATACACACTCACATATGTATACACACACATATGTGCATACACACCTGCATATGCATACATACATACACACACATATGCATGTACACACACACATACATACATACACACATGCATATTACATACACACGCACGTATATATACACACACATGCATACATGCACATACACATAGACACACATCACATACACATACACACATATACATGTTTTAGGGTTAGGGTTTTAGGATTAGGTTTTTGAATTTCTCTTTTCTTTTTTTTTTTAATATAAAGGAAGTTTGGCATTAGCCTACTCTCCCGGACTTGAATTAAATAAAGAAAGAAAGGTATAAGAGAAGGGGACTAGTGCCCATGGGACCCCCCAAATCCCACAAAGCAGGGGAAGCTTTAACAAAGCTTAGATGGCATTACAAAGAAGGTTAATCACCCTCTCTTCACCCTCATGCGGGGCCCACTTGGGTTTAAGCTTGTTATTGATCAAAAGGAGAACTTGATGATGCCTGAAGGGGGGGGATTTCTTGCAGTTAACAATCCTTTTGCTAAGGAGGAATAATGATTTCTCAATTGACCACTCCTTGGGGGAGTCACCGAAGTTGAGAGCACATCTTTCCCGCCAGATTTTCCATAGGACCTCCCCTCTGATGGTGTTCCAGAGGGTCGCGGAGCAGCCGATCGCTTCTCCCAACAAGGCTTGCTGCCAACTGAGATGTTTCTGAAGTCTAATTTTCATTCCAACCGTCTGCCAGAGTCTGTTGGAGTTGGGGCAGGTAAAGAAGATGTGTGGGACATCTTCGATAGACCGGTAGCAGCATTCGCACCAAGGAGAAATCCCACAAAGTTTGCTAGCCTTAAGGTTGGTTCAGTTTCCATGATGAAGAATTTGGCATAAGAGGACAAACTTTTTGATTTCTATGAGGGGGTGCCAGATAGCCATGAACTTCATGTCCCACCGAAGCTGCATCCATGACAGGCACCACTTCTTGTTGAGGTTAACCTGATAGTCAATCGTATCTTTGATGTTTGGGATTTTTTATAGGCTATTCCCATTGTGCCATTTGAGACCAAGCGAGCTTAAAGTGTCGTGTCCCATGAGAATGCGAGTTTTGTGTGGATCCTAGGCGAGACATCTGCTTTGCAAAGTGTTCCATTCTTCGTACGAAATGTTGACGCGAGGGTCAATATCCTCGAAGTTGATCCAGCGGTTGGTGTCATGTTTCCAGAGATGTTTCCATTTTTTGAAGCCTTTGTTCCATAATTTCTTGGCATTTTGAATGTTCCAAGGTTCCACGCTCCGGATGCCATGGATCGGAAACTAGATAGAGTCGTTTTGTCTGATACCGGCTGCCCACTTCCAGTCTTCACTAATTCTTGTGTAGCTTTTGACTTTATTCCAACTCTTCCATAGGGAGCATACGATATTAGAGCCTTTCGGGAAGATGGGGACTGGGGAAAATAGCAGGGTCAAGATGTCGAGATTCTTCCAGTTTGGGAAACCCATGAGAGCCAACTCGTTCTTGTTTCTGAAGATCAACTTGGCCCACGAGGCCTCCCCATTGCTCCAAGCCTTAATCATCCATTTGGCTACCAATTTGTTAGCCATGCACCCAATGTCCAGGATACCAAGTCCCCCACTATCTCTAGGGCTAGTGCAGATGGACCATTTGATTTTAGGCACCCCCCTTCTATTGTGATCGCCCGTCCAAAGGAAGTTTCTACAAATACTATCCAGTTTGGACAGATCTTGCTCTTTCGGTCTCCAACATGAAAGGAAATAAATGGTAGAAGAAAGGAGGAATGTGTTGATAACCATCGCACGACCAGCAAGATTGATTTGCATACCTCTCCAATACTTAAGCTTCTTTTGGAGTTTGGCCAGCACCCAGTTCCACCCTTGTTCCATAGAGACGCCAAACCCCAAAGGGATCCCAAGAAGCCGAAAAATTTGGCCTTGCGGAATGATTTGACAGCCATGATCAATGAGAAGGCCGGGCTGAGACCCCACAATAGCTCCAAAGGCGGTCTTAGAGTGGTTGATTATGGATCCAGAGGCTTCACAAAAGGTATCAAGACACCTCCAGAACGTCTCAAGGCTGGCACTATCATTGTGAACAAACGCGTTCATATCATCGGCAAAAAGTCTCATGGTGATCTGACTGTGGTCGTGAGGCAAACGGAGGCCTTTGATAGTACCAGCTTCCACCTGGTGCGCCACAAGCCTGCTAAGCCCCTCCGTGGCGATGGCAAAGAGAAGGGGAGACAACGGGCACCCTTGTCTAATAGATCTTCTAAGTTTGACCACCTTAGAAAGTTTGCCATTAATGTTAATTTGTGTCGATGCATTTCCGAGAAGGGTCGCGATCATCTTGGTGAATTTATGACTACATCCAAGATCTTGGAGTGACTGCAGAATATAGTCCCATTCAAGCCTGTCGTAGGCTTTATCAAAGTCAATCTTGAGGAAGACCACGTCTTGTTTAGACTCATTTGCAAATTCAAGTCCTTCCCAAATATCAATAATGGTTTCCAAAATTGACCTGCCTTTGATGAAACCTTTTTGGTCCTCGCTTAGCCACACTCTCAAGTGGCAAGAGATTCTATTGGCAATGACTTTGGCGATGATCTTGTATCCTGTTTGGAGCATCGTAATAGGACGCCAGTTCTCTATTCTGTTCTTTTCCCCTTTTTTGTGAATTAACTTGATAATACCATTGTTGAGACAAGAAGGAAGTGCGCCGAACCTGAGCGCCTCCTGCCAAACCAGACAAAGAGATGTGGCAACCACCAACTTGAAGGATTTAAAGAACTCGTTAGTGAGCCCGTCCGGTCCCGGGCTTTTATCGAGAGGGAGTGCATCAATGACCTCAATGATTTCTGCTTCAGAGATAGGGGCATGTAGCAGGGAGCAAAGGTTGGGTGGTATCCTGTGGGGGGAAACCCTAGATATGGCTGCCATACAGTCCCTTCTATGGTGGGAGAGGGGGTTCGAGGTCCCCAGGAGTCTCATGAAGTGACCTTCAATGATCCCAAGATTATCTTCTTCTGAAATGCATACATTGCCATTTAAGTCTAGCAATAGGGGAATCGGTTCTCTGTTATGTTTCCTTTTAAGGATACGGCACATCTCTTTGGTGTGTTTGTCGGCTTTGCCAGCCTTCCACTTCTTGAAGAAAATTTGCAAGTTTTTCCTTTGTATTTCTTCCTCGTATCTCAACAGCGCTCTGATTTTTCGAAGACCTTTCTGGGCTTCAGGTTTTCCTTTGTTCACTTCCTCCTCGAGCCTCCTGAGTCTGTGGTAAAGAGCTTCCCTACGAGCCCGCCGCACAGTCTCAAGCATCTTCTTGGTTCTAATCATGATCTTTCGAGACTTATCGACCGCACTTCTCAAGCACTTGGCTGGGGACAAGCCGGAGGCAAATGCCTCCTTCCACACATCAGCAATCTCTTGATGTACAAAGGGGAGAGAGAAGGTGGGCACATTGGCATGGAACCGAGGCGCCTTGCTGATCTTGTTGGAAGGTTGGAAAGTGATAATGATCGGGTAGTCATCAGAGATGGTGAGGTCGGTGCGTTTCTCTTTTCTTTTGTTTTGCAGGAGATTTTTGGCATTGATTCTTTGGAATTCGACAAGAGACGATGTCAATTGGGCTTTGACGACAGCGTTCAAAAGAATTACATCAATGTAAGTGATTGTTTTGCTCTTTATTATAAATAGAGATAGAGAGAAAGAGAGAGAGAGAGAGAGAGAGAGAGGGAGAGAGAGAGAGAGAGAGAGAGAGAGAGAGAGAGAGACTAAGAGAGAGAGAGAGAGAGAATAAGAGAGAGAGAGAGAGAGAGAAAATAAGAGAGAGAGAGAGAGAGATAAAGAGAGATATATAGATAGAGAGAAAGAGAGAGACATAGAGATACATACACACAGATGCATACATATTACATACACATATGCATATGCATATGCATACATACATACGCACACACATATACATGCACACACATGTACACACACATGCATACATGCACATACACATATACACACATCAAATATACATCCACACAAACACAAATATACATGTTTTAGGGTTAGGGTTTTCAGATTAGGGTTTTTGACTTTTACACATATACACACATAATACATACACACATGCAGACAGATACACATGCATACACACATACACATACACATACACATACACAAACATCATATATACATACACACATACACACATATGCATATTTTAGGGTTAGCTTTTTAGGATTAGTATTTTTGGATTTTAAATACATACACACATGCATACAAACATATACACATATACACACATATACACATATACACACGTATGTGTATATGTGTCTAGGTATATGCATACACACATACACATACACATACATACATACATACATACACACACACACGCATACATACATACAGACACACCTACATACATACATACATACATACATACACACATACACATAGAGAGAGAGTCACATGCACGCACATGCGCCCACATGCATACACATACACATACACACACGTGACATAAACATACACACATATGCATGTTTTAGGGTTATGGTTTTTGGCTTTTACATATATACACACATGCATACACACATACATGCACACATACATACATAGACACACACACACACACACACACACACATATATATATATATATATATATATATATATATATATATATATATATATATATATATATATATATATATATATATATATATATACACATGCATACACACATACACATATGTGACATATACATACACACATATGCATGTTTTAGGGTTAGGATTTCAGGGTTAGGGCTTTTGGCTTTTACATATATACACACATGCATACACACATATACACATATAAACACAAAATACATATACACATATAAACACATAATACATATACA
Organism: Ceratopteris richardii; assembly: GCA_020310875.1. Taxonomy (NCBI): domain Eukaryota; kingdom Viridiplantae; phylum Streptophyta; class Polypodiopsida; order Polypodiales; family Pteridaceae; genus Ceratopteris; species Ceratopteris richardii. The sequence continues at coordinate 145,927,091 of CM035438.1, read as the reverse complement.
CATACACATATATATACACATGCATACACACATACACACATATACATGTTTTAGGTCTAGGTCTTCAGAATTAGGGTTTTAGGATTTTTACATAGATACACATATGCATACACACACATACACATATATATATTCAGATACACATATATACACAAGAGTACACACATACACATGTTTTAGGTCTAGGTCTTTAGGATTAGGGTTTTAGGGTTTTTACACATGCAGATAAATATTTGCACATATACATATATACACACATAATACATTTACACATACACATGTATATACATAGGCCGACACACACATACATGTGTTCTAGTTGTTGTTTATAAATATCATGTCAATGTGTCTCATTTCTTTGTACACGATTCATGATTCATTTTGCTCATGTCTTTTGTATTTGAAAGTATGTTTTGCTTTATCAAATCATTTTTTTGTTGCCTGCCATACATGTCACATGTACTTGGGTTTTTCTTGGGTAGAGTGGATTGTCTTTTGCTACACAAAAACATGGGAATGTTGCTGTAGAAAGAGACAACACACTCTGCCCAAAAAAATTTTGCAGATATGGTCGTCAGTATAGGCGACGGTATAAGCGTCGCTATCCCCAGGCACATACCAATGCTTATACCGACTATTTTGCCCAGGGCATACCATGGCTTATACCGTCGCTTATGTTGACGCATATACTGATGCTTATACCGACGCTTTGGTTCCGACGCCTACACCGACCCTTACACCGATGTCAAGGCAAAATCGCACCCACTCATTTTCCTCGGTAGAAGCCTCGGTATATGCCTGATATGTTGTAGTGCAAGACAAAGGGAAAACAAAGCAAAGTCGTTATGGATCATCATGAGAAAATTCATGCTTTGTGAAGTATTTCGATCTTGATGCACCACAGTGCCCTCTCCTTCTCGTGAGCTCCACGATAGATCCTCAGAGTAGAAAACCAAGCTCCTAAGGTTGCACACGATATTCCGCACAGAGACTGCTGAATATGCAAAAAGCACAATACACAGGGAGCACGAAGACAAACTTCTTAAGTCTTACAAATGTAGTCGAACTTACAGTCTGTGACTGACCAGGCCACTATATGTTTTATTAAAGAACATATACAAAGAAGTGTCCAGTGGCCATTTGGCCTTTCACATGGACACTAACGGTAACAATCTTCCACTAAAGGCCAATATGGCCAAAGTAACTATTGGAGAAAAATAAAGAATGATAAAGAATACCTAAGTGTAAGTATACAAACTATACCTCCCACCTAATGGGCATGTTACACATTATACAAGTGACTGTGTAAGATCATAAATCAAGTAACCCCCATCAAGTGACAACAGTATTGAAAGCTATCCTATGGTAGAGCTTTAGTCAAAGCATCTACAGCATTATCTCGAGGGTGAACCTTCTCAAGAGTAATATGCGCAGTGGCTAAGCAATCTCTAATGAAGTGATACCTCACCTCAATGTGCTTTGTCTTTGCATGATAGACCAGATTCTTAGCCTAAGTAATGGCACTCTGACAATCACTGAGTAAACGAGGTACATATTGAGGTAAACACATATCACAAGCAAGATGAGAAAAGCCACAATGCTTCCATACATGCCTCTTTTGGTGCAACATACTCTGCTTTTGTGGTGGAAATAGTTGTACATTCTTGAAGACAAGATCTCCAAGAGGTAGCATCTCTAGCAAAATGAAAAATGTACCCTGATGTAGACTTACGATTGTCTACACAATGAGCATAGTCAGAATCTGTGTAACCAATAATGGATTCCCTCTACCTAAGCATAGACACTTGTCCTTAGTGCCACTCAGATATCTTAAAATCATCTTGACCGCTTCCCAATGTTTCTTGCCAACATTAGACATATATCTACTTACAACTCCCACTGCAAATGCAATGTCTGGTCTTGTAGCTACCATAGCATACATGAGACTACCAACAACAGAGTGATAGGGAATTTTGGTCATGGATTCCTTTTCCTCATCTGATTTGGGGCAATCATCCTTGCTCAATTTCACATATGTGGGTAAAGGTGTACTGAATGCCTTTCCACCCTCCATATTGAACATGTGAAGTACTTTGGATATGTACTCACTTTGAGACAAGTATCTGCATCTTTTGCTCCTATCACGAGTAATTCCCATGCAAAGAATATGTTTGGAATCCCCTCCTTCATATCAAATGTCTAGCTCAAGTTCTTTTTGAGAATTGACAAGTCATAAGAGGACTTCCTAGCAATCAACATATCATCCACATAAAGTATCAAGCATATCAAGCTGTCATCTAAACATTTCTTTGTGTCTAGAAAATGATCCTCATTGCTTCGAGAATAGCCTTGAGACTTCATAAAAGCATCAAACTTTAGGTACCATTTTCTAGGGGACTGTTTAAGTACATACAAGCTCTTCGTATGCTTACAAACTAGACTTTCCTTGAGGGGAACTACATAACCCTCTGGTTGTTCCATATAGATGTCATTTGTAAGATCTCCGTGCAAGAAAGTAGTTTTCACATCCATTTGGACTAGCTCTAAGTCCTCCATTGCAACGAATCCAAGCAACATGCGCAAGGTAGTCATCTTGACCACTCGAGACAAGATTTCCTCAAAATCAACACCATGTTGTTGCTTAAAACCCTTTGCAACAAGTCATGCTTTATAGTTTGGAGAAGCACTATCTGATGTGAATTTCAGCTTATATAGCCATTTATATGGTAGTGTACATTCAATTGGAAAAGTGAAATGCAAGAGTGGAGCAGATTTGCTAACCAATGTTTTGTACGTTCCTACAATACCTAAAAATTTGATTAGTGTGGGACAGATAGTTGAAAAAGGTTTTCAAGTCAGGTTTACAAATGAAGGAGTATTTGTGGAAGATCCAGAGAATGGATATAATCAGATTGTCTCTGGTAAGAAAGAAGGTAGACTCTTTACTTTAAGAGTGCAAGGGAACATTGGCCAAGCTTTGCTCACACATGGTGAAGCAGTGATTACAGAACTTGATCTCTAGCATAAGAGATTAGGTATAAATGTGAAGCATATCAAATGGGAAAAGCACACAGGTTACCATTTCAGAAGAAAGGATTCAAACATGATGGAGTACTTGAGCTCATTCATACAGATGTATGGGGACCAACAAAAGAAGGATCTATCAGTGGCTCAAGGTATTATGTTCTTTTCATTGATGATGCTACAAGATGGATAACATTATATGTTTTGAAGGAAAGATCAGAAGTGTTTGGAGCTTTCAAGCATTTTCATGCATATGCAGAGAGAGTCACAGGTCAAAAGCTTAAAAGACTGAGGTCTGATGGAGGGGGAGAATACTTCTCCCAAGAGTTCAATGATTATCTTTGGAATGCAGGTATTAAGAGAGAAATAACTTGCAGGTATACACCACAACAAAATGGTGTAGCAGAAAGAAGGAACAGGACTCTGGTTGAGTTTGCTAGAACTATGCTAAAGGAGAAGAATTGTCCAAATTATCTTTGGGCTGAGGCTGTAAATACAGCTACATATCTTGTGAATAGATTACCATGTGCAGCTCTGAATGGAATGACTCCATATGAAGCTTGGTGGGGTAAGAAACGGTCAACACTAGATCATTGTAGAGTGTTTGGATCAATTGCATATGCTTATGTGCCATCACAGCTTAGGCATAAACTTGAACCAAAGGCAGAAAAATATGTGTTCATTGGTTATGATGAAAAGCAGATGGGTTACAGGTTGTGGAATCCTCTAACCAAACAATTTCTTGTTTCTAGAGATGTTACATTTGATGAACAGAAAAGTTGGTATGCAGATCAAAGTCATACAGCTGAAGAATTTGAAGAAGAGGTAAGAAGATGTGAGAAAGGAAAATCAATTGTGCAGGTAAATAGAGATGAAGACTATATGCAAGCAAGTACATCCACAAGTGGATTAACAAGAAGAAATGAAGAAGCTCCTATATTTGATGAAGAGGTGTATCCAGACACATATGAAGAATGTGAACCAAGAAGGTCAAGCAGGACTAGAAGACAACGAGAAAGGTATTCTTATGATACTTCTTACATAACTCAGAAGAACTATGCATATATGGTCAAAGATGATGAAGAACCTCAGAACTATGATGAAGCTAAAGGTAAGAAGCAATGGGAAGAAGCAATGAAGGAAGAATTCAATGCACTGGAGGAGAACAAGACATGGGAACTTGTTCCTAAACCAAATGGTAAGAAAGTAATTGGAAATAAATGGGTTTATAAAGTGAAGAAGCTTGCAGATGGAAGTATAGCCAGATACAAAGCTAGATTGGTGGTGAAAGGCTATGCCCAGACCTATGGCATAGATTATGATGAGACATTCAGTCCCGTAGCTAAGATGTCAACTATAAGGACAATCATTGCTATTGCAGCTTCAAAAGGATGGACTCTAAGTCAATTGGATATAAAAAATGCATTCTTGAATGGATACATATCAGATGAGGTATACATGGAACAACCTCAAGGGTTTATAGATTCCAGGTATCCAAATTTTGTTTGCAGGTTGAGACGAGCATTGTATGGATTGAAGCAAGCTCCAAGAGCTTGGAACTATAGACTGGTGAAGTATCTTAATGATCTTGGATATCAAAGTTCAAAAGCAGACCCAAGTCTACTTATCAGAAGAACAGAGGAAGGTACAATCTACATTTGTATTTATGTAGATGACATTATAATCACAGGTACTTCAGATGAAGGAATCAAGGAGGTAAAGAGATTGCTTGAAAAAGAATTCAAGATCAGTGACCTAGGAAAGTTATCATACTTTCTTGGAATGGAAGTTACTTATACAGATCATGGCATATATGTGTCACAAGAAAGGTATCTTCTGAACTTGTTGAAGAAGTTTGATATGGAAAATTGCAGAGAAGCTTCAACTCCACTCGAAGTTAATCACAAGCTTAGTAAATATGATGGTGCAGACTACAAAGATATGAGGAAGTATCAATCTCTTGTGGGTAGTTTGATTTATGCTACAATAACAAGACCTGATCTTAGTTATGCAGTGGGAGTCTTGTCACAATTCATGCATTGTCCAAAGGACCCACATTGGATTGCAGGTCAAAGAGTTCTCAGATATATCAAAGGAACTATAAAGGAAGGATTATATTATCCTTTTACATCAGATTTGAAGTTGAGAGCCTATAGTGATTCAGATTGGCCAGGTAATCAAGATGACAGAAGATCAACTCATGGTTACATGATATATATCGGTGATAAGCTTGTAAGTTGGTGTTCAAAGAAACAACATACAGTAGCATTATCATCAACTGAAGCAGAGTACAAAGGACTTGTGGAAGAAGCTAAGGAAGTCATATGGATGCAGACATTGTTCAAGAGCTTAGGCATTGATCAAGGTACACCTACAATACATGGAGATAATATGAGTTCACTTTATCTTGCAGCAAATCCAGTATTTCATGCAAGGACAAAGCACATAGAGATACAGTATCATTTTCTCAGAGAAAAGGTAATGGAGAAGGAGATTGAAGTGGAGTACATTTCTACTAAAGATCAGTTAGCAGACATAATGACAAAGAGCTTGGATGGTGTGAAGACCAGCAGATTCAAAAGCATGGCAGGAGTAAAAGAAAAGAAGATGATATGAAGAAACAGGGAATGTCAATTAGTGATTGAGGGGGAGCTGTTGGAGAAACAATCACTAATTGGACATATATTTGAAGTTCAAATCTTAGGAAGAAAACCCCATGCCTATGTGAAGGGACAAATTCACAAGTGTATCATATTTGTAAAGTTAGTTCACTTTAGTTCTAGAAGTTTTTTAAAATCACGAGAATACGAAAATCTATATAAGTTAGTTTGTATCCACTGACGCGGAGTGAGAGAATAGAGAGAAGAAGTAGAAGAAGGAGTTCATTTTATACGAATGAGTATAGTCGGGCTTCTCTGAGTGAGAAAGCATCTGTAAAACTTCTGAGTTTTTTATAGTTATGAGAAGAATTGAGTAAAGTTCTGTGTATGAGCCTCTCTCCATCATCTCCATGATTACCTACTGTGTGATGAATTCAAAAGTTCAAGTTTTCTGAGCAATTCGATGCCTGGCATCGAATCTTGGCTGATAAGTCATTTTTTTCATTCTCTGTGTGTTAACTGTTGTTGAATCTTCTAAAAATATGAAGTTTGTGGAGCAACTCGATGCCTGGCATCGAGTTCCAGCATAAAATGGATGCCCGGCATCGACTTCTAGCATATAAGTCATCTTCTTCATGTGTGTGTAAAATAGAGTGTTTCTGGTGCAGAAAAATAGCCAAAAAAAGCCCAAAGTTGATGCCCGGCATCGACTTGGACTGAAATTCGATGCCAGGCATCGAATTTTTTATTTTTGGACACCAAGAATACTAAAACAGGCAAAGTTTCCAGTTTTGGAAGCTCATACAGAGGCATCTTGTGAGAGCCATAACTTGAGTTCTAGAGATTCTTTTGATGCATATGATAGCTTGTTGGAAAGCTCTACTTTTCTAGTTTTAGCGTATAAAGTTTCATGGAGAAATAATACTTGAGCTAGGAGAAATTAGCAAAATACTAAAGGTATGTCATTTCGGTGACTACGAATTTCTGTAGAAGCAAAGTTCTCACTTTAGGCTATCATTTCTCAAAGTTTGGAGTGGCAATGAGTTAATGGTGACCATAGAGGTGTTCTAGTGTCACATTAATTCATTTCTTGTGTGTTTCAGACATCAACAATATGAACATATGCTTCACACCCAAAAACTCAAAGATGACCATAATATGGTGGCTTCCCTATCCATTAACTCTTCTGCCACTTTTAGACCTTTGGCAGTACTAGGTGAAAGGTTAATCACATGAACTACAGTCAATACTGCTTCTAGCCAAAAACCTTGTGAGAGGTTTGCATGATGCAACATAGATACTACTCTATCTTGAATAGTTCTATTCATCCTCTCAGCTACACCATTCTATATTGGCATATAAAGATTTGTAGACTCTCTACGAATCCCTCTAGATTGACAAAAAAGGTTGAATTCATGTGAGGTATACTAACCTCAATTATCTTAACGTAAAGCGTTAATCTTAGTTCCTTTTTTAGTTTCAACTTAAGCAAGACATTTTTTGAAAGTAGGGAATACCTCATCCTTCGATTTGATAGGATATACCCAAAATTTTCTAGTAGCATCATCTATGAAAGTGACAAAGTAAAGAGAACCACCTAAGGACCTAGTGATAGGACCACACATATCTGTATGAACAAGATAGAAAGGATGAATTGAAGAGTCAATGTCCGTTCTATGCACATTTCCGGTTTGCTTTCCATATTGACAATGCTCACAAAATGAAAAATCAGAGAAAGATAACACAGGTAAGTAGCCAAAACGAGAAAGATTTTCCATTCCACTACGAGATATATGTGGCCCAAACAACCATGCCAAATACAAGCCATAGGCTATTCAGTAACAACTAACAAGTATTCTTTCTATCATACAAATAAAGGATAAAGTGAGCGAGCTTTGCTTCCTTTTGCAATAACCATATTGCCCTTTGATATGCAAAAGAACTCAGCATAGAAGACCACCTTGTAACCAAGGTCATCAAGTTGACCAACTGACATCAAAGTGCATGATAACTGAGGTACATGGCATACATTATGCATAGTAAATTTTGAACCATCAGTGAACTGCACAACCACATCTTCAATCCCCACAACATGACGCTCATAAGAGTCACCAAGTCTCAGGGTACCAAGAGACTTTGCTACATAATTAGAGAACCATTCTCTATGTGATGTCACATGGAAAGAAGCACCAGAATATATCATCCCGGTGTGGGAAATAGAATCAGCCATAAGAGCCTCAGTTGGCATAGTACTATCAAGTGTCAACCACATTAGCATCATCAAAAAAAGTATTAATTTCTTCAATCTTCAAAGTCTAAGTAGATGGTGGAGGTAACTATTTAACATGCCCATCAACATTCTCTCCTTTACCTTTAGCATTCTTTAATGCATAATAGTCTTTCTTCATGGTACTTTCTTATGACAATAATGGCATTCGATATCCCTCTTCCTTGATTTACTTCTACTCTTATTCTGTTGACCATTCTTTTCCTTGTTCTTGCTCGTGCCATGTTGCTGATTCTTTCCTTGGTAAGAATCATGAACATTATATGCATCTCCACTTTGAGTGCCAACCATAGATTTTCTACGAATCTCCTCACTCAAGAGTGCTCCACATATGTCATCATAGATGAGTTTACCACCAGGTGCACTATTGTGAATAGTTGTGCAAAACATATCCCATGATGATGGCAAGGTGCATAACAGCAATACTACTTTCATTTCATTATCCATATCCATTTTTTGAGCATGTAACTAGGAAAGTATAGCATCAAACTCATTTAGATGAGTAGCAACACTATCTGTGTCCTTCATACGAAGTTCATGTAATTTTCTCATCAGATACACTTTATTTGATGCCGTATCTTTTTCATATGTATTGCATAACTTCTTCCAAAGCTCCTCTACACTTTCATACTCTAATACTATAAAGTAAACATTATCTGCCAGGTGCAAGTGAATGGTAGACCTGGCCATTTCATCTAACTCATCCAAATCATCTTCATCCATGTCAGCAGGCTTCTTTGAAATTCCATTTACTAGCTTCCATTGCCTTCTTTGAATCAACACATCTTTAATCTGATTCTTCCATAGAGAAAAGTTTGTGCCATCAAATTTTTGGATCTCAAAATGGTCTTTGCCTTGCAAGTTATAGCTCCTCGTTGGAACACTAGCACTAGACCCTAATCCACCGGTTGTGCCTGAGACCTCTGATGCCATAATGGTAGAGAACTGAATAGAATGATAATGGAGCTAGAAGAGTCCGAACACCAACGAATAAATGTATCAAGGAGTAAATCTACCACTATATAGTTGACAAAACCAAAAATTTGGAAACATTTTGCCAGAGAATCTGTTGCTCTAGCACAATGGTAAGTACCACGTTAAGAAGCTTCACCTCCTTAATTGTCAATCCGCGGAAGAGATAGGAGTGATATGAAGATCGTGAATGTGAGATGAAGTGAGAGTGAAGGTGAGAAGCACAAAGATGCACACACACATACACACACACTACGAAGAGACAAGCAAGACACAATGGAAGGTGAGAAATTAACTCTATTACTCAAGAACACTCTTACAAGCTCAAAATAGCTCTAAGCTCTTCTCTACTCCAACAAGCTAACCTCAAAAATGAGCTCTCTAGCTCTTTTTATAGTTTCTAGACTAGTTTTGACCGGTTTCACATCTAGTGACCGGCATAGTTAAAAAATAGGTCCTAGATGCTATTTGAAAGGGTAAACGGTGTCTAAAAATAACCAAAATTGATACGCTTGTTCTACCTAAGCTCCTCAAGCTCGAGGACTCCTAGGCTTGCACAAAATGGAGCTAGAAATTAAGAAAAGGGTTTTTCTATGTTACATATGTTACAATAGTGATAAAAATCACTGTTGGAGGTTTTTGAAAAGTATTTCTAAAACATGATTCTTTGAAAAAAGATTCCACTGGCTCACTGCTCCATCGTTACATGCTTCCGCGTGGTCTGTGCCTCTGGCTGCTTCCAACACCCCCCTCCCTCTCGCTTCTGTCGTCCCTGACAGAACCTTGTTGTGAGGTCTGTCGGATATAGTTCTGTAGGAGGTCTTGAGCGAGGGTGTGCTCGGAGATACGAATGCCCCGAGCCAGATCGGCCTCGAGTTTCTCCCAGTCTATTGGTTGTGGTTCTTCCGGTGACGGGAGCTGATAGTGTGTGGAATAGACCATTCGTTCACAGGCAAATAAGTGTAATAAATGTGTAGGTCTGCTTATGAATACCTCTGAATGGTATTCCCAGAAGCTGGTTGTGAACATCTCTTCGAAAGTCTGCTTGTAGCACGCCGGTAGGTACTTTATTCTGCAATGCCAGGCATAACACACCCGTAGCGATGGCGTTGTACTCATATCATGTACCAGATCAAAATTTCCATGCTCAAAGCCCGGGGTGTTTACATGAGGTGCCTTGACGCGTCGGAAGACTTTAAAAACCATTTGCATCATGTCAAAGATTTTGACAGTCATATGCGCCGCTATATCGTCCATATGCTTTAATCTAGGGAGCCAGTGGCGAATTGTAGCCATCATGTAGCCTACAGTTGGTAACTCGATGGGTGGCTTAAAATAGGGGTAATTCAACCAGTCCTGGCACTGCTTATTGTTTTGTATCTTAATAGCAAAGGCAGTCCAGGAGCGGCGTCGTGGTACTGGTCCCCAACATGGGTTGTACTTTAAATGCAAAGGTGCCTTTACCCATGTACACATCATTTCTGGATACTTCTGTAGTAAATCTTTGTGCCACTCTGGTTGATAGATCTCTCCTTGTTGCGCATCAAGTGGTAGATCGTCCTCCTCGAATTGAGTCGCATGTGATGGTTTCTTGCCGGTTTCTTTCTCAATGGCTAACTGGTATTCGGCCATTAACATAAAATACGGTTTATACTGTAGCTCGTGCCCAGATATGTATCGTCGCGGGGCCAAATGAGCAAAGAATGGAGATTGTAAAATTCGTTCTTCTATCACCGCCATGGCATGTAATTGGGCCTCTACTCTAGCTGAGTGCGTTGTTCCAAGTTCCTCAATTGTCTTCATCCACGCGGGGGTCGGGAGTTCGTAAGTCATCTGGCCTTCGGCCGTGACGCGTCCGCCTGGGATGGGTTGTGGCTCATACGCCTCTTCAAACGTTTCCTCCACCAGGATGGTGACAGTTTCTTCCTCAGCTGGTAGCTTAGGGAATCTGGCCTTGGTGGTGCTTCATATACTGCAATCCTTGATTCAAGGTTTGATACCTGGGCCCTTAATGCGTTGAGTTCCTCTAAGATGTCAGGAGAGGGGTCCACAGGTGCTGGTATGTCTTGGTGTGCCGGTGCTCGTAACTGGAGTATTTTATGATCTTCTTTGAGTTTTTGTAACTCCTCGTTCATGCGGTCGTATTCATCTAGTAGTCTCACATGATCTTCTAGCAGCATCCTCATCGAGTCTGAGGGAATGGCTTTGAACCGACTAGGACTGAGTGGTTGGTCTGGATGGTCTAAGGCTGCTTCTAAGTTTTCTCGGTTCTGATCCTATAGGCGCTGGTTTTCCTCCTTTGCTGCTGCTAGATGTCTTCTGAGTAAGCCCATGTTTCGTGTTAGCATTGCATTGCGAACTATCTGGGCTCTTAATAAGTTATCCAGGTCAGCAGTGGCTTCTTTGGTCTTTTCTTCGCTTTCTAGTTCTAATTTATGATAGGCCTCTCGTAATTCCTGGTATCGGCTGTTCAGTGAGGCATTCTCAATAGACAATAAGTTAAGTTGCGACTGTAAGTCATTGGTTGTCCTCTGCAGCTGCTAGTAATTATCGCCAAGAGATGTGAACTCATCTCTGACTTGCGTCATACACATGAACATCTATCGAAATGCATTATCTACAGTGGGTGATAGTATTAATGGGGTGCTGAATGAAGATGGAGTGGGTGTAGATGCAACGGGAATGGGGAATGGGGGTGGGAAGGTGGATGCTGTGGTGATTGTGGAAAATTGTGAGGTGCCTAAATATGTTTGTGCCGTGAGTGAAGTGAGTGATGGTGCAGTGGGTGGTGAGATGTCCATCTCATTGGACGTGTCTAGTGCGGTGACTGTGAATATGGGTGTGGCTGTGGGTGCTTGTGCTGGTGTAAATACGGGATTTACAAAGGTTGAGGAGTAATTTACAGGGGGGTTGGCTGGTGCAGCTTGGGGGAAAGGGGAAATAGGGGTTACCGTGGGTCAGGGAGGTGAGACTGGGGAGAAGGTTAATGGCGGTGGGAATGGGAAAAGGGGTCATGGAGGTGTGAGGAAGGACGGGAAAGATGGATGGAGGAATGGGTTGAATGGAAAGGTGGATGTGTGAGGGGGTAGACTGGGTCTAATGGCTGCAGGAATTGTGGGGTGAGTGGTCGTAAAGACGATTTCTGCTACGCCACCGGCGAATGAAGATGTTGGTCTGGGAGAAGGAGGGTGAATAGGGGAGGCTGGAGGGATGGGTGGTGATGGAGGAGCGGTTGGGGTGGTCGGTACTTCAGTGACTACTGAGGTATGTACAGTTGTAGCGCGGGGTGGGGAATCTACAAGGATGGTTCCTGCTGCCAACGAACTTTCGGGGACGAGGCGTGCCTCCCTGGCTTGTTCTGAAGACTGTGCTCCTGTTGGTACACAAATGTATTCGCCGGGCTTTGAAAGTAGTCGTACTCGGCGGGGGTCAAACTGTGGTAGTGGCTTTCTTTGCAAGTACCTGAGTGCTTCGTTGGAGCCTACTGATTTGACTAACTCTCGGAATCCTTTGATGTATGCGTCTTCGAAACCGCCTGTGACAAGTTCCTGTTCTATTATTGCTTGACTCTCTTCCTCAGTTAGCTTTTTGCATGCCCAAACTTTTTCCATAGTTCTATACAGCTTCTTAATAGCCAGTGTGTAAGATGCTGCTTCGTAAGTTTCATCTTCATGGGTACTTGTATCACCATGTGTGTCCGTTTGTTGGCCTTGGCCATCTGTCTGTTCATGCTCTTGGGATTCCTGAGTTCCCTGGCTAGCTTCGTCGTCTCCTTCGTCGTCATCGGTTGCTGTTCTTTCGTCATCAGAGCTGGACATGATCTGTCCTTGTGGCTGATCCCTGGGTGTGGTAGGGTAGCTAGGCCTTTCAAATTCTTGAGAAAACAATTGTCCTTCTGAAAACTGGAACTCATTGGAGAATGCATCGGGCATCTCAAAATCAAACGTTGTGTTCAGTGGCTTTGCTTGTTCTGCTTCTAAATGGGGTATTGGAAAAGAGAAAGCTTCCGCACCAATAGTGGTGGGAAGTTCAGCTGTTGTGGTGATAGGTTCTGTGGTTGTGGCTGCTTGGGGTGCAACAGTACTGGTGGTGCCCTCCGGCGTAACTGGTCTTGATAACCGTATACGAATTGGTGGTACTGTGGGAGTGGCTGCTGTTGGTGACTGCTCTAGAGATGATTGTGGCGAGGGTGATTCTGGGACTTGTAGGCACGGGATAGTGCCCCTCATCCGCTTTCTTGCTCTACCTTTGCTAGACTTTCTAGCCTTCTTAGTGGTCCCTTTGAATGCTTTCAGCTCCTCACTCGTCATGGTGCGCTCTATGGGTAAATCATATGCCAAAAACATATATATAATCCTTGTAAGTGCACAACATCCATTGATGACCTTCTTTCGCTCCCACCTATGTTGTGCCAAATAGAGCTGATCAATTATCCAGCTGGCTAGATCAACCGTTTGAGGTCCAATACATGCTAAGTATAATCCAAACCAGATTCTTTTGTGGGGCATGGTAAAACGATCCTGAGCAGGGAAAGCAAAATGCTGCATGCATATCCGTAATGGCTTGGAGAGCTCAGGGGTTATAGCTGAAATATCCTAACACTTAGTTACGTCGCCATGTTTCATCTGCTCTGGGACTAGTCGTTCTCGCTCCGTCGGAGTGTGCGTTCCATGTATTTTCAGAGCTGCACAAATTAAATCTTTAGACAAATAAAACCTTCTGAATGGAGAATCATTTACCAAGGATGGTAACATGAATGTGCCGGGTAGATCCTTGTTCTCTGAAGCCGTCAAGGTGGTTACTAGGTAAAAACATCTATAAAAATCAGGCTTAGGCAGAGGGTCGCTAAAATACTCTGTAAATCCCGCTCGTGCCCAAACGTGCGTGAGATCTTGTGTATTCTGTAGTCCTTCAAATTCTCTTGAAAAGAACTGGTACTTGGCCCATGTGCGAAGATCAAATGCCAAATTGGCCTCAAATATGAAATCAGCGTCTGCTAAGGGTCCTGCTAGGCCTTGAATCCAGTGAGAGTTACGATGAATCTTCTCAGTGTATCCTCTAGGAGGATCGTCTATTGGCATGGGTCTTGGAAAACCTTGAAACTCTGGAGGTTGCATCGTCGGATAAGATTTCACTAGTAATTCTCCAATATTGGTCATTGGTGTGCTTGGGCCAGCTTCTGATGGTCCTGCTTCGGTTTGCATGATGACTGACGAGCAAATGGAAAAGATCTGCTACAAAAGACTAGCACATTAGCATGGAAATTAATTATGATCCCATTAAGGTGAGACCGCAATCCCTTTCCATAACCGATGTGTAACCCGTGTAGCCAGGTGTTGTGAAGTGATTAATGCTATGATTTTTTGCAAAACTAATGCAGGTCTCTAGACGCCTACATGGTCAGATTATGCATACATTTCTTGATGAGCTTTTATAATGCATGATGTGGGGTTTTGGTGTATGAATTCATACAAGGTTTGGTTGAGGGTGAATTATTACAAGGGTGGAGTTTAATCGGGGTGGGAGAATTGTTAGATAATGGGGTACAAGAAGACGTCTGGATATGTTTCAGTATCCATTTCCTAAGGGTCTTTGAGTGGGTGGTATGTTTCTGCTGAGGGACAAAAAGTGGTATCGGGTTTGGTGGTATTGAAGGATGAAAAGGTTTCGGCGGTGTGGTCGAGATTCGAAGACCACGCCTAAGATTTGATCGGAAGGAGTGGCTCTCATATGCACATTGCTTTTCAAATATGTTGGATTAGCAGTAAACAACCTTCAAAACCTGGAACGCTGCTTGGTTGTTCTTTTCCCATATTTCTCGTATATCTTGGCTACAAGTTGTGTTCATTTACATGGGTGTGGACATTGTCATTGAAGATCTAAGCTGGGCTCATGTTGGTTTCATAATTTTTTTTGGATTATCTTTATGCTTATCGCAAGAGTTGCAAATGTATTTCCTTGTGCTTATTTAATCAATTTGATAAGTACTTTGATTTTCATTCTGGAATGGCTGAAATGGGGACTCACGTGATGCCCGAAAGGGGCAGATCCGGAAGTATTTTTGGGCCATTCTTGAAGGATTTTGTAGAAAAGGCGGGCGCCACCGACGGGATCTTCGGTTTTCTGCTCTAAAGATTTTCTCGATTCACATACATTGGGGATGCAGGCACGCATTGTTGGAACCGATGCCTGTTCAGCTTCTCATTTCTTCTGGAGATCAAGGATGTTTTGAACATTGATTCTCAGTCATCAAATCTTTCGCGCAGTATGCACAGTTATCAAGGCGATACTGAGGAGCATGGAGTTTATCTGTTATAGAAGCTTGTTTTCCAAGGGATGTGATCGGCATACGATTTTCTAAAGCTTCAAAGATGTTTATCGATTTAGCTTTCTCGGATTGGATGTTAGAAACGTTTTATGGCAAGGAACAATATTAGTTTGACTTTGAACTTAAGCTACAGCGACATATACCCTCTTCTCATGAAGCAAGGTATCTCCAATCACCATGTCGTATGTGGAGTTTCTACATCCTCAAATGAGCAGAACAGTTTTCATCCCCCCAGCTCTCCGTGTTCTATGCCCCAAAGAAATATTGCCACTGCAGCTGAATCATCCAATGGGCCACCGATGCTAGAAGAAAATCAAGCTCAAGCTCAGCTTGGCTAATCAGCAGTTCACTCGATTGGGAGATCTTCTTCATCCTCAAGCCGGTTACAACTTATTCCACGGACCAGCCTGTTAAGGACTTCCAGCTTTGTTCAATAGCATAGGGATGATAATAGATACAGCACTTCTCAGCGGAGCAGTCCCTTGAATTCTGGCCTGTGGATATCACTTGAGGCGTTCATTACCGTGGGCCAAATACTTGCTGCGATTATTGTGCTTGGCTTATCCCGCAATGAGAAACCCAAAGCCCCTCTCAATTTCTGGATTATTGGCTACACAGTAGGTTGTGTGGCAGTTCTTCCACTGCTTTATTGGAGATATAGACAACGCTGCATGCATTTGAATCATTACCAAGAAGATGAAACCCCATCAGTTTCTATTGTTTCATCATCCTATACTTCAAATTCTTCCGTTCTTGCACAGTCTGCATCTCAGCATAATGGACAAGTTGAAGACATTGAAAGTGGCCTCCCGGTTCCTGGTAGACAGGAGGTGGCTGTGAGTAGGAGTTCCAGCAACAGTGCTTTATGAATTGCGCTATTTCCGACTGAAAGAGATTATAATTAAAAGGAATTGTTTTGCTTTGAGTAAATCATACGACAACGGAGAATCGCTATGGCTTCTTCTTCATGCTAATTAGATGCAAAACGAGTTGATGTAAGTTCTAGTTTTCATTATATAGTTATCATAGAACTGTTATGCAGTAATACCATATTGTGCTGATCAAAATTTTATACTGATGCTCTCTGAATTTTTGAATTGATTCCAAAATTGCTCTGATTGATAGGACAGTCATTGAGATTTCCCCGTTTTTCTTGGTTGTAGTGACCACGTAGTTAGTTTCATATGCGTAAAGCTGACAGCTCATTCTGTGGGCTTCTTCAAATTTGAACAAAAGTTTAACATATATGTACTGAAAACAGGAATTGGTACATAGTTAACAACATGGAATTTTTGTTGTGAGATATTTACAGTAACTAATTTCTTTTGATCTTTGTCTATGCAAAAACATGGTTCGCTGTTATGGAAACGTTTGAAGGATGAAAAAGCCCAAGTGCGACCCCAACTCTCACGTGTTCTAACTTGGGGTTTTCTACGTGATTCATATGCATCTTAAACTTTGTGCATAACTCACTGAGTCAACTATATATTAAGAGGTTCATGATCGGCATATATATTTTCTTCTACTTATTACCTTTTACTCATGATCGGTCCAAAGAAGTTTGGTATCTGAGTCACACATTATATATATTGATTCTTTTAAGAAACTGTTACAATGACTTACTTTGTTGAATGTTATCGAATCAAACAAGTATTGCAGGTCAATAATAAAGATTTTTTTCTTGTTAGTTACGCAGAAAAAAATAGACTGCAATAAGTTGACGATACAAATGGAAATTATGATGCTGATGAGATAAGTGAGTTCAATTCAATGAAGACACTTAGAGCATATCTTAAATAAAACTCATGTTCTGAAATGAACTTCTAAAGCTTTTTATTTGCAGAGGCCTTCTTTACTTTGATACCGCACTCGAATTGTGGTTTGGAGTCTTCTTCGTTTCTAGTAGTTCTTTAAGTGATCACCAAAATTCTAAACTCATCTCCTAATTTCATCTAAACTTTTCATTCTTAATAAAAGTGTAACTCAAAAAAAATCCAAGTGGAGCCTTTTGCTATCCTTTTACCCTCCTTAGCATGAATCTGCGCGACAGCGGGGTGTATATCCTTTTACCCCCCAGGCTTTCGACTAAGGCGGCGACCAAGGCATAGACCTTGGCATACCTTGTCATCCGAGTCACCGAAGTCACCGTTGGCGCCGTTGGCTGCGCGCGAGGGAGGACCTCAACGATCAAGGAATATAGAGGTTCCCGGTACTTCCCGGGAGGTCACCCATCCCAGTACTGTTCCCCCCAGAGCTCGCTTAACCGTGGCAATCTCTTGCCACTAAGCTACACTCTTGTGGTGTTTGAAGAAGGGGAAAGACTAAGGTTGACATTACCTTGAACAAGTTTTGGTCCCTCAAAGCTTCATTTTTTTGCTTTTAAAGCCTATTTCTGAAGCAATTTTGGGGTGTTTTTGGAGCCATTTCGGAGTACTTTTGCACGTAGTTCTCTTCACACAGGTCCAAGAACATCAAGAAGAGTGTTCCTTGTACTTCTCAGAAAATAAATATCAACCTTTGGGGCTGTATTTTCAGCCACACTCGTAAAACTACAGGTTTCTCGAGGGGTTTTCAGTTTTGGTGGGAGCAGTCGCTGCAAATTTGTGCAGGTTTTTAAAGCCTAAAACATCAGAGTTGACAGACACTTGCAGGTGTTATTGGCTAGTTTTTGGGCTGTGTATTCAGCCTTTCAGTGTCATTTTACTGCATATATTGAGCACATACACACCATGTACGCTTCTGTGGATACCGCTTATGTACGTCCATGTGGGCATTGATATAGCGGTTACGTTCTTTGCATAAAGCCTTTTTACGTTTGATAAAGAGGGTCGTGGTGAGGTTTTCTTAACTGGGAGACACCCAGATGTCGGGGTCTCTTTGGTGATGCAGGTGCAAGACTTACCCAGCCTCGCCATAGGAGATGTATGATAGTTGTTCATAGGTGCTCGATAAGCCTAGTTGGCTTCTATTGGGAAACTGATTATATACAGTGGAGTCAGTGATTCACTATGCAGGTAGACATGTCAGTACTTGCAGTTTTATGATACTTTGACATTGGTCATATGCTAATTTTGCAGAGGATACTCTGGCAAAATTTTTCCAGATTTCTGGTTTAGTCAACTATATAGTGGTCGATTTACTCCTTGATACACTTATTTGTTGGTGTTTGGACTCTTCTAGCTCCATTATCATTCTATTCAGTTCTCTACAATCATGGCATCAGAGGTCTCAGGCACATCCGGTGGATCAGGGTCTAGTGCTAGCGTTCCGAGGAGGAGCTATAACTTGCAGGGCAAAGACCATTTTGAGATCCGAAAATTTGATGGCACAAACTTTGCTCTATGGAAGAATCAGATTAAAGATGTGCTGATTCAAAGAAGGCAATGGAAGCCAGTAAATGGGATTTCAAAGAAGCCTGCTGACATGGATGAAGATGATTGGGATGAGTTAGATGAAATGGCCAGGTCTACCATTCGCTTGCACCTAGCAGATAATGTTTACTTTACAGTATTAGACTGTGAAAGTGCAGAGGAGCTTTGGAAGAAGTTATGCAATACATATGAAAAAGAGACGGCATCAAATAAAGTATATCTGATGAGAAAATTATACGACCTTCGCATGAAGGACACAGATAGTGTTGCTGCTCATCTAAATGAGTTTGATGCCATATTCTCCCAGTTACAGGCTCAGAAAATGGATATGGACAATGAAATGAAAGCAGTATTGTTGTTATGCACCCTGCCATCATCATGGGATACATTTTGCACAGCTATTAACAATAGTGCACCAGGTGGTAAACTCGTCTATGATGACATATGTGGAGCACTCTTGAGTGAGGAGATTCGTAGAAAATCTATGGTTGGCACTCAGAGTGGAGATGCATATAATGTTCGAGATTCTTACCAAGGAAAGAATCAACAACGTGGCAGGAGCAAGAACAAGGAAAAGAATGGTCAACGGAATAAGAGCAGAAGTAAATCAAGGAAGAGGGATATTGAATGCCATTATTGTCATAAGAAAGGACACATGAAGAAATACTGTTATGCATTAAAGAATGCTAAAGGTAAAGGACAGAATGTTGATGGGCATGTTAAACAGTTACCTGCACCATCTACTTCGACTGTGAAGATTGAAGAAATTAATGCTATTTCTGATGATGCTGATGTGTTGACACTTGATAGTACTGTGCCATCTGAGGCACTTATGGCTGATTCTCTTTCCCACACCTGGCTGCTAGATTCTGGTGCTTCTTTCCATGTGACACCACATAGAGAATGGTTCTCTAATTATGCAGCAAAGTCTCTTGGTACCGTGAGACTTGGTGACTCTTACCAGTGTGATGTTGTGGGGATTGGAGATGTGGTTGTGCAGTTCATTGACGGTTCAAAATTTACTATGCATAATGTACGCCATGTACCTCAGTTATCACGCATTTTGATGTCAGTTGGTCAACTTGATGACCTTGGTTACAAGGTGGTCTTCTATGCTCTGTCCTTTCGTATATCAAAGGGCAATATGGTCATTGCAAAAGGAAGGAAAGTTGGCTCACTTTACCCTTTATTTGTATCACAAAAAGAACACTTGTTAGCTGTTACTGAACAGCCTATGGCTTGTATTTGGCATGGTCATTTGGGCCATATATCTCGTAGTGGAATGGAAAATCTTTCTCGTTCTGGCTACTTACCTGTGTTATCTTTCTCTGATTTTTCATTTTGTGAGCATTGTCAATATGGAAAGCAAACCAGAAATGTGCATAAAACGCACATTGACTCTTCAATTCAGCCTTTAGATCTTGTTCATACAGATGTGTGTGGTCCTATGCCCACTAGGTCCTTAGGTGGTTCTCTTTACTTTGTCACTTTCATAGATGATGCTACTAGAAAAGTCTGGGTATATCCTATCAAATTGAAGGATGATGTATTTCCTACTTTCAGAAAATGGCTTGCTTCAGTTGAGACTGAAAAAGGAACTAAGCTTAAGGCTTTACGTTCAGATAATGGGGGTGAGTATACCTCACATGAATTCAGCCTTTTCTGTCAGTGTAGAGGGATTCGTAGAGAGTTTACAGCTCCTTATACCCCAGTACAGAATGGTGTAGCTGAGAGGATGAATAGAACTATTCAAGATAGAGTAGTCTCTATGTTGCATCATGCAAACCTCTCACAAGGTTTTTGGGCAGAAGCAGTATTGACTGCAGTTCATGTGATTAACCTTTCACCTAGTACTGCCAAAGGTCTGAAAGTGGCACAAGAGTTATGGACAGGGAAACCACCATATTGTGATCATCTTCGAGTTTTTGGGTGTGAAGCATATGTTCATATACCCAAGAATCTTAGACAGAAGTTGGACCATAAGTCAAAGAAATGCATTTTTCTTGGATATGGTCGAGAAGGACAATTTGGATATCGCTTATGGGATCCTGAAACACGGTCAGTGATCAGAAGTAGTGATGTCATTTTTAATGAGTCTAAGATGCATAAACAGCCGATTAAGGAGGTTGAAGTGAGAAGAGTGGTGTTTGAGGATACTAGTCCTCCTGTTAGCATGCATAAAAATGCTACACATAGGGATGTTCAAGAGAATGTCCATTCAGATCAGTCTGCACATGTTCCTGTTCAGCAACCATTGAGACGTTCTGCACGTGTCTCATATCCACCTGATAGATATGTTCCAGGTTTAGATTTTGTTATGCTAACAGATGCCGGTGAGCCCTCTTGCTACAAAGAGGCTATGCACACAGAGGATCATGTCAAGTGGGAGCGTGCCATGAAGAGTGAGTTGGATTCTATTCACAAGAATGGTACTTGGGACTTAGTACCTTTGCCAAAGGGCAGGAAAGCTTTACCATGTAAATGGGTATATAAGCTGAAATTCACATCAGATAGTGCTTCTCCAAAATATAAAGCACGACTTGTTGCAAAGGGTTTTAAGCAACAACATGGTGTTGATTTTGAGGAAATCTTCTCTCCAGTGGTCAAGATGACTACTTTGCGCATGTTGCTTGGATTCGTTGCAATGGAGGACTTAGAGCTAGTCCAAATGGATGTGAAAATAGCTTTCTTGCATGGAGATCTTACAGATGAGATCTATATGGAACAACCAGAGGGTTATGTAGTTCCTGGCAAGGAAAGTCTAGTTTGTAAGCTCAAGAAGAGCTTGTATGGACTTAAACAGTCTCCTAGACAATGGTACCAAAAGTTTGATGCTTTTATGAAGTCCCAAGGCTATTCTCGGAGCAATGAGGATCATTGTCTCTACACAAAGAGATGTTCTGATGGCAGCTTGATATGCTTGATACTTTATGTCGATGATATGTTGATTGCTGGGAAGTCCTCTTATGATTTGTCAATTCTCAAAAAGAAGTTGAGTCAGACATTTGATATGAAGGATTTGGGGGATGCCAAACATATTCTTGGCATGCGCATCACTCGTGATAGGAGTAAAAGATGCATATACTTGTCTCAAAGTGAGTACATATCCAAAGTACTTCATCGATTCAATATGCAGGGTGGAAAGGCATTGAGTACACCTTTACCCACATATGTGAAATTGAGCAAGGATGACTGCCCCAAATCAGATGAGGAAAAGGAATTCATGACCAAAATTCACTATCAGTCTGCTGTTGGTAGTCTCATGTATGCTATGGTAGCTACGAGACCAGACATTGCATTTGTAGTGGGAGTTGTGAGCAGATATATGTCTAATCCTGGCAAGAAACATTGGGAAGCGGTCAAAATGATTTTGAGATATCTGAGTGGCACTAAGGACAAGTGTCTATGCTTAGGTAGAGGGAAAGCATCCATTATTGGTTACACAGATTCTGACTATGCTGGTTGTGTAGACAATCGTAAGTCTACATCAGGGTACATTTTTCATTTTGCTGGAGGTGCTATCTCTTGGAGATCTTGTCTTCAAGAATGTACAGCTGTTTCCACCACAGTAGCAGAGTATGTTGCAGCAAGTGAGGCATGTAAGGAAGCATTGTGGCTTTCTCGTCTTGCTTGTGATATGGGTTTGCCTCAGCATGTACCTCACTTGCTCAGTGATAGTCAGAGTGCCATTGCTTTGGCTAAGAATCCGGTCTATCATGCAAAGACCAAGCACATTGAGGTGAGGTATCACTTCATTAGAGATTGCTTAGCCACTGAGAGCATTATTCTTGAGAAGGTTCACACTCGAGATAATGCTGCAGATGCTTTGACTAAAGCTCTACCACAGGATAGCTTTCGACACTGTTGTCACTTGATGGGGGTTACTTGATTCTTGATCTTACGCAGTCACTTGTATACTGTGTAACATGCCCATCAGGTGGGAGGTATAGTTTGTATACTTACACTCAGGTATTCTTTATCATTCTTTCTTTTTTCTCCCATAGTTACTCTGGCCATATTGGCCTTTAGTGGGAGATTGTTACCGTTAGTGTCCATGTGAAAGGCCAAATGGCCACCGGACACTTCTTTGTATATGTTCTTTAATAAAACATATAGTGGCCTGGTCAGTCACAGACTGTAAGTTCGACCGCATTTGGAAGACCTAAGAAGTCTGTCTTCGTGCTCTCTGTGTACTGCGTTGTCTGCGTATTCTACAACCTCTGTGCGGAGTATTGTGTGTGACGTCAGGAGCTCGGTTTTCTACTCCCGAGCGTATCGTCGTGGAGCTCTCGATAAGGAGAGTGCAGTGTGGTACATCGCCATCGAAATACTTCATTCATTACCGTGGGCCAAATACTTGCTGCGATTATTGTGCTTGGCTTATCCCGCAATGAGAAACCCAAAGCCCCTCTCAATTTCTGGATTATTGGCTACACAGTAGGTTGTGTGGCAGTTCTTCCACTGCTTTATTGGAGATATAGACAACGCTGCATGCATTTGAATCATTACCAAGAAGATGAAACCCCATCAGTTTCTATTGTTTCATCATCCTATACTTCAAATTCTTCCGTTCTTGCACAGTCTGCATCTCAGCATAATGGACAAGTTGAAGATGTTGGAGAAACACTCACTAATTGGACATATATTTCAAGGTCAAATCTTAGGAAGAAAACCCCATGCCTATGTGAAGGGACAAATTCACAACTGTATTATACTTGTAAAGTTAGTTCACTTTAGTTCTAGAAGTTTTTTAAAAATCACCGGAATGAGAAAGTCTATATAAGTTAGTTAGTATTAACTGACGCGGTGAGAAGAAGAAGGAGGAAGACAATGAGAAAGTGAGAAGAACTCATTTTTGTATGACTGAGTATAGTCGGGCTTCTCTGAGTGAGAAAGCATTTGTAAAACTTCTGAGTTTTTTATAGTTATGAGAAGAACTGAGTAAAGTTCTGTGTATGAGCCTCTCTCCATCATCTCCATGATTACCTACTGTGTGATGAGTTACAAAGATCAAGTTTTCCAAGCAACTCGATGCCTGGCATCGAATCTCTGTTGATAAGTCATATTTTCTTTTATATTTTTCATTCAGTACTGAAGTGTTTGAAAACATGATGTTGTTGGAGCAACTCGATGCCTGGCATCGAATTCTAGTTGATAAGTCATATTCTAAGTGTGCATGAAATCACCTATAGTTTTGGTGTCCAAAAGATCAAGACTTTATGCGGGAAGTCAATGCCCGGCATCGAATCCCTGCTGAAAAGTGGCCAAAAACATCCCAAGTCGATGCCCGGCATCGAATTCTCGTTGCAAGTCGATGCTAGGCATCGAATTCTAATTTTAAACAGGCGCTCTTACTAGAACAGGCAAGTTTTCCAGTTTTGGAAGGTCATACAGGGTCATCTTGTGAGGGCCATAACTTGAGTTCTAGAGCTCCGTTTGATGCATATGATAGCTTGTTGGAAAGCTCTACTCTTCTAGTTTCAGCCTATAAAGTTTCATAGAGAAATAATATGTGAGCTAGGAGAAATTAGCAAAATACTGAAGGCATGTCATTTCGGTGAATAGGAATTTCTGTAGAAGCAAAGTTCTCACTTTAAGCTATCATTTCTCAAAGTTTGGAGTGGCAATGAGTTAATGGTGACCATAGAGGTGTTCTAGTGTCACATTAATTCATTTCTTGTGGTGTTTTATACATCAACAAGTGGTATCAGAGCAAAAAGATTCTCGAGAGCAGAAGACGACAAAGGTACAAGAAGTTTTGGAAAGTTTTCCATTAAAGTTTCAAAGGTGAAGCATTTGAAGACACAAGGCATCAAAAGGTTACTTCAAAAGTATCCTCATACACAAAGAACTTCAAAAGGTATTATCCTTTATCCTTTAAGCTCACAGGTTGCAGCAAAAGGAAAGAACTATGGTAGATCATATCTCCATTGACAAACTGGACAGAGATAATTACCCCGCATGGGTAATGAGAATGGAAGCCTTACTTATGAGTAAGGATCTCATGGTATATGTAACAGGTGAAGAAGAGAAGCCAGTATTCGAAGATGAAAGCCGACCAAAGAACGAAGAACTAGATGCTTTAAAGCATTGGCAGAAGAAGGATGCAAGTGCAAAAGCATACATCTACAATACAATCTCATATCATTTGCTACCACACATCAGAGGATTGGAATCATCAGAAGATATATGGAATGCATTGGAATATCATTTCCAAAGCACTACTAAAGCACGGAAAGCAAGTCTATGGTCAGAGTTTACAACATTCAAGAAGAAGCCAAGTCAAACCATTAGTGATTATGTCACTAAGATGAAGGATCTAGCAGATAGTCTTGGATCCATAGATGAAGATGTTGAAGATCACAGATTGATTGCTCAACTACTTGCAGGCTTGAGAGGGGATGAAAGGTGGAAACCTTTTGTCTTATCAACAGAACTTTCATTAAATCATTATGTTCCAGATTTGAACCAGTTGCTTGGTTTGATGCTCACATATGAGCAAGACTTGAAGGGAGATGGAGATAAAGGTCAAAGTTCTGCAATGTACATGAAGAATAAGAAGAAAGGAGATAAAGGTAAAGCAAAGGATGAAGAGGAGTCTAATTCTCAAGCTTATTATGCAAGAGGTAAAGGCACTGGCAGAGGAAGAGCAAGAGGTTTTGGAAGAGGAAGAGGTAATCAAAATAACAACAAAAAGGCTTGCTGGATCTGTGGATTGAGTAATCATTTGGCTCATGACTGTTGGCACAACCAACAAGGATCAAACCAGAATCAAAACAACAATAGCAGAGGTCGAGGTGGAAGATATCAAAGTAATTTTCAAAGAGGTAGACAAAGTCAAAGAGGAGGCTATGGTAGAGGTGGAGGAAGAAGTTGGGGACAGAATCAATCCTACAATACCACCTACTACAACTATGCAAATGACACACAGAATGAAAGTCATACATCATTGATGATGAATTCAATCAACACATCAGATAAAGAAGATCTAAAGGTATTTTACATTGACTCTGGATGTTCTAATCATTTGTCACGAAATATAGAATTGATGTCAGAATTGGAAAAAGGCATGTCTAGTCACACAGTTCAAACTGGTGATAATACAAGACATAGTGTACATTCAATTGGAAAAGTGAAATGCAAGAGTGGAGCAGATTTGCTAACCAATGTTTTGTATGTTCCTACAATACCTAAAAACTTGATTAGTGTGGGACAGATAGTTGAAAAAGGTTTTCAAGTCAGGTTTACAAATGAAGGAGTATTTGTGGAAGATCCAGAGAATGGATATAAACAGATTGTCTCTGGTAAGAAAGAAGGTAGACTCTTTACTTTAAGAGTGCAAGGAAACATTGGTCAAGCTTTGCTCACACATGGTGAAGCAGTGATTACAGAACTTGATCTCTGGCATAAGAGATTAGGTCATTTCAATGAAAGAGGAATTAAAGCTATGGTTGCAAATCAGTCTGTACTAGGATTACCAAATGTGCAAAGTCAACATATGGTTTATAAATGTGAAGCATGTCAAATGGGTAAAGCACACAGGTTACCATTTCAAAAGAAAGGATTCAAACATGATGGAGTACTTGAGCTCATTCATACAGATGTATGGGGACCAACAAAAGAAGGATCTATCAGTGGCTCAAGGTATTATGTTCTTTTCATTGATGATGCTACAAGATGGATAACATTATATGTTTTGAAGGAAAGATCAGAAGTGTTTGGAGCTTTCAAGCATTTTCATGCATATGCAGAGAGAGTCACAGGTCAAAAGCTTAAAAGACTGAGGTCTGATGGAGGGGGAGAATACTTCTCCCAAGAGTTCAATGATTATCTTTGGAATGCAGGTATTAAGAGAGAAATAACTTGCCGGTATACACCACAACAAAATGGTGTAGCAGAAAGAAGGAACAGGACTCTGGTTGAGTTTGCTAGAGCTATGCTAAAGGAGAAGAATTGTCCAAATTATCTTTGGGCTGAGGCTGTAAATACAGCTACATATCTTGTGAATAGATTACCATGTGCATCTCTGAATGGAATGACTCCATATGAAGCTTGGTGGGGTAAGAAACCAACACTAGATCATTGTAGAGTGTTTGGATCAATTGCATATGCTTATGTGCCATCACAGCTTAGGCATAAACTTGAACCAAAGGCAGAAAAATATGTGTTCATTGGTTATGATGAAAAGCAGATGGGTTACAGGTTGTGGAATCCTCTAACAAAACAATTTATTGTTTCTAGAGATGTTACATTTGATGAACAGAAAAGTTGGTATGCAGATCAAAGTAATACAGCTGAGGAATTTGAAGAAGAGGTAAGAAGATGTGAGAAAGGAAAATCAATTGTGCAGGTAAATAGAGATGAAGACTATATGCAAGCAAGTACATCCAGAAGAGGATTAACAAGAATGAATGAAGAAGCTCCTATATTTGATGAAGAGGTGTATCCAGAAACTTATGAAGAATGTGAACCAAGAAGGTCAAGCAGGACAAGGAGACAACCAGAAAGGTATTCTTATGATACTTCTTACATAACTCAGAAGAACTATGCATATATGGTTAAAGATGATGAAGAACCTCAGAACTATGATGAAGCTAAAGGTAAAAACCAATGGGAAGAAGCAATGAAGGAAGAGTTCAATGCACTGGAGGAGAACAAGACATGGGAACTTGTTCCTAAACCAAATGGTAAGAAAGTAATTGGAAATAAATGGGTTTATAAAGTGAAGAAGCTTGCAGATGGAAGTATAGCCAGATACAAAGCTAGATTGGTGGTGAAAGGCTATGCCCAGACCAATGGCATAGATTATGATGAGACATTCAGTCCTGTAGCTAAGATGTCAACTATAAGGACAATCATTGCTATTGCAGCTTCAAAAGGATGGACTCTAAGTCAATTGGATATAAAGAATGCGTTCTTGAATGGATACATATCAGATGAGGTATACATGGAACAACCTCAAGGGTTTATAGATTCCAGGTATCCAAATTTTGTTTGCAGGTTGAGAAGAGCATTGTATGGATTGAAGCAAGCTCCAAGAGCTTGGAACTATAGACTGGTGAAGTATCTCAATGATCTTGGATATCAAAGTTCAAAAGCATATTCAAGTCTACTTATCAAAAGAACAGAGGAAGGTACAATCTACATTTGTATTTATGTAGATGACATTATAATCACAGGTACTTCAGATGAAGGAATCAAGGAGGTAAAGAGATTACTTGAGAAAGAGTTTAAGATCAGTGACCTAGGAAAGTTATCATACTTTCTTGGAATGGAAGTTACTTATACAGATCATGGCATATATGTGTCACAAGAAAGGTATCTTCTGAACTTGTTGAAGAAGTTTGATATGGAAAATTGCAGAGAAGCTTCAACTCCACTTGAAGTTAATCACAAACTCAGTAAATATGATGGTGCAGACTACAAAGATACGAGGAAGTATCAATCTCTTGTGGGTAGTTTGATTTATGCTACACTAACAAGACCTGATCTTAGTTATGCAGTGGGAGTTTTGTCACAATTCATGCATTGTCCAAAGGACCCACATTGGATTGCAGGTCAAAGAGTTCTCAGATATATCAAAGGAACTATAAAGGAAGGATTATATTATCCTTTTACATCAGATTTGAAGTTGAGAGCCTATAGTGATTCAGATTGGGCAGGTAACCAGGATGACAGAAGATCAACTCATGGTTACATGATATACATTGGTGATAAGCTTGTAAGTTGGTGTTCAAAGAAACAACATACAGTAGCATTATCATCAACTGAAGCAGAGTACAAAGGACTTGTGGAAGCAGCTAAGGAAGTCATATGGATGCAGACATTGTTCAAGAGCTTAGGCATTGATCAAGGTACACCTATAATACATGGAGATAATATGAGTTCACTTTATCTTGCAGCAAATCCAGTGTTTCATGCAAGGACAAAGCACATAGAGATACAGTATCATTTTCTCAGAGAAAAGGTAATGGAGAAGGAGATTGAAGTGGAGTACATTTCTACTAAAGATCAGTTAGCAGACATAATGACAAAGAGCTTGGATGGTGTGAAGACCAGCAGATTCAAAAGCATGGCAGGAGTAAAAGAAAAGAAGATGATATGAAGAAACAGGGAATGTCAATTAGTGATTGAGGGGGAGCTGTTGGAGAAACACTCACTAATTGGACATATATTTCAAGGTCAAATCTTAGGAAGAAAACCCCATGCCTATGTGAAGGGACAAATTCACAACTGTATTATACTTGTAAAGTTAGTTCACTTTAGTTCTAGAAGTTCTTTAAAAATCACCGGAATGAGAAAGTCTATATAAGTTAGTTAGTATTAACTGACGCGGTGAGAAGAAGAAGGAGGAAGACAATGAGAAAGTGAGAAGAACTCATTTTTGTATGACTGAGTATAGTCGGGCTTCTCTGAGTGAGAAAGCATTTGTAAAACTTCTGAGTTTTTTATAGTTATGAGAAGAACTGAGTAAAGTTCTGTGTATGAGCCTCTCTCCATCATCTCCATGACTACCTACTGTGTGATGAGTTACAAAGATCAAGTTTTCCAAGCAACTCGATGCCTGGCATCGAATCTCTGTTGATAAGTCATATTTTCTTTTATATTTTTCATTCAGTACTGAAGTGTTTGAAAACATGATGTTGTTGGAGCAACTCGATGCCTGGCATCGAATTCCAGTTGATAAGTCATATTCTAAGTGTGCATGAAATCACCTATAGTTTTGGTGTCCAAAAGATCAAGACTTTATGCGGGAAGTCGATGCCCGGCATCGAATCCCTACTGAAAAGTGGCCAAAAACATCCCAAGTCGATGCCCGGCATCGAATTCTCGTTGCAAGTCGATGCTAGGCATCGAATTCTAATTTTAAACAGGTGCTCTTACTAAAACAGGCAAGTTTTCCAGTTTTGGAAGGTCATACAGGGTCATCTTGTGAGGGCCATAACTTGAGTTCTAGAGCTCCGTTTGATGCATATGATAGCTTGTTGGAAAGTCTACTCTTCTAGTTTCCGCCTATAAAGTTTCATAGAGAAATAATATGTGAGCTAGGAGAAATTAGCAAAATACTGAAGGCATGTCATTTCGGTGAATAGGAATTTCTGTAGAAGCAAAGTTCTCACTTTAAGCTATCATTTCTCAAAGTTTGGAGTGGCAATGAGTTAATGGTGACCATAGAGGTGTTCTAGTGTCACATTAATTCATTTCTTGTGGTGTTTTATACATCAACAAGTGGTATCAGAGCAAAAAGATTCTCGAGAGCAGAAGACGACAAAGGTACAAGAAGTTTTGGAAAGTTTTCCATTAAAGTTTCAAAGGTGAAGCATTTGAAGACACAAGGCATCAAAAGGTTACTTCAAAAGTATCCTCATACACAAAGAACTTCAAAAGGTATTATCCTTTATCCTTTAAGCTCACAGGTTGCAGCAAAAGGAAAGAACTATGGTAGATCATATCTCCATTGACAAACTGGATAGAGATAATTACCCCGCATGGGTAATGAGAATGGAAGCCTTACTTATGAGTAAGGATCTCATGGTATATGTAACAGGTGAAGAAGAGAAGCCAGTATTCGAAGATGAAAGCCGACCAAAGAACGAAGAACTAGATGCTTTAAAGCATTGGCAGAAGAAGGATGCAAGTGCAAAAGCATACATCTACAATACAATCTCATATCATTTGCTACCACACATCAGAGGATTGGAATCATCAGAAGATATATGGAATGCATTGGAATATCATTTCCAAAGCACTACTAAAGCACGGAAAGCAAGTCTATGGTCAGAGTTTACAACATTCAAGAAGAAGCCAAGTCAAACCATTAGTGATTATGTCACTAAGATGAAGGATCTAGCAGATAGTCTTGGATCCATAGATGAAGATGTTGAAGATCACAGATTGATTGCTCAACTACTTGCAGGCTTGAGAGGGGATGAAAGGTGGAAACCTTTTGTCTTATCAACAGAACTTTCATTAAATCATTATGTTCCAGATTTGAACCAGTTGCTTGGTTTGATGCTCACATATGAGCAAGACTTGAAGGGAGATGGAGATAAAGGTCAAAGTTCTGCAATGTACATGAAGAATAAGAAGAAAGGAGATAAAGGTAAAGCAAAGGATGAAGAGGAGTCTAATTCTCAAGCTTATTATGCAAGAGGTAAAGGCACTGGCAGAGGAAGAGCAAGAGGTTTTGGAAGAGGAAGAGGTAATCAAAATAACAACAAAAAGGCTTGCTGGATCTGTGGATTGAGTAATCATTTGGCTCATGACTGTTGGCACAACCAACAAGGATCAAACCAGAATCAAAACAACAATAGCAGAGGTCGAGGTGGAAGATATCAAAGTAATTTTCAAAGAGGTAGACAAAGTCAAAGAGGAGGCTATGGTAGAGGTGGAGGAAGAAGTTGGGGACAGAATCAATCCTACAATACCACCTACTACAACTATGCAAATGACACACAGAATGAAAGTCATACATCATTGATGATGAATTCAATCAACACATCAGATAAAGAAGATCTAAAGGTATTTTACATTGACTCTGGATGTTCTAATCATTTGTCACGAAATATAGAATTGATGTCAGAATTGGAAAAAGGCATGTCTAGTCACACAGTTCAAACTGGTGATAATACAAGACATAGTGTACATTCAATTGGAAAAGTGAAATGCAAGAGTGGAGCAGATTTGCTAACCAATGTTTTGTATGTTCCTACAATACCTAAAAACTTGATTAGTGTGGGACAGATAGTTGAAAAAGGTTTTCAAGTCAGGTTTACAAATGAAGGAGTATTTGTGGAAGATCCAGAGAATGGATATAAACAGATTGTCTCTGGTAAGAAAGAAGGTAGACTCTTTACTTTAAGAGTGCAAGGAAACATTGGTCAAGCTTTGCTCACACATGGTGAAGCAGTGATTACAGAACTTGATCTCTGGCATAAGAGATTAGGTCATTTCAATGAAAGAGGAATTAAAGCTATGGTTGCAAATCAGTCTGTACTAGGATTACCAAATGTGCAAAGTCAACATATGGTTTATAAATGTGAAGCATGTCAAATGGGTAAAGCACACAGGTTACCATTTCAAAAGAAAGGATTCAAACATGATGGAGTACTTGAGCTCATTCATACAGATGTATGGGGACCAACAAAAGAAGGATCTATCAGTGGCTCAAGGTATTATGTTCTTTTCATTGATGATGCTACAAGATGGATAACATTATATGTTTTGAAGGAAAGATCAGAAGTGTTTGGAGCTTTCAAGCATTTTCATGCATATGCAGAGAGAGTCACAGGTCAAAAGCTTAAAAGACTGAGGTCTGATGGAGGGGGAGAATACTTCTCCCAAGAGTTCAATGATTATCTTTGGAATGCAGGTATTAAGAGAGAAATAACTTGCAGGTATACACCACAACAAAATGGTGTAGCAGAAAGAAGGAACAGGACTCTGGTTGAGTTTGCTAGAGCTATGCTAAAGGAGAAGAATTGTCCAAATTATCTTTGGGCTGAGGCTGTAAATACAGCTACATATCTTGTGAATAGATTACCATGTGCATCTCTGAATGGAATGACTCCATATGAAGCTTGGTGGGGTAAGAAACCAACACTAGATCATTGTAGAGTGTTTGGATCAATTGCATATGCTTATGTGCCATCACAGATTAGGCATAAACTTGAACCAAAGGCAGAAAAATATGTGTTCATTGGTTATGATGAAAAGCAGATGGGTTACAGGTTGTGGAATCCTCTAACAAAACAATTTATTGTTTCTAGAGATGTTACATTTGATGAACAGAAAAGTTGGTATGCAGATCAAAGTAATACAGCTGAGGAATTTGAAGAAGAGGTAAGAAGATGTGAGAAAGGAAAATCAATTGTGCAGGTAAATAGAGATGAAGACTATATGCAAGCAAGTACATCCAGAAGAGGATTAACAAGAATGAATGAAGAAGCTCCTATATTTGATGAAGAGGTGTATCCAGAAACTTATGAAGAATGTGAACCAAGAAGGTCAAGCAGGACAAGGAGACAACCAGAAAGGTATTCTTATGATACTTCTTACATAACTCAGAAGAACTATGCATATATGGTTAAAGATGATGAAGAACCTCAGAACTATGATGAAGCTAAAGGTAAAAACCAATGGGAAGAAGCAATGAAGGAAGAGTTCAATGCACTGGAGGAGAACAAGACATGGGAACTTGTTCCTAAACCAAATGGTAAGAAAGTAATTGGAAATAAATGGGTTTATAAAGTGAAGAAGCTTGCAGATGGAAGTATAGCCAGATACAAAGCTAGATTGGTGGTGAAAGGCTATGCCCAGACCAATGGCATAGATTATGATGAGACATTCAGTCCTGTAGCTAAGATGTCAACTATAAGGACAATCATTGCTATTGCAGCTTCAAAAGGATGGACTCTAAGTCAATTGGATATAAAGAATGCGTTCTTGAATGGATACATATCAGATGAGGTATACATGGAACAACCTCAAGGGTTTATCAGGTATCCAAATTTTGTTTGCAGGTTGAGAAGAGCATTGTATGGATTGAAGCAAGCTCCAAGAGCTTGGAACTATAGACTGGTGAAGTATCTCAATGATCTTGGATATCAAAGTTCAAAAGCAGATTCAAGTCTACTTATCAAAAGAACAGAGGAAGGTACAATCTACATTGGTATTTATGTAGATGACATTATAATCACAGGTACTTCAGATGAAGGAATCAAGGAGGTAAAGAGATTACTTGAGAAAGAGTTTAAGATCAGTGACCTAGGAAAGTTATCATACTTTCTTGGAATGGAAGTTACTTATACAGATCATGGCATATATGTGTCACAAGAAAGGTATCTTCTGAACTTGTTGAAGAATTTTGATATGGAAAATTGCAGAGAAGCTTCAACTCCACTTGAAGTTAATCACAAACTCAGTAAATATGATGGTGCAGACTACAAAGATACGAGGAAGTATCAATCTCTTGTGGGTAGTTTGATTTATGCTACACTAACAAGACCTGATCTTAGTTATGCAGTGGGAGTTTTGTCACAATTCATGCATTGTCCAAAGGACCCACATTGGATTGCAGGTCAAAGAGTTCTCAGATATATCAAAGGAACTATAAAGGAAGGATTATATTATCCTTTTACATCAGATTTGAAGTTGAGAGCCTATAGTGATTCAGATTGGGCAGGTAACCAGGATGACAGAAGATCAACTCATGGTTACATGATATACATTGGTGATAAGCTTGTAAGTTGGTGTTCAAAGAAACAACATACAGTAGCATTATCATCAACTGAAGCAGAGTACAAAGGACTTGTGGAAGCAGCTAAGGAAGTCATATGGATGCAGACATTGTTCAAGAGCTTAGGCATTGATCAAGGTACACCTATAATACATGGAGATAATATGAGTTCACTTTATCTTGCAGCAAATCCAGTGTTTCATGCAAGGACAATGCACATAGAGATACAGTATCATTTTCTCAGAGAAAAGGTAATGGAGAAGGAGATTGAAGTGGAGTACATTTCTACTAAAGATCAGTTAGCAGACATAATGACAAAGAGCTTGGATGGTGTGAAGACCAGCAGATTCAAAAGCATGGCAGGAGTAAAAGAAAAGAAGATGATATGAAGAAACAGGGAATGTCAATTAGTGATTGAGGGGGAGCTGTTGGAGAAACACTCACTAATTGGACATATATTTCAAGGTCAAATCTTAGGAAGAAAACCCCATGCCTATGTGAAGGGACAAATTCACAACTGTATTATACTTGTAAAGTTAGTTCACTTTAGTTCTAGAAGTTTTTTAAAAATCACCGGAATGAGAAAGTCTATATAAGTTAGTTAGTATTAACTGACGCGGTGAGAAGAAGAAGGAGGAAGACAATGAGAAAGTGAGAAGAACTCATTTTTGTATGACTGAGTATAGTTGGGCTTCTCTGAGTGAGAAAGCATTTGTAAAACTTCTGAGTTTTTTATAGTTATGAGAAGAACTGAGTAAAGTTCTGTGTATGAGCCTCTCTCCATCATCTCCATCACTACCTACTGTGTGATGAGTTACAAAGATCAAGTTTTCCAAGCAACTCGATGCCTGGCATCGAATCTCTGTTGATAAGTCATATTTTCTTTTATATTTTTCATTCAGTACTGAAGTGTTTGAAAACATGATGTTGTTGGAGCAACTCGATGCCTGGCATCGAATTCCAGTTGATAAGTCATATTCTAAGTGTGCATGAAATCACCTATAGTTTTGGTGTCCAAAAGATCAAGACTTTATGCGGGAAGTCGATGCCCGGCATCGAATCCCTGCTGAAAAGTGGCCAAAAACATCCCAAGTCGATGCCCGGCATCGAATTCTCGTTGCAAGTCGATGCTAGGCATCGAATTCTAATTTTAAACAGGCGCTCTTACTAAAACAGGCAAGTTTTCAAGTTTTGGAAGGTCATACAGGGTCATCTTGTGAGGGCCATAACTTGAGTTCTAGAGCTCCGTTTGATGCATATGATAGCTTGTTGGAAAGTCTACTCTTCTAGTTTCCGCCTATAAAGTTTCATAGAGAAATAATATGTGAGCTAGGAGAAATTAGCAAAATACTGAAGGTATGTCATTTCGGTGACTAGGAATTTCTGTAGAAGCAAAGTTCTCACTTTAAGCTATCATTTCTCAAAGTTTGGAGTGGCAATGAGTTAATGGTGACCATAGAGGTGTTCTAGTGTCACATTAATTCATTTCTTGTGGTGTTTTATACATCAACAGAAGACATTGAAAGTGGCCTCCCGGTTCCTGGTAGACAGGAGGTGGCTGTCAGTAGGAGTTCCAGCAACAGTGCTTTATGAATTGCGCTATTTCTGACTGAAGGAGATTATAATTAAAAGGAAATGTTTTGCTTTGAGTAAATCATACGACAACGGAGAATCGCTATGGCTTCTTCTTCATGCTAATCAGATGCAAAACGAGTTGATGTAAGTTCTAGTTTTCATTATATAGTTATCATAGAACTGTTATGCAGTAATACCATATTGTGCTGATCAAAATTTTATACTGATGCTCTCTGAACTTTTGAATTGATTCCAAAATTGCTCTGATTGATAGGACAGTCATTGAGATTTCCCCATTTTTCTTGGTTGTAGTGACCACGTAGTTAGTTTCATATGCGTAAAGCTGACAGCTCATTCTGTGGGCTTCTTCAAATTTGAAGAAAAGTTTAACATATATGTACTGAAAACAGGAATTGGTATATAGTTAACAACATGGAATTTTTGTTGTGAGATATTTACAGTAACTAATTTCTTTTGATCTTTGTCTATGCCAAAACATGGTTCGCTGTTATGGAAACGTTTGAAGGATGAAAAAGCCCAAGTGCGACCCCAACTCTCACGTGTTCTAACTTGGGGTTTTCTACGTGATTCATATGCATCTTAAACTTTGTGCATAACTCACTGAGTCAACTATATATTAAGAGGTTCATGATCGGCATATATATTTTCTTCTACTTATTACCTTTTACTCATGATCGGTCCAGAGAAGTTTGGTATCTGAGTCACACATTATATATATTGATTCTTTTAAGAAACTGTTACAATGACTTACTTTGTTGAATGTTATCGAATCAAACAAGTATTGCAGGTCAATAATAAAGATTTTTTTCTTGTTAGTTACGCAGAAAAAAATAGACTGCAATAAGTTGACGATACAAATGGAAATTATGATGCTGATGAGATAAGTGAGTTCAATTCAGTGAAGACACTTAGAGCATATCTTAAGTAAAACTCATGTTCTGAAATGAACTTCTAAAGCTTTTTATTTGCAGAGGCCTTCTTTACTTTGATACCGCACTCGAATTGTGGTTTGGAGTCTTCTTCGTTTCTAGTAGTTCTTTAAGTGATCACCAAAATTCTAAACTCATCTCCTAATTTCATCTAAACTTTTCATTCTTAATAAAAGTGTAACTCAAAAAAAATCCAAGTGGAGCCTTTTGCTATCCTTTTACCCTCCTTAGCATGAATCTGCACGACAGCGGGGTGTATAATACATGGCTTGGGTGTTGAACTATAATACATGGTTTGGGTACCCAAATTTGCATGGGTGTGGGTCTATTCGTTAGGTACTTCTTGGCGATCCAAATATGTCGAGTATTTGTACTTGTAGAAGAAGATCGAGGGGACTTTGAATACCGACTCTGCTTCTCTTGAAACTTTGTCTTGTTCTTGTCTGCAGTGTTTCCAATAGGCTGCGGTTGCTGTCCTTTTGGCACCCATATTTGTCTCATGCCACTTGTTCCGTGATGTTGATACTTCTGCTTTCTTTGCCTTGCCTGATGGTGTTGTCGGTCTGGGTTCCTCTGTTGTGGTTGACTCCTTCGTGGTTAGGTTTGAGAGGTCCATTGGACGCTCTGCTTTGGAAAAGAAGGGAGATCCAACACTTCCGTGACCTGCCCAATAGGAAGTGAATCGTTCTTTATCTTTAATCTAGGCGAGTCCACAGCAAGTTTGGAAGGATGAGCACCGCAGGGTGTTGTGCTCATTTGGTCGCTGATGCAACCCACCTGACCACTGATTGTGTCCATCTGCCCTAGCGGTTGGGTAATTGCCCCTTCTAGTTTGCAGGAAGCCCCAGGGAAGATCTCCTGTCGTCCTTCTGATTGACAAATGTCCATAGCCAAGCCCGAGTGGGTTGGTGTAGACGTAACGTGACTGATCTGACCCAAGATCTCCCGGTCTTCCGTCGCATGCATTTCATAGGGTCTAGGGTTACAAACCTCAGTTGGAATGCCGTTAGGGAAGTCAAGCGGTATCACTCGCTTCTGTTCTAAGGTTCCAATCTGTAAGGAGCCTTGTCTAAGATTTAGGTCCACTGAGTGATCGTATTGCCAATCTTGGCCAAGGATTAGGGGTTCTATCAGGTCCTCATCATGGCACACTAGTAGCTTCGCTGTCATAGTCACATCCTTAATGAGGATAGGAAGGTCCACCTCACCCATACAAGGGGTTTCCATGCCTCCTAGCCCTATGAGGTATGCCTCAATTGGCCGCATTTCTATTCCTGAATCCTTATAGTGGGAACATCTAATCGCACTAGTCGCAGCACCTGAGTCAATTAAAGCCCTGAGCTCTTGGCAAGGGTTGCCGTGCTCTAGCCTAACTGTAATGAATGGTCTCCTATCCACTATGCTAGGATGAGTGGTTGACTTTACTTGACACATGGCCATGGGATATCTGGGTGTAGTTTCCAGATGGTTATAATGTTCTCTCCCTAGTCCTTGTCTTCTTAACTTCATGCACTTAATGCGTTCTATGGCTTCTGCCTGAGCTTCAGCTCGTATTCTATTTTCTTCCTCCTTACGCTTCTTTGCCAACGTGAGTCGTCTAAGCATATCCTCAGTAAGAGGTTCTTGTTATAACTTGACTCTACAGCCACTAATGTAATTAGGCATTATATCTCCTTCTAAGGTGGCTAAATGTACTGCTCCACTTGTCGAGAGTCGGTTAATGATCATAGGTCCATAACCTCGCTTTCTAACTTACGTGCGTGCTGTTTCAGCGTATATACTAGAACTAGATCTCCTTCTTTTAGGCCTTTATCTTTCACATGTGCATCAAAATATGCTTTCTGTCGCTTCTTCGCTGCATATATTCCTGCTGCTGCCTTTAGCCTGGTTTCTCCTAATCGTTCCAAGTCCATTATTCTTGCTTATAATTCATGGCCAGTCCACTGATGTTCTTGTGCAACCTTAAGGGTCGGTATCAAGAAGTCCAAAGGAAGCACCGCATTCTGACCAAAAATCATCCGAAAGGGAGTTGCATTGAGTACGGTCTTGTAGGCCACTCGATATGCCCAAACAGCGTGGTGTAACTGTTTGTCCCAATCTGAACGTTTTTGTTCACGAGTTTCGTCAGTACGTTACAAAGGATCTTATTAGTGCTTTCAGCCTGACCATTGGCCTGAGGATGATATGGTGCAGATTTCTTGTGAATCACCATAAAATCCTATAACAAATATTCAATGACTTGGTTTAGAAAGTGAGTGCCTCGATCGCTCACTAA
The DNA here is from genome assembly GCA_020310875.1 of Ceratopteris richardii. Taxonomy (NCBI): domain Eukaryota; kingdom Viridiplantae; phylum Streptophyta; class Polypodiopsida; order Polypodiales; family Pteridaceae; genus Ceratopteris; species Ceratopteris richardii. The sequence goes on along the minus strand of CM035438.1, from coordinate 145,888,471 downwards.
CTCTATAGGCAGTCCATATCTTGTAAAGACATTCTCAAATAAGAATTTTGCAGTTGTGTGTGCATCATTCTTTTTCGTGGCTTTTGCCTCTACCCATTTCGTAAGATAATCTGTGGCAACAATAATGTATTCAGCATGTGTACCTTTTGCAGGGGGGTTAATGGGTCCTACAAAGTCTATACCCCACTTTGAAAATGCACGTCCACCCATCATGGGTTTCAATGGCATTTCATCTCTGCGAGTAGGAAACTGAGTTCTTTGGCACACATCACATCTCTTTACATAGCTATGAGCATCCATGTGAAGAGTGGGCCACCATATTCCTGCAAAGAGGATGGCTTTGATTATCCTATCGGGTCCAAAATGACCTCCTGCAACACCTTGGTGTGCAGTCTCTAGTATGCTCAGATAATCGCTCTCATGAACACATTGTCTTAGATATCCATCTCGTCCTCTTTTGTATAGGTTATCGCCAATAAGTGAATAATCTTGAGCTTCCTGCTCTAGACTGCGTTGTCGTGCTAAAGTCATTCCTTGAGGGAATGTCTTCGTCCTCAAGTATGTCACTAATTGTTCACTCCAGTCTGGTGTGAGAGACACGTGATACAATGTAGCATGTTCTACTGGTGGTCTTTCACAACAAACATGGCATTCTTTACACAACTTGTAGACATCTGCTTCCATCGAAGGCCAATATACTCCTAGTCTATGCAGAGTCTGTAATGTACGATGTTTTGAATGATGTTGCTTTAGTGCACCTACATGTGCTAATTGCAACCAATTCGCATGTTGTGATTCATCTACACAACAAGCAAGAATCTTTTGATTATCCTGTTTATATATGCTTCCTGCTATGATTTGATATCTCTGAGACTTGGTAATCTCTCCTTCTTTGATCTTTATCCTAGGATTCTTGGGTCCGTATGTCAGAATAGGGACTATAGGCTTAGCCCATTCTGGTGCTATCTCAAGATTAAACAAGTATGCATCTAGTAGATCATCCGCTACTCGTTGAGGAGCTTCTCCTGAGGTTAATCTTGAAAGGTGGTCAGCTCTAAGATGTGTCTTTCCTTTCCTGACTATGACTTCAAAATCATACTCCATGAGTAATAGAAACCAACGTATCAATCGTCCTGTGTTACATGGTTTGTTGACTAGGTACAATAGGGCTTGATGATCTGTAAAGAACTTGAACTTATTCGCCAACAAGTAGTGCCTAAACTTCTTTACTGCGTAGATCATCCCTAATCCTTCTCGTTCCGTCGTGGTGTAATTTCTTTCTGCTGCATTCAATTGTCTGCTCGCGTAAGCTATGGGGAGATCTATGTTACCTTCATTCGTGGGTTGTGCTAACACGCATCCTATGGCGTAATTGGATGCATCCACATGTACATGGAATGGCTTACTCCAATCTGGTGTAGTCAATATAGGTGCTGAGCACAAGCATCGTTTGAGTTCATTGAATGAATTTTCACATTCATCTGTCCATTCAAAGTTGGTTAAAAGAGAGTACAAAGGCTTGGCTATGATTGCATACATGTGTATGAATCTCCTATAATAACCACAATGGCCCATAAATGCCTGTACCTCTTTCACATTAGTTGGTCTAGGTAATTCTGCAATTACCTTCACTTTTTCCTCATCCGTAGAGATTCCATTTTTTGACACAATGTGTCCTAGAATTTTGCCTTGTCTGACCATGAAAACGCATTTTTCTGGGTTCAAACAAACCTGATATTCTCGACATTTGTCAAATATTTGTCTTAACTCGGGAATATGCGTCTGCCTGATATTAGAATGAGCACATATGTCATCGACATATACTTCCAAACTCTTGCGTAAGAATTCCTTAAAAACATGACACATGAGTCGCTGGAAAGTGGTGGGTGCATTTGTTAAGCCGAATGGCATCACACGAAATGCAAATATGCCCCATTCAGTGGCAAAAGCCGTCTTGTGTTGGTCCTCTGGAGCAATGGCTACTTGATTATAACCTGAGAATCCATCAAGAAAGTTGTAAACTTCCTTGCCCGCAACTCTTTCCAATAGATGTTCTGTGATAGGAAGAGGATAACTGTCTCTAATCGTGGCGGCATTAACTTTTTTAAGGTTAATACACACACGCAATTTTCCATTCTTCTTGGGCACAACCACAATGGGGATACCCATTCAGTATGCTCAATCTCATAGATGAATCCTGCTTCTATCAGACGATCTATCTCCTCTTTAATCTTCGCAGCGTAGTTATCATTGTACGTGTAAGGTTTCTGTTTTGTTGGTTTTGCATCTGGAGTCATAGGGATTCTATGAGAGCATATATCTGGATCTACTCCTTTCAAATCTTTGTAACTCCAAGCGAACAATCTGGGTGCTCTCATATTAATAGACTTTGCTTCACAAGGTCCTGTGAACTGAGGTAATTCTTGTAAAGAATTAGATTCAAATCCTGTGTGTTCGCTCAGTTGCTCCTCCTCTACCTCATCGTAAATAGAGGGGATGTCTTGGGGAAATTGCTCCTACAAGTCATCTATTTCTTGAATAGGAGGATGAGTTCCTTGTTCTTTTCTCCATTTCTCTTCTTGGATTTCCCTCAAAAATTCATGTGAGTACCTATGTATGGAAGACAGATTGTCTTGACTTTCTGTATTGGGTACTTGAGACAGGGATGGTGCATTCCTTTCTTGTGTCTCTGGGACAATAGGGTTCATATGCTGATCCTTTTTCTCTTTGCTCTCTATCAAGTATTCTAGCCTCTCCATTAGTCCTTGAAAGTGTAGTTCAGGTTTTGCCATGTTATTCCAATTAAGATATCTAGAGGCTTCAAACAAAGCTTGTGCTAGTTCTACCATCTTCATGCAAAGTTTAGTTCTCTCAATTTCTAGATCAGTTCGAGGGTAGTTTTTACTCATTTCAATTTCTTGAGGTCCCTCTTTTAATCTAGCCTGATATGCACGAAACATCATGTCTAGATTCTCTGGTATGGGTTCCGCTAAAACTGATCCTGATTTCTGAGCTGGATTCTCTTGATTCAAGTCCTGTGAAGTCAATTCTAGGATTTTGGCTCTAGATTCCTTCAAACTTCCTTCCAACTCAGTTATCTTTTTACTCCACTTTCTCTTTATTCTTTCTCTAGAATCTTTCCAAGATTTCGTCTTCTTACTGCTAGATTCTGCAACTTCACTACTTCCAGCTACTTTCCCTTGATTAAGCTGTTGGTTCTGTAAGAGCACCTGGGCTCTTGTTATAGCTTGGATAGGCACCTATGTAGGGTTGGATCCATCTGCATTGTTTACAATACCTATCACGTTGATTGGTGTCACATTCAAAGCGTTAACTGGGTTCTTGGGACAATCTTTGATTATATGCTCTTTGCCACAATCGGCACAAAAGCCTTGTATGTTATAGTACTGTGATTGTCCTGATATCGGGGGATGTGGACAATCCTTTATGAAGTGATCTCCTTGGCACCTAAAGCATGGTCCTCTAGGGCCCTGTGGTCTTTGTTGTCTCAATTGGGGCCGTGGATTTGGGTTGGTGTACATCACATGAGCGTAGTCGGGCTCCCAACTAGGTTCCACTGGTGGACTATCGTAATGATATGCCTCCACATGTTCTGGTGACTCCGTGTAATAAGCGGGTGGACTATCTACATGCGTAGAGTCAAAAATGTTTGAGTTCGGGTCACTCTCTGTGATCAAAGGTGAAGAAGGCAGTAAAGCCCTACTTAGGTTCTCTTCTGCAGCAGCGTATTTGACTGAGATGACATTTGCTGGTGGGGGTGGCTGCTGAGCTAAGACCGGTTGTGGTCTCTGTTGAGCCTGGTATGGGTAGTTCTGAGGAGGCCTATAGTAATAAGGCTGAGCATTGTATTGGCCTAGATACCTACCTGGCTGCGGGTATGCTTGCGGGTAGTTCTGTCTCACGGTCTGTTTGTTGTATGGGCAGAGCCGTATGATTCGTGTATCTTCTCTCAATTGTACAGTATTGGCCACTAGGGTTGGCTTGAGGTTGTGGTGCATTGGGGCACACATTTGCCATATGGTCACCACCACAGGTGTAACAACGCTTGTTCATTAGCACCCTAGGTTTACTAGAAACTCCTAGTTTCTGAGCCACTTTTTCTGCGAGGTCTTCTATCGAGCTAGACAATTTTGTGGATGCTAGAGATGAACAGTCTGAGTCCTTGTAGACTTTTGAGAGTTCCAACTCATCTCCTAAGTTGTCCTCAATGTCTATACAAATTCTCACACATTGCTCTAGCGTTCTGGGTTCTTTTAGGTACACATAGGAGCGTAGTTTAGAGCTCAACAAGCCATCTAGAAACAATGACACTTGCTTGGCCTGTGAGGGTAGCTCTTGCATTGGACATCGTTCAACATATTGTCTAAACCTACGTCCTGCGAATCTAACTGTTTCTTGAGGGGTCTGTTTGAAGCTATGAATCAACGAAGACGTGTCATGTCTAATCCCACTTTTAGAGAATTCAATGATCAATGACTCTAAAAAGTGATGGATGTCCCTAAATTGCCTTTGTTGCAATGGTTGGAACCAAGTTAAAGCGGTATTTTTTAACGTTAGTCCAAATGCGTTGTATTGCGTGAACATGTCTTCGACTTGTTCTGCTCTTAGTACTTGCTTGAATTCTGCGACATGGTCATAGGGATCTCCTGTCCCATCAAAATAATTTTTCATGGATTTCACTAACTGAGTGGGTCTCAATATTCTTGCGTGTTCACGTGGCCTAGGTAGAGGAAAATCATCTCTACCACCTGGTATTCCATGATCTCTTTGTCTATCCGCTCTATTAGTGTCCGTGGTTGTTCTATCTCTCCCTATGGGATGAGTGAAGCTTACTTCGGGTCTTTCTTTATTCTTTTCTCTTTGATTTCCAAGGGCTGATGATGTTCCTGCCCCTTGTTGACTTGTATTCATGTTCGTTCTAGATGGAGGCAATACCAATTCACCTCTCCATGTGTATTTGTTTTTAGCGTGGTCAGGCACCACAAAGACTCTTTCTGAAGTCTCATCCAGGTATACAACCTTTCCAGGTGTATTCGGGTCCTTGAACTCGTATATTGTGATGATACCTACCTCACTAAGTAGTTCTGTCTTGTATCTCCAAAAGGCTTCATCAGTTTCTTTATTTACAAACAACTCTATGCTTTTGTTGTCCTGAGGGATCCATTCTAGGATTAGTACTCGTGTCAGTACAGATTTCCCTCTAGGTGTTCTAGGCTCTTCTAATGGTTCTTTTCCTTGAGATTTAGTTTCCGTTTCTGGCTGAATCACGCCAAACTCATTGGTATTGTTTGGCTGCGTACTTAAGATGTACATTGTTCCTTCTTTGTCTATGTACGCGTCTCTCTCGAATTTCACCACTCGACGTTCCAATCCAATGGGTTGATCGGGGTTGTGCATTTGCACCACTTGCCTTCGCAAACCATCCTCATAGATGCGAGCACCTAATCGGTTGGTTCAGAGAAACTCTAGTTGAGTCCTATAGGGTCCTTCTGGTTTTTCTAAATAGGCTACATTCGACCCTTCTTCTAGTCTTTCTGCGCTAAATGCCATTTCTGAATCACTAGTGTCTGAGCTCTCGTAGGGGTAATTACTATTCAATTGCTGAGCCCACGATCGAGCAGTAGTTCTTACACTTGCCTCTGATGATCTAAGGCTTCGTCGGTCTGACTTACCTATATGTTTTCCCGATCTAAGGTTCATTAATTTTCTTCCTTGCACACTCAGTACACGCTCAGATCGTCAATGATTCTTTGTTATTACTTTCTTGATTCTTTTTAAATTTCTTTAGATTCTTGTCTTAGTGTATGCGTCAGGAATTTGACTTTCCGTGGTACTTTGAGTTCTCGTTCCGTCAGACTTATGTTCTTTCCTTTAGATTTTTGTGTCACACACACAATCGCGATGGTCTGAGACCGTCGCGATGGTCCACCAAAGTATGATTTTTTGCAATGCAAGTATGGATTCCTAGAGGCGCAAGTGTGCTCTACACGCTGGTGTGGTCGCCTTCCTCAAATTCCGAACTTTGCAGACCATCGCGATGGTCTGACACAGTCGGAAATTTCTGACAGAAACTGAGAATTTTACCTTTTCCAAGCTTTCCTGATGCACTGGAGCTCTATACCTGCAAGAAAACTCAAGAAAACAAAAGTACACACAAGCTAAGCTCTTCTCTACTCCAACAAGCTAACCTCAAAAATGAGCTCTCTAGCTCTTTTTATAGTTTCTAGACTAGTTTTGACCGGTTTCACATCTAGTGACCGGCATAGTTAAAAAATAGGTCCTAGATGCTATTTGAAAGGGTAAACGGTGTCTAAAAATAACAAAAATTGATACGCTTGTTCTACCTAAGCTCCTCAAGCTCGAGGACTCCTCGGCTTGCACAAAATGGAGCTAGAAATTAAGAAAAGGGTTTTTCTATGTTACATATGCTACAATAGTGATAAAAATCACTGTTGGAGGTTTTTGAAAAGTATTTCTAAAACATGATTCTTTGAAAAAAGATTCCAGTGGCTCACTGCTCTGTCGTTACATGCTTCCGCGTCGTCTGTGCCTCTGGCTGCTTCCAACAGTATCCTCTGCAAAATGAGCATATGACCAGTGTCAAAATATCATAAAACTACAAGTACCGACATGTTTACCTGCATAGTGAATCCCTGACTCCACTACCTATAATCAGTTACCCAATAGAAGCCAACTAGGCTTATCAAGCACCTATGAGCAACTATCATACATGTCCTATGGCAAGGCTGGTTAAGTCTTCCACCAAACATCATCGAAGAGACCCTAACATCTAGGTGTCTCCCAGTTAAGAAAACCTCACCATGACCCTCTTTATCAAACGTAAAGGTTTCATGCAAAAAACATAACCACTATATCAATGACCACATGGACGTATATAAGCGGTATCCACAGAAGCGTACATGGTGTGTATGTGCTCAATGTATGCAGTAAAATGACACTAAAAGGTTGAATGCATAGCCCAAAATCTAGCCAATAACACCTGCAAGTGTCTGTCAAGTAGCGGCTACTCCTACCAAACTGAAACCTTTCGAGAAACCTGTAGTTTTATGAGTGTGGTTAAAAACGTAGCCCCAAAGGTTGATATTTATTTTCAAATAAGTACAAAGAACACTCTTCATGATGTTCTTGGATGTGTGTAAAGAGAACTATGTGCGAAACTACTTCAAAATAGCTCCAAAAAACACCCCAAAAATGCTTCAAAAATAGGATTTGAAAGCAAAGAATGAAGCTTTGAGGGACCAAAACATGTTCAAGGTAATGTCAACCTTAGTCTTTCCCCTTCTTCAGACACCACAAGAGTGTAGCTTAGTGGCAAGAGATTGCCATGGTTACGCGAGCTCCGGGGGGGGATAGTACTAGGATGGGTGACCTCCCAGGAAGTACCGGGAACCTCTATATTCCTTGATCGTTGAGGTCCTCCCTCGTGCGTAGCCAATGGCACCAACAGTGACTTGCATGACTCGGATGATAAGGTACGCCAAGGTCTATGCCTTGGTCGCATATACACATTCACGTATACACATATACATATATTCACACATACACACATACATAGAGTTACACATATGTGTGTGTATGTGTGTATGTGTGTATGACATGTGCATGTATGTATGTATATGTGTGTTTATATGCATGTATATATGCTTATGTGTGTGTAGCTTAGTGATGAGTAGCACCTCCTTTAATGTCAATCTGGGAAGACATGAGGATGGTATGAAGACCTCGAACAAGTGATGGCACAAGCATGTGAGTGAGAAGCGCACTAACATGCACACACATACACACACGCGCGCACACAAGGCAAGAACAAAGAGAGAGACAATGGAGTTCTTTAGATTACTCAAAAGTGCTCTTACAAGTTCAATTCTACAACAAGCTAACCTCCAAAATGAGCTCTCTAGCTCCATTTATAGTTTTTTACTAGCTTTGGCCTTGTCCAGACCTAGTGTCCGACCTAGTTAAAAATTAGGTTCTAGGGCCTATTTGAGGGCTCAAACGAAGTCTAAAAAATATGAAAATTGATAGGTAGGTACTTCTAATGCTCCTCAAGCTCAAAGACTCCTTGTCTTGCACAAAATGGAGGTACAAAAAATATGAAACAGTATTTACAATGGCTTTTAGTGATGAAAATCACTATTTTTGTAGGGATTTCTTCTGAAAATTTGACATACACTTCCTGGAGCTCCCTACTTGCTCCTTCTTCTTGTGTGTCCACCTCTTTGATGTGCTCCTGTGCTTTGTCCTTGACCTTCAGCTTCATGAAAAATGATAGGCCTATTTGCTAGATCTACGTTGACTATTTTGTCTGCTTGTTCCTTGCTCCAACTCCCTTCTTTGGCTTCCTTGTCTTGTGGTTCCCTGTGTGCCTTGGCTGTTGCTAACACCCCCCCTCTCTCGCTTCTGTTGTCTCTGACAGACCCTTGTTTGGTTGAGTGTGTGACATAGTATTGAACCACATCTGCAGCTAGGTGATATTCTTCGAGCCGTAGCCCCCTGTGCTAGGTCTATTAATAATGCATCCCAATCTACTGGCCCTGGAATGTCCGGATGTGGTAATCGCAATTGATCTGAGTGTAAGGTCCTCTCCACAGCGAATAGTTGGAGGAGATGTGAGGGCACGGGTACGAATATTTTCGAGTGATATTCCCAAAACCCTGTGATGAACATCTCCTCGAAAGTTTGTTTGAAGCAAGCTGGGAGGTATTTTATTCTTGCATGCCAAGCATATATTACCTTGATTGAGGGGGTGGTGCTCATGTCATATACCAGGTCTAGGTTGCCTGTAGTGAAGCCCACTCCTAAGAAATGTGGGTCTTTGATGTTTTTGAATGTTCTGAATGTGATCAGCATTAGTTCAAAGATTTTCATGCACATCCGTGCCATCACGTCAGGGGTGTTCCGTAGTCTAAGGCTCCAGTGACGAATGGTAGAAATCATATAAGCAACCGAGGGTTATCCTTGTGGAGGTGATAAATAGTGGCATGTTATTCCAGGTACGGACCATTTCTGGATAGGTCTCGAGAAGACGAATCCTCCAGGTGGGTTGAAAGGTTGACCCTTGTTTAGCACGTTAAGGTAGATCATCACGACCAAACTGAGTGGTGAAAGTCGGGGCTTTGCCACACCTTCGTTGAATCTCCGCATTGTAATTAGCCAAGAGCACACAATATGGCACGTATTGATCATCGTTAGTGCCTATCCAGTGGTGATGTGACATGTTTCGGAAGTATTCGGAGTTTATGATAATGTCCTCCAGTTTAGCCATTGATTGGATTTGGACTGCCACTCAAACTTCATGGGTTTTGGCTGTCTTTTTGAGTTTCTAAAGCCATTCGGGTGCTTCGACTTCCAAGGTGTCCATTCCTTCAGAGGTTTGTTGGCCGCCCGGCATCGGCATAGGAGCATATGGTTCCTCATACGACTCATCCACTTCGATGGGCACCAATTCATCTGGCTCTGGTTCGATAACTGGAGAGGATTGTCTTTCATACTCAAGTAGCTTCTTTCGCAATTCTTCAACCTGCTCTTTTAACGCCTTTACCTCCTCTGAAGTTGATGCTGACTCTATGATCTTGGGTTGTTCTTCTTGCTCCCGGAGCTGGTAGCGCAGTGTATCTCGTTCTTTTTCTATATCATCATGTGCTTCCAACAGATCAGCATAGCTTTCTAGAATTCTTTTCATCGTATCTGAAGGGACTGCTTTAAAATGTTATGGGTCAATCTCATGGGGGGAACCTTCCATCATAGCTTCTAGGTTTTCTTCGTTCTACTTTTGCAATCGCTTGTTCTCTTCAAGTGTCGTGGCCATGTGCTTCCGTAATAACGTCAAGTTGCACCGGACTTTGACATTCTCTGACTGAGAGAGTTCCAGTAAAGCTGTTAATTTCTTAACTTCGGAAGACTCGGATTGCTAGGGAGCTTCCAATACGGTTTGGTGGGCGTGTGCGAGCGTAGTATAGCGTTAATTCAGGTGTGCATTCTCTTCTTCTATAGTCGCAAGCCTCCTCTGTAGTTGCTGGTGGTTCATAGTTAATTGACGATGGGAATCTTTGAGAGTCTGATATTCATTCTGTAGTTGATATACACATTGATGTACAGTAGAAAACACATTATTTACATTTAAGAATGTTGGGAAAGGAGAGGATGCAGGGGGAATGGGGAAGGGAAAGGGAATCGTGAATGAGGTGGAATCAAGTGGTGATGTGGGTGGAGGGGGTATGGGAGATTGTGGCTGTGTGTGGGGAGGGAGTGGTGCTGTGGTTGGTGATGTCTCCATTGTGTCGAAAGTGTGTGTGATTGTGTAGATGGGGACAATGGGTGGGGTGGTAGTGATGTTCGTGAATAGTGTTGTGAATGTGGGCATGGTAACCCCTCTGAATTGGATGCCTAGAGAGAGAGGAATTCCCATGACATATGTGGTGATCGTGGACGTTGGGGTGGTGGTATCATGGGGTGAAGTGAATTGTGCAGTGAGAGGTGAGGAGTGTGGTGATGGTGATGCCGCCTGATGTTCTTCTGTCTGTGTGGTATCTCCTGGTGCCGATACATCTATGTGAAATTGCTAGTCGGAGCACATGGGACGGGTAGGCACTCGTTTCTCAAAGCGATGAATATAAGCAAGAGCCGAATGAATAGCTTCATCCAGGCCCAGCGCATCCGCATGAAGGTTTAAAGACTCAATGAATTGGTCGTCAACCCCTTCTTCTCCTAACATCTGACTTATTAGCATCTTCCTTGTTTCCAGTGACAAGTTGTGATGTTCCTCAACCCTCTTCATGGTTTCATACAGTCTTTTTATCTGCACAGTATAAGCTGGGGCACTCGCTAGTTCTGAGGTTTCCTCGTACTCTTGGTTGTGTTCCTCGTATGCTTCCTCTTCAGTCTCTTCTTCATCTTCGTCTACTTCCACTACTTTAGGTTGGGTAGGAGTTGAAGTCATGGTGGTTGGTTGTGTTCCTCGGGTCTGAGCTTCCTCCGTCTCAAGTTTAGCTTCGTTAATCATCCTTGCTATTTCTTCATCAATCAAATCGTCCAAGGTGTAGCCATGTGGGAACTCCAAGTCCGATGGAATTAGAGGGAAAACCAAATTGGGTCCTTCTACACTTTGTTTGGGTAAGAAAATAGTAAATGGACGGAGGTGTCTGGTCTGAGGTGGTGTCACCTCTGGTGTGAGGGTGGCACCCCTTGCTTGTGCACAGGGTATTTGAACTGAACCCCTCATTTTCTTCGAAGGTGGCCCTGTTGTTGATAGCCGTCACTAGAATTCTTGGGCTGGAGACCACACTAGTGCTCTTTGAATAGGCACATCATAGGCTAAGCACCTGTAAATGATCCTTGTCAGTGCACAACATCCACGAAGCACATTCTTATGTTTTATTCCAGCACTGACGTGCTAGGTGGATTTGATCTATGATCCAGTGGGGTAGATTAATTGTGAGGTTTTCTGTCTCTGTCAAGTACAAGTTAAACCAACTTTTTTTGGGTGGCATGGTGAAGGGCTCCTGGGCTGGAAACGTGAATTGTTGCATGATTGTGCATAGGTGGAGGGCGATGGTAGGTTTCATAGCAACCATATCCTTTAACTTGTTAAGATCTTTGTGTTTCATTCTTCCAGGGATCAGTGTTTCCTTCTCTATGGGAATGTGCATGCCATTCATGTCCAAGGCTTCCCGTACTAGGTTGAGGGTAAGTTTAAATCTTTTCAATTCATGGTCTGGTGTTAGAGATGGGAGAACAAATTTACTATCTCCCCCTTTGGCTCTACTAGGGGTGATCGTGCTAATCAAATAGGAGCAGCGTAGAAAATTAGGCTTAGGTAAGAGTGCTCTAAAATAGCTATCCAAGCCCGCCTTCGTCCATACAGATCTCATTACTTCTGCATCCTGATATTTCTCGAATTCAAGGGTGAAGAAATGATACCTCCCCCACTTTCCATTAAACTCTAATTCAGCTTCCCAAAAGTATGTTCCTTCTCCTAATGGACCTGCAACATCACTGAACCAATGTGCATGTTTGCCAACTTGTGACGTGTGCCCCTGCGGAGGGTTCTAATGGGAATGACATGCACCGCCTTGAGTTCCTGCACCCTCTCGGTGAGTTGTGGTTCGAGGAGGAGAGTTTCAATATCCCCTATTTGGGTGTTGGATCCTGCCTTGGAACTAGTTCCTGCTCCTTCTACCATGTTACTTCTTGTTTGTTGGTTCTGTGAGAATATAGAAGCATGTGTTAACATTGTAATGCACAAGATAGAACAATTTTTGTCCCCGTTACAACATTAACATGAGGTTAGTGATAGGTTAGTGATAGGTTAGTTAATCAGTGAGTGCTCGGTGATTGTGGGTGTAGTTAGTGGATGAATTGTCCTATGAGCTAAGTGGAAAGATGCAGCTGAGAATGATGCAGTTAGTAGGTGGAGATGAATTTACAAGTGGGGGTCCGGGGGTTATTACAAGCTTTGGGCAGCCAAACATAGTGGATGGCTTTCCATTTTGGTTCTGTGGAGACTCTGGAGGGCTTTATGAGAGTGTTTGCTTGGAAATGAGGCTTTTTTGGGACCAATTTCCAAGTGATTCTGCTCATGCTCATGGCTGAATGTGTTCGTGCATGTCATATAAGAGTGGGTATTAGCTGTTCGAGTGACTGAACCATGTTGTACATGGTGTGGTCTGTCTGTGGCTATTTAAGCACGCAAGCAAGCCTTAGGCACCCAAATTTGTCTTGATTGTGGGTAAGCCTTCATCAACTTCTTGGGTACCCAGATAGACTTCGCTTTAGTAGAAGACTTTTTGAAAGACTTCTTATTAGTGTCCTGTCATTGCTCACTAATATGCAGTTGGGCCAATGGTTGTGACTGGACCGCAAGAGGTTGGTAGCCTTTCCGCACCCACACTTGTTTTGGTGGTTGAGACACCGCAAAATTGCAATTCTCTAAGTTTGTGAAAACCACGATTCTGAGGCAAAATCGTGATTTTCAAGTAAAAACACGACTTTGACAAAACACGATTTTCAGTGGGCTCAAAATCGCGATTTTCACAAATCACGATTTTCAACAAAACACGATTTTGGGAAAAACACAATTCTCTGTTGGCTCCAAAATCGCGATTTTCAAAAACACGATTTTCATCCAAAATCGTGATTTCACGATTTTCAGAAAACACGATTTTCACTAAGGTACAAAATCGCGATTTTCAGAACACAGTTTTCAGAACACGATTTTCAATCAAAATTGCGATTTTTTGGTCATTCTCAAAATCGCGATTTTCAGGCCAAAAACACGATTTTGACCAAACAAACACAGTTTTGACCAAACACGATTTTCATTCAAAATTGCGATTTTGAGGCCAAAAACACGATTTTGAGAAAACACGATTTTCATTCAAAATCACGATTTTCATGTCAAAAACACGATTTTGAGAAATCACGATTTTCATTCAAAATCGCGATTTTCATGTCAAAAACACAATTTTGAGAAAACATGATTTTCATTCAAAATTGCGATTTTGTGATCATTCTCAAAATCGCTTTTTCATGATTCTCACTCAAAATCACATTTTTCACGATTCTCACTCAAAATCGCATTTTTCACAATTCTCACTCAAAATCGCATTTTTTGGGGATTGCTCAAAATCGTGATTTTCATAAGTGCTCAGCATCGCGATTTTCAGACCCCCAAAAATCGTGATTTTCATTCAAAATCGTGATTTTCATTCAAAATCGTGATTTCCAAAGTTGTCAAAAATCGCGATTTTCACACAAAATCGTGATTTCTCCAAAAGGTCCTGTTTGCCTATTTTGACCCCTAGGAGCCTGATTTGACATAACTTTTTCATCAGAAGTCCATTTTTTGAGCTCTATAGCTTGTTGGAAAGCTCGTTTTGAATCCTACATGGCCTCAATTGTTTATTATAAGAATAATGTGTTGATTTTCAGATAGGATAATATGAAGTTGACCCTCAAGTGGGACCAAGAACCCAAGGGGACTCCAAAGGATTTTGAACCATACCAAGGGGAAATTTTGGACTCTTAACAAAGGTTTATGAACCTGAGATCTGATAGACACCTAGGCAAGGATAGACAAAGCAATAGATCTTTTGAGGCTAGTGTTAACCATACAGCTAAGTCATGGGCACAACAACTAAGTGGTTAACCATAGAGCTAAGTCATGGGCACAAACCGTACTAAGTTCAGACACAAGTGACTCAGAAATGTCTTTTAGCATGGGGAAACCTACAGGTAACTCAGGCACTGCCTATTTACAAACATCAGAAGGTCCCTATAAGACACAGTTGGAATATATTCAGACCAACCGATTAGGTGCTCGCATCTATGAAGATGGCCTGAGGCGATCAGTGGTCGAACTCAAAAATCCAGATCAACCCTTTGGACTTGAACACCCAGTAGTCCAGTTCGAAGAGGGTTCATACATTGATAAGGAAGGAACCATGTATGTGGCCATCAACCTATGAGATAGGACCGATGAGTTTGGAAATATCATTTCTGAGAATGAGATAGGAGACTTAGAACAAGGAAATGTAGGACAAGGATGTCAGACTCCTAGAGGTAAGTCAGTTTTGACCAGAGTGATCACTCTAGATTGGATCCCTCAAGACAACAAAAGCATAGAACTATTCTTGAATAGAGAAACAGAGGAAGCCTTTTGGAGATTCAAGCCAGATCAACCTAGCCAATTGGGGATAGTCATCATCTACGAATTCAAAGATCCTGAGATACCAGGCAAAGTTGTATACCTGGATAACACATCGGAGAAAATGTTCTTAGTAACAGAACATGATAGACATGCATATACTTGGAAGAGTCAATTGATTTTTCCTCCACCAAGAGCTAATATTTCCCATGGCCTCCAAGGTGTAGGATCATCCAAAGCTCATGAAGCACAACGAGAGCGAACAAGGGAGAGACTTGATGTCAGTTTTGCACACATTGTGGGCAGAAATAGATCAGGATTTGAAAATCAAAGACCTGAAAGAGAGAGACATCAAGCACATAGGCAACAAGGAAATGAACATGATTTTCCATTGCCTAGACCCCGAGAGCACCCAAGAACCCTTAGACCCACTCAAGTGATCAAGGCAATGAAGAATTATTTTGGCGGGACAGGAGATCCTTATGATCATGTGGCCGAGTTCAAACAAGTGTTAAGAGCGAAACAGGTTGAGGATTTGTTCACCCAGTAGGAGGCATTTGGTTTGACTCTTAAGAGCGCTACCTTAACTTGGTTTCAACCACTGAGTAGTCGCAACTATCGCGATATAGGTCAACTACTAGACGAATTCATTGTAGAATTTTCCAAGAGTGGTATCAGGCATAACCCATCATCTTTGATCCACACCTTCAAGCAAACACCCCAAGAAACAGTGAGACTAGTAGGTAGAAGGTTCATACAGTACCTAGAAAGATGCCCTGCTCCAGAGTTACCCACACCAGCCAAACAAGTGGCTTTGTTTTTAGATGGCTTACTAAGCACCAAGTTAAGATCATATGTATCCTTGAAAGATCCTAGAAGCATAGAAGAGTGTGTGCGGACCTGCATTGACATAGAAGACAACTTGGGTGACTATCCAAACTCTATAAAGACTCTGACAGTTCTACTAGTCATACCTCCAGAGCCTCCACTGAGCTGGATGAGATAGTAGAGCAAGTTGCCAAGAAGCTAGGAGTTCAAAATAGACACATACCAAGAGTCACCTCATTGAATCTATGTTATACTTGCGGAGGCGACCACATGGCTAATGTATGACCATTGCACAACCAGAACATGAGAGAAAGGAATGCTCCATATTGCACTATTGAGAGAAAATACATGAACCACATAGCTGCAGATTTTCCATATAATAGACAGGCCATTAGACAAAATTATCAGCAATCTTACCAACAAGGTAGGTATCACAACCAATACCAACAGCCATATTATAGACCACAACAACAATATCAAGCACCATATAAGCCAGAACCAGTCCTAGGAAACCAACCACCAGTGCCTACCAATGTAATTCTAGTTAAGTATGCAGTGGAAGAAGAGAATCTTAATAGAGCATTGGTGCCAATGACCCCACTTATCTCAAAGAATGACTCTCATGCTCATAGTTCAGACTACTCCCATGAAGGTAGTCCACATGCTTATTACACAGAGTCACCTGAGCATAGTGAGACTTATCCATATCAATATGAGGCACCACCTATGGAACGAAATTGGGAGCCAGAATACTCCAATGTCATGTACACAAACCCTAACCCTAGGCCCCAATTGAGACAAATGAGACCACAAGCCCCTAGAGGATCATGTTTTAGGTGTCAAGGTGACCATTTCATTCATGAATGTCCCCACTCACCAACTCTGGGACCAGGATAGAACATCACAATACAAGCCTTTTGTCGTGAGTGTGGTAAAGACCATCTCCCCAAAGATTGTCCAAGAAACCCCTCTAGTGTGCCCAAGGTCACACCCATAAATGTGGTAGGCTTAGTGGTGGATTCCAGTGCTAGTAGCAGTAATGTGGCTCCTATACAAGCTGTCACTAGAGCACAAGCATCAAAACAAGATAAACCAGTAGATCAATCGGAGTCGAGTGAATCAGGAGAGCCTACTAAGAGGAAAACAAGAACATGGAAAGATACGAGAGAGAAGGCCAATCACAAGTGGAATAAAAAGTTATCGGAACTAGAAGAAAGCCTGAAAGAAGAGAAAACAAAAATAGATGACATTGCATCTCAAAGTCCCTCGCATGCCGAAACTCCATCCACTCCACTTCATCCCACCCCACCACCCGTTGTAAATAGGCCGCAGACAGGGTCTGTTCTTGCAGATCCAACCCCAGAAGGCTTGAACATGATATTCAAGGCCTACCAGGCTCGACTTAAAGAAGGGCCAACAGTTGCAAACCTAGACAAGAGTTACCCTAGAGCAGATTTAGAGATTGAACGGACAAAAATGTGCATGAAAATGGTAGAAGTAGCTCAAGCTATGCTCGAGACCAGTCAAAAGTTCAATCAGACAAACTCTGTCAAACCGGATTTGCATTTCGAGGGCTTACTAGAAAGATTAGAGCAGTTGGTAAACAAACCACAAGTTTCTTTACCTCCACCGGCTCAACCAGTTGTTGAGAGGAGAAAGCTCTCCACCAATGAAAGCTTATGTTCCTAATTCCACGGATGTTGGAACACCTCTTTCAATTCAAGAGTACTCTCAAGAGTTCTTGAGGGAAATACAAGAAGAGAAATGGGCCAAGGAGAAGGATAACCCCCCTCCTATTCCAGAGATTGATGATCTTCATGACCAATTTCCCCAAGACATTCTGTCTATCTATGGAGACCAAATAGAGCAACAAGAAGATGAAAGATTAGATTTTGAATCTAATTCTTTACAAGAGTTGCCACAATTCACAGGGAACACTAAGGTTCAATTTCATCTCAGTGTAGAAGAGATACTCAAAGCAAAACCCAAGCTATGGAATCATGTGAAGGATCAGGTCCCAGAACTTGATTCCAATATGCCAAAAGGAGGCTCTAAGCAGAAAGTACCAGAGATACCTCTAGACAAAATAGGAGACATGTGTGAGGGTGAAGACGGTAATACTTATCTTCCAATCACCTATCAAGGTTACACAACCAAAGCAATCATAGATTCAGGTGCTCATGTTGCTATTGCGACCACCTCCTCGTGGAAGCAATGGGGCAAACCCACATTAAGACCAACTAGAATGAAGCTTCAAATGGTAGACGATCATTTTGAAAGACCTCTAGGATTGCTAGAAGGGATAAGTCTAACCACATGTGGTGTACAGTTTGAACATACATTTGCTATATGTGACTTTGAGAAAAATAATGTCTATGAGATGATCCTAGGAAGACCCTTCATACGACAAGTGAAAATAGTACAGGATTGGGGAACCAACTCCTTGTACTTACAGCACTTAGGGGTCACCACCAAGGTCAATTTAAAGGATTACACCTTCAGAGATGTACCACCCCTACAGTGGAATCCTATCCACAAAGCGAAAGAAGATTCTATCTCTGTGCATTCTAAAAGTTCACCTGATCCATCCTGGTTGCATGAAGACACTCATTTGTGGATGTGCAAGGTCGCGAAGGAAGAGGAAAAATTCTTAAAGGCAAGAGAAGAAGGAACTTCTCCAGGAGATAGACCAATTAAAGACCCAACCTATACACCGATGATCTTTCCAGATGAGGAATTTGAGCCTCATGGTTGGGCAGAAATCTTAGCTACCATGGACATTGCAGTCAATGAAGAACAATGGACACCTCATTGTGATGAGGAGGGTTATGATATTTTAGTGTTCATGTGCCAGCCCTTGCTAGAGCAATGTGACCCTAGTGATGTCATAGAAGAAGAAGAGCATGACGACGATCTAGAGTCCATTGTGATGGATAGTTGCTTTAACTCAGAGAAGCACTATTTTGAAGATGTAGGAGGGTTTAAGAAAGAAGAAGAACCTCTCACAAGCATTAAAACGGTAAATTCTAAGGATGGAAGTGAGAGCAATCAAAAGAAAAAGAAACGAAAAGTTGTGAAACAAGAAGAGGAGGAATCATTGTTTGAAGTACCAGAAAACTTCAAGAAATATGAAGTGGACAATCAAAAAATTTTGGTATGAATGCTTAAGAGAGAGGCCATCATAGGAGAAACATATGATAACAAAGAAAAGACCAAAAAAATTGTAGTAACCATTGAAGGAAATGAAGAGAGATATACGTACATAAGAGATGACCTAAGTGCAAAAGAAGAAGTAGAGCTTGTAGCTCTATTAAGGGAATATAGGGATGTGTTTGCGTGGCACTATAGAGACTTGAAGGGGGTAGATCCAAGAATATGCTCTCATAGGATCCCCATGACCGCTGATGCCAAGCCTACCAAACAGAAGCCCTACATATATAATGACACTTATGCAGCTAAAATAAAAGAAGAAATTGATAGGCTGATTGAAGCTGGATTCATCTATGAGATTGAGCATATTGAATGGGTGTCCCCCAGCGTAGTGGTGCCCAAGAAGAACGGGAAGTTGCGGGTGTGTATTAACCTTAAAAAAGTTAATGCCACTACAATCAGAGATAGTTATCCGCTTCCAATCATAGAACACCTATTGGAGCATGTTGCAGACAAGGAAGTTTATAGCTTCCTTGATGGATTTTCAGGTTCCAATGAAGTAGCCATTGCCCCACAAGATCAACACAAAACAACTTTTGCTAGAGAGTGGGGAATTTTCGCATTTCGTGTGATGCCATTCGGGCTCACCAATGCACCTGCAACATTCCAAAGGCTCATGTGTCATGTCTTCAAAGAGTTCTTGTGAAAGAGCTTAGAAGTATATGTGGATGATTTATGTGCTCATTCCCAAGTAAGAAAATACCACATCCCTGAGCTTAGACAAATCTTCAACAAGTGTAGAGAATATCGAGTGTGTCTGAACCCAGAGAAGTGTGTATTCATGGTACGACAAGGTAAAATCTTAGGTCACATTGTTTCTAAGAATGGAATATCAATAGATGAGGATAAAGTAAGATCCATAGCCTAGTTACCGAGGCCAAGTAATGTTAAAGAGGTAAAAGCCTTTATGGGCCATTGTGGACATTACCACAGGTTTATCCACATGTATGCGATCACAGCTAAACCTCTTTATGGTTTGTTGACAAATTTTGAGTGGACCGATGAATGCAAGAATTCCTTCAATGAGCTGAAGAGATGTTTGTGCATAGCGCCAATACTGACCACTCTTGATTGGAATAAGCCATTCCATGTCCATGTGGATGCATCCAATCACGCCATAGGATGTGTGCAAGCACAACCCATAGGTGAAGGAAATCTAGATTTGCCTAGAGCATATGCTAGCAAACAGCTCACGATAGCTGAGCAAAATTATACAACAATAGAGAGAGAAGGTTTAGGCATGGTATATGTCGTGAAGAAGTTTAGGCACTATCTATTGGCCAATAAGTTCAAGTTTTTCACTGATCATCAAGCTTTGTTATATTTGGTCAATAAACCTTGCAATATAGGACGCCTAGTAAGATGGTTCCTCTTGCTAATGGAATATGACTTTGAACTTGTTGTTAGGAAAAATAGAACCCACCTCAGGGCAGATCACCTTTCTCGCATCACTTCAAGAGAACCACCGCAAGGAGTGTCTGATGAACTACCTGAAGCTTATCTGTTCAATTTAGAAGTTGTTCCTAAATGGGCAAATAAGTTGGTACCAGTTCTAACCTTCAAACCTGCGAATAAGAATGTGAAAACAAACAAAGAGGAAATTGTAAGATCACAAAACTATCAAATATTGGCAGGAAGCATGTACAAACAAGATACGGAAGGTGTATTAGCTTGTTGTGTTAAGGATGATGAACATATTAGTTGGTTGCAACAAGCCAATGAAGGATTGCTAGGTAATCACTATTCT
This sequence comes from Ceratopteris richardii, assembly GCA_020310875.1. Classification (NCBI taxonomy): domain Eukaryota; kingdom Viridiplantae; phylum Streptophyta; class Polypodiopsida; order Polypodiales; family Pteridaceae; genus Ceratopteris; species Ceratopteris richardii. The sequence continues at coordinate 145,868,000 of CM035438.1, read as the reverse complement.
AAACAATGCACATTGCAGAATCTAAAACGTTTAGGAGTGTATTGGCCTAGCATGGACAAAGAAATTCATGAGTGGATTAAGAATTGTCCAGTGTGCTAGGAAAAACCCCCAGTGGAGCATGCGACTCTTTATCAAGTGTCATTAATTCAAGATTGGAGCGCTCCATTGGTAGAATTTATGAGATCGCAAACCTTACCCAAAGAGGCTAGTCTAGCAAGAAGATGAAGCATGGAGCAAGAGGCTGAAGACTATGCCTTAGTAGGAGACAACCTATATCGAAGAGGCAAAGATGGTTACCTAAGATTGCGTGTTCATGAATCCGACTATTTGAAAGTCTTAGAAACTGCACACAGTGGTGTTGCAGGTGGACACTTCGGTCGTGATCGAGTTATCAAGACTATCCTATTTTAAGGACTTTGGTGGCCCACACTTCATATGGATGCACATACCTATGTGAAGAAATGCGACACATGTCAACGTGCACAATATCCAGTTAGAAAAGACGAGATGGTTTTGAGGCCAATGATGGGAGTTCATGCATTTTTGAAGTGGGGTATAGACTTTGTAGGTCCTATTAACCCCCCAGTTAGAAACTCCCATGCAGAGTACATTATTGTCGCCACAGATTACCTTACCAAGTGGGTAGAAGTAAAAGCCACCACAAAGAATGATGCTCAAACAACAGCTAAGTTCTTATTTGAGAATGTGTTCACGAGTAATGGACTACCAATAGAATTACTGAGCGATAGAGGCACACACTTCTTGAATGAAGTCATTGAAAATCTTCTCCAAGAATTCTTGGTGATACATAAGAAGTCTGCCCCCTATCATCCACAAGCTAATGGACAAGCTTAGAGCACAAACAAGATCTTATGTAATGTCTTAACGAAGCTTGTAAATAACAAATGCTCTGATTGGGATAAACAGCTTCATCATGCTGTTTGGGCTTACCGAGTGCCCTACAAAATGGTACTCAATGCCACCCCATTTCAAATAGTCTTTGGACAAAATGTTGTGCTACCATAAGATTTCTTAATCCCGGCTTTAAAAGTAGCACAAGCACATGAGTGGACTGGACATGAGTTGTCCTCTAGGATCTTTGATCTAGAACGCTTAGGTGAGACAAGGCTACGAGCGGCAGAAGGCATCTATGCTGCAAAGAAAAGACAAACTTCTTATTTTGTTGCACACATCAAGGATAAAGGATTGAAAGAGGGAGACCTAGTGTTGGTTTACACACTTAAGCAACATGCCCATAAATTGGAGAAAAGAGGATATGGACCCATGATCATTAATAGAATTTCCACTAGTGGTGCAGTTCAATTGGCCACGCTAGAGGGGGACGTCTGGCCAAGCTATATTAGTGGATGTCGAGTCAAGCTATATCAAGAACCTCTTACAGAAGATATGCTAATGAGACTCAACACTGCTAAGAAGCGAAAAGAAGAAGAGTTGAGGATCAGAGAAGAAGCACAAGCTGAGGTGAGAGAGCGCATAAGGCGAAATAAGTTAAGGCGATTAGGCTTAGATGTCAACCCAGAAGCCCCAAAATATCCCGTGGACATGTGCCAAAAATCAGGTATAATTACTTCTGAAAGCATCGATCGACGCCCCTTTGTGACCATAGAGGTAGGACAAGGAAAGAGTGTAAGGACTGTGAGAGCATTGCTTGACTCAGGTGCAGTGACTAGTGCAGTTAGACTTTCATACTGCCAAGACCTGCAATTGGACATCAAGCCCATCGAAGCATATCTCATAGGATTGGGAGGTGTGGAAACCCCGTGTTTGGGCGAGGTGGAACTCCCCATCTACCTTCAAGATGTTCCAATGAAAGTCAACATGCTAGTGTGTCATGATGAAGACCTTACAGAACCACTTGTCTTGGGTCAAGATTGGATTTATGACCATGCAGCCAACTTGACCCTAAGAAGTCAACTTCTTCAAGTTTGGGTACAGGAACAATGCAGTACATTAGAATTAGAGAGCTTCATGCTCACAGATCATGGCATCACATACTCTCTTAGCCCACATAAGACTGATCTTCACGAACAAGATGTTGTATGTGTTAAAAGCTCTATATTCCAGAAGAACTCAATCATGGGAGAACCGGCTCAAGGACAAGCAGAATCCTCCTCTCATGTAAGGACTAATGCTGCAACCACAACTCAACCAAAAAGGCAAGCAACACAGTATAGGACAATGGCTATATCAAATACACAAAGAGATTTAAAGAAGAAAGCAGTTTCGAGCATGAGGCAGATCTAGGTACAAAAAGGAGAGCACCCACCAACCTTGCCCCCACAATTCCCATCCAGGCATGCCAACCAGGCCGGAAGACAAATGAAGAAACTAGGACAAGCTCACCTAGACGGTCTCCGAAAAATTTGGGTGCCTAAGAAATTAGTTGCAGCTCAACAAGGGCAATTACAGATGTGGGTACCTAAAAAGCTCTTACACACACAACAACTTATGCTCTCCCACATGCGAAAGGTCTCAACAAAGAAGACAATGAGAGAAAAGGGAAAGAACCAAGCATAGAGACCACAAGAGGATAAACTCACCTCTTTGGCAATAGCCAGAAGACCCACAACCATGGTATGGGTATGGAAGCCAAAGGCACCGGTAGGCCCCACAGAACCAAAGAGCCAACCACGATGGATCAAACCCCCAAGAAATCATTCAAACATGAAGTGGCCAAAGGTGATCACTACACAATCGCAGACCGTTCTCAAATGGATCCCTATGAGGAGGAATGATTAGTTGTCATCTCGAGATCTAACGGATACCTCCAACAAAGATGGCATCAACATCTGCAAGTGACATCTAGCTTCGAGAGGCGACAACCATGTGCTCCTTGCACAACCCTGTCTTTTGCACCATTGAGGTCATGCATTTCCAAAGTATGCATTAATATAGGGCCACATTACATGGCCGTGCATAGACACGATTGAGAGTCCCATGCACAAGAACACATTGACACATGTAAACTATTTTTTTGATACTAACCTTTGTCTTCTTGTTTTGTGGCATTGTTCCTTCAAAAAAAAAAGAGAGAGAAAAAACTAGACAGAAAAAAAAACTTGTTCCCAGGTTTGGCTCATGGAACATGAATGAGTCATGTTTAGTTGACGGTGGAACTGTTGATGATTGGGCATTTATCAGTTTTGATAGAAGTGTGTCTCGGCTAGCAGATGATATTATTGCTGCCTTATCTGGTAGATGTCAAGCACTTGGCATGAACATGGCATCCACAACTATTGTTTCCCCTTACTATGGTAGGAGGAAAGAGCTTGAAGGTCTGTAACTTGAGTGATGCTTAACTATTGTATGCATGAGAGCATCCAAGGAGATATCAGCAAGGGGAAGTTTTGGTACCCTGCAAATCCTTGTATGTATACTAGATGAGAAGACTACTGCTTATGGCAAGGTAAAGAGAATATGCAGAACTAAGCTTGGTGTAGTTACCCAATGTTGTTTGTCAAGGAATATAAAGAAATTCAATTCTCCGTATTTGACAAATTTTTCTTTGAAGAGAGGGGACAGGACCAAGCCCTCGAAGAATGTTGTCAGTGGATCATCAAAAAGGGCATTCATCGACAACGATAGACCAGCCCATGGTCCATCACAATGCCGGTTATACAACACATTTTGATCAACATCGATCGCCCATTCACCATGGTAACAATCCTTCCTTTGGCAACAACATAACCATGATAGATTAGGAAACCTCTTCGCTAGCATACCCTTGAGCACTTTGCTCAAGACCTCCAATTGTTGCACCATACTTCTTCCAATGCATTTTCCAAGTAAGCATGCATAGGGCCACATTACAAGGCCATGCACAAGGCACATACTTTCTTCAACCCATGCACGAACACAGCTACCCATCATTCACTTTGGGTTATGAGTACTTGGCATGACTACTATGAACATCATCTTTGGAAGACCTAGAGGACATCAATGGCGACTCACAATGACACCGTCATGCTCGAATCCAAGGAAGAAGCACATACCTAGGTAATACAACTTACAAAGGCTCGTAGTGACGAATGAAGCATCGGACAACCAACCCTGCCACATTTGGATGCCCGATGGCTCTTGCTCATACAGAAGGGACACTACCTCTCAAAGCATGACTTGGAACAACCACTACAACACGGGTCTGTCAGGGATGATAGACTCGAGAGGGGGGGGAGTGTTGAAGCTGAAGGTCAAGGAAAAAGCATAGAAGCACATGAAAGAAGTGGACACATAAGAAGAAGGAGCAAGTAGGGAGCTCCAAGAAGTGTATGTCAAATTTTCAAAAGAAATCCCTATAAAAATAGTGATTTTCATCACTAGAAGTCATTGTAAATACCATTTCATATTTTTCTAACTCCATTTTGTTCAATCCAAGGAGTCCTCGAGCTTGAGGAGTATTAGAAGTATCATCCTACCAATTTTCATAATTTTTAGACTTCGTTTGAGCCCTCAAATAAGCCTTGGAACCTAATTTTTAAATAGGTCGGACACTAGGTCTGGACAGGGCCAAAACTACTCAAAAAACTATAAAAAGATCTAGAGAGCTCATTTATGATTAGCTTGTTAGAGAATAGAGCTTTTGTAAGAGAACTCTTTGGTAATTGAAGCTTTCCATTGTTCCTCTCTTTGATCTTACCTTGTGCACTTGTGTGTGTATGTGTGTGCGTGTTTGTGTGCTTTCACTCATGCACTTGCGCCTTCACTTGAACACGGACTTCATACCGGTCCTCACGTCTCTACGGTTTGACAAGTAAAGGAGGTGGTGCTTACGCTTGAGCTACACCAGTGTGTATTGGGTACCCCAACTATTTCTTACTAAGGGATCTATGCTTTGAATCATAGAGCTAGTGACATACCTCTGGCCTTTCTAACCATCACTCAAATCACATAAGCACTCATCGATGTTGTCTCATGAAACCCATCTCTGTGATCCCATCTAATTGGTTTCCTTAGTTGTGTAGTAGATCTGAAAGCAGTGATGTATTCCGTATGTTGGTTGTTGAGGATAAGTTGGATGGTACCAACTACCCATTATGGGCTTATATGATGCGACATGTATTGGTTGCAAAAGGACTGTGGAACATTGTGTAGGGTGTTGAAAAACATCCTATCACACCTGCAACTGTTACAACTGCAAGTACAGAAGCTAAGGCAAAAGTTGTTGAAGATGATGATATTCTGCATATTCCTGCTCGTGCTACGGTTTGTGTTGCACCTACTGTAGAGCGAATCCGTTGGGATGAGGTTATACCAGATAGCTTACTTGTGCAGACCGTTCTGAATGGTCTTCCTGATTCATATCAGAGTTTTGCTTCTACTCTTTGGTTAATGATGAAAGGCAATCCAAATGCCTTGTCATTTGAGGAGTTAGTCTCTGTTCTGTTGCAGGAAGATCAGTCCAAGCAGAATAGGTCCATTATGTGTGTTGCAGATCAAGCTTTCGTAGCTAGTCAGAAGGGCAAAGGAAAATGGAGATCTTCAATTAGTAAGCAGAAATCTGTAAATGCTGCACATTCAAAGAAGGAAGATAAAGATGAGAAGAAATCAGACAAACAGAAATTGTTTTGCAAGTACTGTAAAGGGAATGATCATATCATAAAGAACTGTCCAAAACTGGCTGCTAAAGAGGCAAACAAGAAAGAGGTTGGAATGGTTGTTGCAGAGGCCTCTACACCAAAAACAGAGTCTGGTGATCTTGTGCAGGAAGAAGAATGGGCGTTTACTACTGTCTATAGTTTTGACCCATCTTCTCATGAGCAGTGCATGTCTCCAAGAGACTCAGATGTTTGGTATTTTGATAGTGGGGTGACCAAACATATTACTTCGCAGCGCAGTTTCTTCTCTTCACTCCAGCCTCCCCTACAGGGAATATTGTTACATGTGCCAACAACTCCTCTTATCCTATTATGGGAGTTGGTAAGATCATTTCGACTACTGTTGATGGTAGTTCTTTCACTTTGTCAGATGCTTTATTTGTGCCAGGGATCAAGAAGAACCTCTTATCAGTTTTTGCATTACCCAAGATTGGCTTGGATGTGAAATTTGTTGATGACAGGTGTACAATTCATGATCTTTCAAATGGCGATGTGATTATTGCTTCATGCATTTTATGTCGTGGGCTGTATAAGCTCATAGACTATGAAAGATCTCTGAATGATTCGGCATGTGCAGTACATGCTTCTCAGGCTATGTCAGATGCAAAGCTTTGGCATGCATGCTTTCGTCATCTAAATTTTGCTAGTTTGCTATGCCTGCAGAAATCTGAAATGGTGTCCTCTTTGCCCAAACTTGAGGCACCTAGAAAACATGTTTGTGAAGGCTGTATTTTGGGAAAAATGCAGAATTCCTCATTTCCAAAAGATGGTTCAGCTCGGGCTACTCAAAAATTGCAACTTGTACATACTAATGTTTGTGGTCCTATGCAGACACCTTCTTTTGGAAATTATCTTTACTTTGTGACTTTCATTGATGATTTTTCCAGGCATGCATGGGTATATCCATTGAAGGCAAAGTCCAAAGTGTTCATGTGTTTCAAACAGTTTTTGGTTTTGGCTGAAAATTTGTCAGCATGTAAAATGGGCACCCTCCGTTCAGATCAAGGGGGGGAATATATGTCTTCTGATTTTAATGCATTTCTATCTGAATCTGGGATAAAACACCAGTGTACAGTGTCGTATACACCTCAACAGAATGGAGTTGCTGAACAAAAGAACAGGTCACTCATGGAGATGGCGAGGTGTATGGTCAAGAGTCAGGTTTTACCACATAGTTTCTCGCTTGAGGTTGTCATGTGTGTAGCATATGTACTTAACAGGTGTCCCACTAAATCTCTGTGGTCTATCACTCCATTTGAGGCTTGGCATGATCGCAAGCCATCTGTTGCTCATCTGTGTGTTTTTGGTTGTTTGGCATATGCATTAGTGCCTGAACAACATCGTAGAAAATTGGATGATAAAGCAATAAAATGTATTTTTGTTGGGTAAAGTTCTAAAAGTAAAGGCTATCATCTGTATCATCCACAGATTAAACACATTCTGGTTAGCCATGATGTTGTTTTTGTGGAAGATGCTATTGAACCATTGCTTTCATGTACTAAGGGGACATCTGTTAGCTCCAAAGACATGTATGATACTTTTTTGCCTCTTTTTACAAGTGGACACTCTAGTGCTAGTCCCAATGAGGCAAGTTCTCAACCTTTGTAGGTTTCATGTGATGATGCTGATCATTCCATTTTTGATGCAGATTTACATGATGCACTAGTTGATGAGAGAGCTGATATTAAGCAAGCAAAAACTATGCCAAAATGGTTGGTGTAGACTTTGCATGACAGCAAATTAGATGCACCTATATCATATCATACTCATTTAGGCTCTCATAGTGCCTCTTTTGCATCAGATTGCTATGTTATGGCTGCATCTAGTCTCTATGATGAGAATGAGCCTGTTTCATTTGATGAAGCACAAAATTCAGAAAAATGGATGGCTGCTATGCAATCTGAATATGATGCTATAATGAAGAATGGTACTTGGTCTTTATGTGACGTGCCTCTTAGCAAGAAGGCGATTGGGACTAAGTGGGTATACAAGCTGAAGCATAAGCCTGATGGTACAGTTGACAGGCATGAGGCTAGACTTGTTGCAAAGGGTTATGCGCAGGAAAGAGGCATTGATTTTGACACTTGAAGCTCATCATGGTTGGAATGTACATCAGTTGGACATTAAAACATCATTTTTGAATGGTGACTTGCATGAAGAAGCGTATGTTTTTCAGCCCCGTGGCTTTGTGCAAAAAGGGCATGAAAACTAGATGTGCAGGTTAAAGAAGGCATTATATGGTTTAAAGCAAGCACCATGTGCTTGGTATGAGAAGATACATGCCTATCTGATTGCACATGGTTTTGAGAACATTCCAACTGAAAGCACCGTATATGTTAAGCGTGCTAATGATGTGCTTCTGATCATTGTTCTCTATGTTGATGACATGTTGCTCACTAGACCTATTGAGAAGCATATTGATGATTTTAAGGCTGATTTGCATGCCTCATTTGAGACGTCTGATTTGGGGCATTTGCATCACTATTTGGGCATTCATTTTATGCAAGTTGATGGTGGAATGGCTTTGTGTATATTGACACATTATTGCAGTGTTTTGGCCTTGAAAATTGTAAGACTATTGCCACTCCTATGGAGACAAGTTTACGATTGAGTCTTCATGATGTTGGAGATGTATTTGATGTTGTTCTCTATCAGTAGGCTGTTGGATGCTTGATTTACTTATGCATTACTCGACCAGATATTCAGTTTGTTGTCTCACATATGAGCAGGTTTATGCATTGCCTAGGAGTCAAGCATTGGCAGGCGGTTAAGTGCATCTTTCGTTACTTGAGTGGTACTCGACTACTTGGGTTGTTTTATCCCAAGGGGGATCACTATCACCAGATTTGCATGCTTTTTTTAACTCTGATTGGGCTGGCTGCTATGACACTCATATGTCCACTAGTGGCTTTTCCTTCATGCTTGGTGGCTCATGTATATCTTGGTTGAGCAAGAAGCAGCCTACTGTGGCGACTTCCAGTTGTGAGGATGAGTATAGGGTAGCTTTCACAGCGACTGTTGAGTGTGTGTGGCTCAGACGCCTTATGGCTGATTTGGGTGTTGGTCAGTCTTCTGTCACCACCATCTTCACTGACAGTCAGAGTGCATTGGTAGTTGCAAGGAACCCTATGTTCCATGCTCGCACTAAGCACATTGAGGTGCATTATCACTATGTCTGGGAGAGGTTCTCTACTGGGGAGATCAGCTTGGCATATGTGCCCATGCAGGAGAACATTGCAGACCTTTTCACAAAGGCTCTGCCTAGGGAGAAGTTTGAAGCTTTCCATAAAGCTTTGGGCTTACTTCCTTTTGTGGAGTGATTTCCACATACCTTGGCACTTCCTTATACATGAGTGCCAACTCCTTGTTCACCGCATGACTCCCAAGGGGGATTTGTTGATATATTTAGGTAGTGATGTGTGTGAACACACTAGGACCACTGGGGAACTTTTTTCCCTCTTTAGGAGGTTTTTTTCCCCGGCTTGTATATACGCCTATTGCCCTAATGGGCTACTTATCTTTGTACATTCTCTAGGAATACATTCAGTATTGTGTGTTGTGCTCCAAGCTTCTTCTCCTTCCTTGTGTTGTTCGCGTGCTTCCGTAGACGTCTATCTCCAACATCATTCACAAATTGAGGTACAAGCCATTATTCAATTACTTTAATTTTCTTTGGATCTACATGATCGCCTTGACTAGAAACAATATGTCCTAAATACTCTAATTCTTTTTGGAAGAAAGAACTCTTTTTAGGATTGGCATAAAGTTTAATTTTGCATAACAAATTAAAGACTATGGCTAAATGATTTTCATCATCATTGTCATTCTCACTATAGACAAGTATATCATCAAAGAAAACAAGAATAAAAGCTTGGTAATCAGGAAAGTGTTATTCATCATACGTGCAAATGTAACAAGTGCATTGGTTAGCCCAAAAGGCATTATGATGATATCAAAGTGACCAATTTGAGTTCTAAAGGCACTCCTATAAATATCATTTTGTGTCATTCGTAGCTGATGATACCCAAATTTCAGATCAAATTTTCTAAAGACACGTGCTCCATGAAGTTTATCTAGCAAATCATATATCTTAGGAATAGGATATATGTTTTTAATTGTGATCTTATTGAGTGCTTGTTGGCAGCAGTCAAAGCACCCAAGGATTCACAAGACAAGGAAGCCAAAGAAGGGAGCCCGAGCAGAGAGAAGGCACAAGCAGACAAAGTAGTCAACGAAGATCTGGCAAGTAGGCCACTCAAAATTTTCAAAAACAACATCTTCATAACAGTGATTCTCATCACTAAAAATCATTGTAAATACCATTTCACCTTTTTTTAACTCCATTTTGTGCAAGCCGAGGAGTCCTCGAGCTTGAGGAGTATTCGAAGTATCATCGTACCAATTTTCATGATTTTTAGACTCCGTTTGAGCCCTCAAATAGCCCATAGAACCTAATTTTTAACTAGGCCGGACACCAAGTCTGAACAGGGCCAAAAGCTAGTCAAAAACTATAAATAGAGCTAGAGAGCTCATTTTTGAGGTTAGCTTGTAATAGATTTTAACTTGTATGAGCACTTTTGAAGTAATCTAAAAGAATTACATTGTCTCCCTCTTTGTTCTTGTTGTGTGTGCGCGTGTGTGTGTATGTGTGTGCATGTTAGTGTGCTTCTCACTCACGCACTTGTGCCTTCACTTGCTCGAGGTCATGATACCATCCTCACGTCTTCCCGGATTGACATTAAAGGAGGTGCTACTCATCACTGAGCTACACCAAATTTTGGCATCGTTGCCAGGGATCGAGCTTTGAGGACGAGCGTGTGATGGTAAGACGTAGAGTTGAGGCGTTGGAGTCGTAGGTAATTTCTTTACTTTTATCTATTTTCTTTTGTTTTCTTCATCATCATCATCACCATCATCATCCTCACCATCTCCCACCTCCATCTCCATCATCGCGAAAAATATCACCCTACCCATACCATTCCCCTCATTTCACTTATGAGAGAGAGCAAGAGAGCGTATGTGTGTTTGTGCTATTCTGTGTTTTTTGAGATTTTCTGCAGGAATCAGCATCCCTAGCAGTTGCACCAGCTCCAGCAAGTAAAAAATCTGACTGTGCAGGTCTCAAGGCATTGACCTGTGTCAATCGCGACCGACAGAAAAGTTGACTTTTTTGCAAAACAAAGTGCATCACCATGATGTGTAGGCCTAGGGCATCCTAAATATGTGTTTGAAATTTTAATATGTCTCTGTTTTCTGTCAATCACGATTGACCTGTCAATCACGATTGACCTGTCAATCACGATTGACCTGTCAATCACGATTGACCTGTCAATCGCGATCGTCAATCGATGACGAACACTTGTCCACGGCTCTGTCAATCACGACCGACACCTTGATTACGACCGACTGAGTCAACGATCGATTGACCACGACCGACAGAATTTGCGCACGCCACGTGTCAATCGCAATCAAGCCATCAATCGCGATTGACCCATCAATCACGACTGACAGCCCCGACGGACCTGCCAATCGCGACTGACCAAGTCCACGATTGTTTGACCACGATCAATAGAGCCCTCGCGATGGACCTATCAATCGTGATCGACCCATCCATTGCGACGGACAGAGTCAATGACCCTTTGACCATGATCGACTGAATTTTCAGGCCACGTGTCAATCGCGATTGACCCATCAATCGCGACTGACAGCCACGACGGACCTGTCAATCGCGACCAACACGTCGATCGCGATTGACATATCAATCGCGATTGACAGACCACTCGATCGCGATTGACGGGAAAATTCGGCCACTTTTTAGGGCAAAGATAGTTGGTCTATTTTGGGGTATTATTTGGGAAACATTAGAAATTTGTTAGAGCATTGTGAGGCCGCTACACAAAGAATTTTGAGAAGTTCTCTTTGCCTGTTAGCCTGTTTCAAGCCTGTTTTAACCCTAGAACCCTGAATAGTCATAACTTTCTCATACGAAAACCGTTTGCGGTGATTTTTGTTTTGTTGGAAAGCTCGTGGGGAGTACAACCAAAACTTCGATTGGTTATGATAAAATTAATATCAAGATTATTAGATATACTATTTTGAAGTGACCATACTAAGGGGAAAGGAAAAACTAAGGGATCTTTAGGATTGTTTTGCATAAATCCAAAGAATCTCTGAATTGCATGAATGAACATGGTTTATTGTGTCAATTGAAATTAAGTCTTGAGCTAACTTTGGGACTTCTTCAGGTCCTTTGAGAGCATCGAAGGGTACTCGAAACAAGAGTAAGTGCAAGCTTGGGAATACGCTTCCTGGGCACACAAGGGCAACCAAGGAGAAGCTAAGGTTGGAAATTATCAACACCCTCTGTCAATACCTAGCTTAGGCTAAGTATAGAAAGAGGTTTTGATCAATTAGGGTTACATTAAGCACGACCAATTCCAAGAACTTTAATCACTCAAGTGCAAGTACAAAGAAATTCCATTTGCGAAATAACCTAAGGAAAAAGAATTTAACTAAAGCGACCAACCTCAAGGAAAAACTTAAGTGTTCCTTGTAACGACGATTGATTGGACAAGAAGTAACATCCTAAGAAAAATTAAAAAGAACAAGTGACTAATACAAAAGAACTTAGCAACGAAATTGTACTTGGGAAAGTTGGGATTATTCAATTGGGCTTATGAACCTTAGATCAGGACGACACCTAGGGAGAGATAGACAGAGTCTTAGGTCGGTAGTGTCAATCATACTGCTAGGTATTGGGCCCAACAATTGAGCCTTATTCGCACTACCCTAGCTCTGAAACTAGTGAGTCAGAGATGTCTCAAGGTATGGAGAGACCTACAGGAAGTTCAGGTGGCCCATATTTACATAGGGTAGAAGGCCCCTACAAGATGCAGCTGGAATACCTTAGGACCAACCGATTAGGTGCTAGCATCTATGAGGACGGCCTAGGAAGATTTGTGATCCAGATAAAAAACCCAAATCAACCCATTGGACTAGAACGTTCAGCTGTCAAGTTTGAGAATGGAGCATACCTGGACAAAGAAGGAACCATATACGTAGTCACCAGCCACCCAGATAGGACAGATGAATTTGGTAATGTGATCCCAGAAATGGATATAGGTGACCTAGAGCAAGGGAACATGGGTGAAGAACCTAAAACCCCCCGAGGCAAATTAGTGCTTACTAGAATTATCACGCCAGAGTGGATTCACCAGGACAATAAGAGCATAGATCTGCTTCTAAATCGAGAAACCGATGAAGCCTTCTGGAGGTATAAGCCTAATCAACCGAATGAGGTAGGAATGATCACAATCTATGAGTTCAAAGATCTTGATAGCTCAGGCAAAGTGACCTATCTAGAGAATACTTTAGAGAGGATCTTTGTGGTCACCGAGCATGGTAGGCATGTCTACACTTGGAAGGGTGAATTTATTTTTCCCCAACCAAGATCTAATGTCTCTTTTGGCCACCAAGGGGCTGGAACATCCCAAGCTCATGGAGCTCAAAGAGACAAGAATAGAGAAAGACCTGAGGTAAGTTTTGCTAACCCATTGGGAAGAGAAAGGATGAGAGCAGAGACGGATAGAGAAGAAACCGAGAGACCAAGAGCCCTAAGGAACCTAAGAAATGCTAATGATTTTCCTTTGCCAAGGCCGAGGGAACACACCAGAACCTTTATGCCAACCTAGCTGGTTAAATCCATGAAGAACTACTTTGATGGCACTGGAGACCCACATGATCATATGGCCAAGTTTAGGCAAGTCTTGAGAGCTGAACAAGTTGAGGACCTATTCACGCAGTACAATGCCTTTGGTCTAACCCTTAGGAACACCGCTTGTAGCTCAGTGATGAGTAGCACCTCCTTTAATGTCAATCCGGGAAGACGTGAGGATGGTATGAAGACCTCGAGCAAGTGGAGGCACAAGTGCGTGAGTGAGAAGCACACAAGCATGCACACACATACACACACACGCGCACACACGGCAAGACAAAGAGGGAGAAGCAATGGAATTCTTAGTTTACTTTCAGAAGCTCTTACAAGTTTGTTTCAATTACAATCTACCCTCAAAAATGAGCTCTCTAGCTCCTTTTATAGTTTTTGACTAGCTTTGGCCCTGTTCAGACCTAGTGTCCGGCCTAGTTAAAAATTAGGTTCCAAGGCTTATTTGAGGGCTCAAACGAGATCTAAAGATTACGAAAATTGGCAGGTAGATACTTCTAAAGCTCCTCAAGCTCAAGGACTCCTTGGCTTGCACAAAATGGAGCTACAAAAATATGAAATGGTATTTACAATGGTTTTTAGTGATGAGAATCACTTTTAATTGGTGTAAGGGTTTTTGAAAAGTTAAAGGGTTGCCTAAGTGCTAGATTTGCGTGAATGCTCATACTTGTTTCTTCATGAGGAAAATTATTGGCCTACTTGCCAGATCTTCTTTGACTGCCATGTCTGCCTGTGCTGTCCCTTCGCTCTGACTCTCTTCGTCTTGTGGCTCCTTCGGTTCCCTGACTGCTGCCAACACCCCTCCCACTCTCGCGTCTGTCGCCCCTGACAGACCCTTATCTAGAGGATTTTTGAACATAGTATTGGACGACATCGGAGGCTAGGTGGTGTTCTTCGAGTCGCAAGCCGCGTGCTAGATCTGTGAGCAAATCATCCCGATTGACAGGTCCGGGAACATCTGGATGAGGCACCCTCAATTGTTCTGAGTAAATAGTTCTCTCCACAGCAAATAATTGGAGGAGATGTGATGGTCTGGGTACAAAGATTTCGGAGTGATATTCCCAGAATCCTGTGATGAACATCTCCTCAAATGTCTGTTTAAAGCAGGCTGGGAGGTACTTGATTCTGGCGTGCCAAGCATATATTACTTCAATGGACGGGGTGGTACTCATATCGTACACTAGATCCTGGTTTCCTGTCACAAAGCCTGCACCTGAGAAGTGAGGGTCCTTAATGTTCTTAAACGTCTTGAAAGTGATCAGCATTAATTCAAATATTTTCATACACATCTGGGCCATCACATCAGGATTATTGCGTAGCCGAGTACTCCAGTGACGGATTGTAGAAATCATGTAGTTGACCGTGGGGGGTCCTCGTGGAGGTGCTAGGTAAACATAATTCAACCATTTTGCACAGGCTTTGATGTCTCTGACGGCAATAGTGAATTCAGGCCAGGTGCGTCTTCGAAGAACTGGAATGTAACAAGGATTATATTTAATAAACAACGGCATATTATTCCAGGTTCGGACCATTTCAGGATACGTTTCCAAAAGCCTGATTCTCCAGGTGGGTTGATGGATGGACCCACGTTGAGCACTTTCCGGTATATCATCTGGACCAAATTGTGTAGCAAATGTGGGAGGCTTGCCACATTGTCGTTGAATCTCCGCGTTGTAATCGGCCAAAAGTATACAGAATGGCACATATTGGTCATTATTGGTGCCGATCCATCTATGATGAGACATGCTTCTGAAATATTCAGACTTTATGACAGTTTCTTCTAAGTTCGCTAGTGATTGGATCTGAATGGCCACCCGTTCTTCGTGGGTGTTCGCTGTCCTTTCCAGTGTTTGAAGCCACTCGGGTGCTTCCACTTCCAATGTGTCTAGTCCCTCTTAGGTTCGTCGCCCGCCTGGCATTGGCATAGGAGCATAAGGTTCCTCGTACGAATCATCTACCTCAATAGGGACCAACTCTTCTTGCTCTGGTTCTACCACTAGAGATGGCTGCCTCTCGTATGTCAGTAACCTCTGCTGTAATTCTGCTACCTGCTCAGTTAAGGCCTTTACTTCGTCTGAGGTGGAGGTTGATGGGACACTCTTCGGTTGTTCCTCCTGTTCCTTAAGTCTGCTCTGAAGTGTGTCACGCTCTCTTTCCAAGTCATCATGGGCTTCCAGGAGATCTGCATAGCTTTCCAAAATGGTTTTCATCGTCTCCGTGGGAACTGCTTTGAACTGCTCTGGATCTATCTCGTGAGGGGAGCCTTCCATTGCCGCTTCCAGATTCTCTTCATTTTGTTTTTGCAGTCTTTTGTTCTCCTCCAGTGTTGTGGCCATATGTTTCCTTAGTAGTGCCAAGTTGCGTCTGACTCGTAGGTTATCGGCCTGGTATACTTCGAGCAGGGCTTCTAGTTGTTTGACGCCTGATTCTGTCGATGGTTGTGGTGCCTCCAATAGTGTTTGGTGAGCCTGCTCAAGCGTTGTATAGCATTGATTCACTTCTACATTTTCCTCTTGTAGAAGGTGAAATTGCCTTTGTAAGTTCTGGTGATGTGTTGTCAGTTGTTGATACCGGCCGTCCAGAGCTCTGTACTCATTCTGAAGCTGATATACACATTGATTTAATGCTAAAAATATGCTATTTACATTAAATGATGCTGGGAGGGGTGAAGATGCAGGGGGAATGGGGGCGGGAAAGGGAGTAGTGAATGATGTGGATGCAAGTGGAGATGTGGGTGGAGGGGGTATGGGAGATGAAGGTAGCATGGGGGGAGGGAGCGGTGCTGTGGCAGGAGATGTTTCCATAGTGTCAATTGTTTGAGTGACAGTGTAGATGGGGATAGTGGGTGGAGTGGATATGACGTCAGTGAAAAGAGTGGTGAAAGTGGGCATGGTGACTCCCCCGAATTGGATTCCCGGGGAGAGTGGAATTCCCATGACAATGGTGGTGGTAGTGGACGTGGTGGTGTTGGTGTCATGTGGTGGAGTGAATTGTGTAGTGCGAGGTGGGGATGGTGGTGACAGTGGTGCTTCCTGATGTTCGTCTGCTTGCGTTGTCTCTCCTGGTGCTGATACATTGATATGAATTTGTTTCTCAGACCTCCTGGGACGAACGGGAACCCTCTTCTCAAATCTGTGAATGTAGGCCATTGCCTCATGGATGGCCTCATCCACTCCGACTGCGTCGGCATGAAGGTTTATGGACTCAATGAACATGTCGTCCACACCTTCCTCAGCTAGCAACTGGTTCATGAGTTTCTTGCCCGCTTCCAGTGACATTTTATGTTGTTCTTGAACTAGTTGCATGGTTCGATATAGTCTTTTGATTTGTGCCAAATACGCCGGGGCACTTTCCAGCTCAGAAAGCTCGTCATATTCTTGTTCCTCGTAGGCTTCTTCTTCTTGTTTTGTCTCTTGTTCCTCGGCGTCGACTTCTACCACTTCTGGTTGGGTGGGGGCTGCTGTTGTTGTCTGGGGTTGTGGGTCCTGAGCACGTTCTGTTTCCGTCTCGAGATTAGAGTCATAGATCAATCTAGCCACTTCTTCATCAGTAAGATCATTGAGAGTAAAACCCTGTGGAAATTCCAAATCTGATGGGATGGGTGGAAATACCAGATTAGGTCCATCTGTGCTTGGTCTTGGTAGCCGGATTGTGAATGGCCTAACGCGTCGTGTCTGGGGAGGGGTAATTTCTGGTGTAGTGGTGGCTCCCCTTGGTTGAGCACAGGGTAATTGTACTCCCCCCCTCATCTTCTTTGATGGGGGACCTGCTGCTGATAGTCTTCTCTGGAATTCCTGGGCGCGGGGCCATATGAGTGCCCGCTGAATAGGCACGTCATAGGCCAGACATCGATAGATTATCTTTGTTAGAGTGCAACATCCATGAAGCACATTTTTCTGCTTCTTGTTCCACCTTTGATGGGCTAGGTGGATCTGATCTATGATCCAATGTGGCACATTGATGGGAAGGCCTTCCGTCTCTGCCAGATACAAGCTGAACCATATTTTCTTTGGGGGCATTGTGAATCTTTCCTGGGCGGGGAAAGCAAAATGTTGCATGACGGTCCGCAGGTGAAGCGCAATGGTAGGTGTCATGGCTACCATATCCTTCAGCTTATTAAGATCTTTGTGTTTCATTCGTCCTGGAACCATGGTTTCCTTTTCAGTGGGGATGTGCATGCCATACATGCCCAACGCTTCTCGTACCAGATTAAGGGTCAGCTTGAATCTTTTAAGCTCATGACCCGGCAGCAGTGAGGGTAACACAAAGGTGCTGTCGCCTCCCTTGGCCCTGCTTGGCGTGATGGTACTGATAAGATATGAACATCGTAAGAAATCCGGCTTTGGTAAGTGGGCCCTGAAATAACTGTCCACACCGACTTTGGTCCAAACTGATCGCATGACTTCGGCGTTTTGATAGCTTTCAAACTCGCGCGTGAAAAAGTGGTAACGTTCCCATTTACCATTAAATTCCAATTCAGCTTCCCAGAAATAGGTTCCATCGCCCAATGGTCCAGCGACATCACTGAACCAGTGAGCGTGTTTACCTACTTGAGAAGTGTGCCCTTGAGGAGGATCCTGAATGGGGAGCACATGCACGGCTTGAAGTTCTTGCGGCCTTGCGGTGAGATGTGGCTCGAGGAGAAGTGTTTCTATGTCCACAATCTGTGCACCGGATCCGGCTTGAGAACTGGCACCTCCGGCTTCTGCCATGGCCCTGCTTGCTGGTTGGTTCTGTGAGAATATAGAACCAAGTGTTAACATCGTAATGGACAGAATAAATCCGTTGTTGTCCTCGTTACAACATTAACATGAGGTAGATGGTGAGTTAGTGGTTAGTAAGTGCACGAAGACAGTGTGTGTAGTTAATGCTTGGGTAGTCCTAGGAGACTAATGCAGTTAGTAAGTGGGGATGAATTCACGAATTGGGGTCGGGGGGTTTATTACAGGTCTTAGGCTGCCAAATGCAGTGGATGGGTTTTGTTCTTGGTTTCTTAGAGACTCTAGAGAGCTTTATAGGTGTATCGGCTTGAAAATGAGGCCTTTGAGGGACCCATTTACAAGCGATTATGTTCGTGCTCATGGGCCTTGGTGTGTTCCTGAGTGTTGGAAACGAGTGAATGCCGGCTGTGCGAGTGAATGGGTTACGCTGTATAGGTTGTGGCTTCGACGTAGCTATTTGCGCCCACAAGCAAGCCTTAGGCACCCAAATTTGTCTTGATTGTGGGCTAGCCTTCATCGACTTCTTGGGCACCCAGATAGTTTTCACGTTAGCAGAAGAATTTCTGAAAGACTTCTTATTAGTGTCGTGTTGTTGGTTACTAATAAAAGGCTTTGCCCGTGTGGTTGGCGTGAGTGCAACCGGGTGTTCGCCTTTCCGCACCCACACTTGGTTCACTTGCTGAGACATTTTGCTGCGCAAGTACTTTTGGTTTCCGGCATAGATAGTACTCTGCTTCTTCTGCCTTTGATCCACCTTTGGTTGCTGCCTCCTTCTGGCCTTTGGAAAAGAGGGGAGTTCCATTGCATCCCTGACTCCTTTTTTGAGAATATCATTCCTCTGCAACACATAGTTTTGGACAAGAACAGCATGGTCAACTTCATGTGCACCCCTGGAGGGACCAGGAGTCTGTGCCTTTCCTAGTTCCTTGAGTGCTCCATTATCTAACTCTACTGTAATGACTATGATTGACCCATACCTGAAGAAGTCCACTTCTTAGGTTTAAGTTGACTGCTTGGTCATAGATCCAGTCTTGACCCAAGACAAGAGGTTCAGTGAGATCCTCATCTTGACACACTAGTACTTTAACTGTCATTGCCTCATCATGAATGTAGAGGGGAAGTTCCACCTCGCCCATGCAAGGGGTTTCCACGCCTCCCAATCCTATGAGATATGCTTCCACAGGATTGACAGTCAATTGCAACTCTTGACAGTAAGACAATTTAACAGCACTAGTGGCTGCACCTGAGTCAATCAAGGCTCTTACGGTCCTTGCACTCTTTCCTTGTCCTATATCTAGGGTTATGAAAGGACGTCGATCAATTATCCTATGCGAGCTTGTTCCTGCGACTTCACACATTGCCATATGATATCCTTGACCTGCATAGTCGTTTGTTCTAGGCTGATCTCTACCTTGCCTTTGAAGCTTCATCCTTCTGATGCGTTCTAAAGCTTCTGCTTGAGCTTCCTCTCGAATTCGTTTTTCTTCTTCCTTGCGTTTCTTGGCAGTATTGAGTCGACTTAGCATTTCCTTTGTGAGAGGTTCCTGATACAACTTGACTCTGCATCCGCTAATGTAGTTTGGGAGAACATCACCTTCTAACGTGGCTAGTTGTACTGCTCCACTCGTGGAGATCCTATTGATGATCATAGGTCCGTAGCCTCTCTTTTCTAGCTTCCTTGCATGTTGCTTCAATGTGTAGACTAAAACTAAGTCGCCTGCCTTTAAGCCCTTATCCTTCACATGGGCATCAAAGTATGCCTTCTGTCTTTTCTTAGCTGCATATATCCCTGCAGCTGCTCTCAGTCTTGTTTCTCCTAATCGTTCGAGGTCAAAAAGTCTAGAGGAGAGTTCATGACCCGTCCACTCGTGCTCTTGTGCTACTTTCAATGTAGGTATCAAGAAGTCCAAGGGTAGCACCGCGTTTTGGCCAAACACCATCTGAAAGGGGGTGGCTTGGAGTACCGTTTTGTAGGCGACTCGGTATGCCCAAACAGCATGGTGTAGCTGTTTGTCCCAATCAGAGCGTTTATTATTCACTAACTTGGTCAACACATTACATAGAATCTTGTTTGTGCTTTCGGCTTGCCCATTAGCTTGTGGGTGATAGGGGGCAGACTTCTTATGTACTACCAAGAATTCTTGGAGCAGATGTTCAATAACTTCATTCAAGAAGTGAGTGCCTCTATCACTAACTAGCTCTATAGGTAGCCCGTATCTAGTGAACACATTCTCAAATAAAAACTTAGCAGTTGTTTGAGCATCGTTCTTCGTTGTGGCTTTTACCTCTACCCACTTAGTTAGATAGTCTGTTGCAACAATGATATATTCCGCATGGGAACCCTTAGCTGGGGGATTAATAGGACCTACGAAGTCTATTCCCCACTTAGAGAATGCACGTCCACCCATCATAGGTTTCAGTGGCATCTCATCTTTACGTATAGGATACTGAGTTCGCTGACAGACATCAAACCGTTTCACATAGGTATATGCATCCATGTGAAGGGTAGGCCACCAGAAGCCCGCAAATAGTATTGCCTTGATCACCCGATCTGGTCCAAAGTGTCCTCCTGCTACACCTTGGTGAGCAGTTTCCAAGATCTTAAGATATTCACTTTCGTGGACACATAGTCTTAAGTAACCATCTTTACCACGCTTATATAGATTATCACCAATGAGTGAGTAATCCCGGGCTTCTTGTTCTAGACTCCTTTTCCTAGCCAGAGTCATGTCTGGAGGGAATGTGTTTGTCCTCAGGAAGGATACTAGAGGTTCGCTCCAATCTGGCACAATGGATACTTGATAAAGAGTGGCGTGTTCCACAGGTGGTTTAGTGCAGCAGATTGGGCATTCCATGCACAACTTTTGGACATCAGCTTCCATAGTTGGCCAATGTACTCCGAGTCTCTTTAGGGTCTGTAAAGTTCGTTGCTTTGAGTAGTGTTGCTCCAACGCACCTACATGTGCTAATTGCAACCATTTAGCGTACTCATCCTCTTCTACGCAACAAGCCAAGATCCCTTGATCTGTGTGCTTGTACATACTTCCAGCCATGATGTGGTACTTTTGGGCTTTTACAACCTCTCTATTCCGTGTGTTTACCACTGGATGGTTAGGCCCGTATGTCAATACTGGTGCCAATGGCCTAGCCCACTACGGTACAACTTCCAAATTAAACAAGTAAGCATCAGGAAGGTCATCTGATACTCCTTGTGGGGCTTCTCCCGATGTGAGCCTAGAGAGATGATCTGCTCTTAAATGAGTCCTCCCTTTCCTTACCACAACCTCGAAATCATATTCCATTAGTAAGAGAAACCATCTCACTAATCTTCCTGTATTGCATGGCTTGTTTACGAGGTATATTAATGCTTGATGATCAGTAAAAAATTTAAACTTATTTGCAAGCAAATAGTGTCTAAATTTCTTAACTGCATATACCATGCCTAATCCTTCTCGCTCTATAGTGGTGTAATTCCGTTCAGCCGCATTCAATTGTCTACTGGCATAGGCAATTGGAAGATCCATATTACCTTCACCAGTAGGTTGTGCAAGCACACATCCAATAGCATAATTGGATGCATCCACATGAACATGGAAAGGCTTATTCCAATCTGGTGTGGTCAAGATTGGTGCTGAACATAATCTTCGTTTAAGCTCTTGGAAGGAATTCTCACATTCATCCGTCCACTCAAAGTTAGTCAGAAGTCCGTACATGGGCTTTGCAATGACAGCATACATGTGTATAAATCGTCGGTAATAACCACAATGCCCCATGAAAGCTTGTACTTCCTTGACATTCTTTGGCCTAGGTAGCTCTGCTATAGCTCTCACTTTCTCTTCATCAGTAGATATGCCATTCTTTGACACTATGTGTCCTAGAATCTTGCCTTGCCTTACCATAAAAACACACTTTTCTGGGTTCAGGCAGACTTGATATTCTCTACATTTGTCAAAGATTTGCCTGAGTTCGGGGATATGGGTTTGCCTAATGTTCGAATGAGCACAAAGATCATCAACATAGACTTCTAAGTTCTTCCTCAGGAACTCCTTAAATACATGGCACATTAGTCTCTGGAAGGTAGCTGTTGCATTGGTAAGCCCAAATGGCATTACTCTAAAGGCAAAAATGCCCCACTCTGTGGCAAAAGCTGTCTTATGCTGATCTTCTAGAGCTATGGCTACTTGATTGTAGCCCAAAAATCCATCGAGGAAGCTATACACTTCCTTGCCTGCTACTCTTTCTAAGAGATGCTCTGTGATAGGAAGCGGATAGTTATCCCGAATTGTGGCTGCATTAACCTTCTTCAAGTTAATGCACACACGCATCTTGCCATTCTTCTTGGGCACCACTACGATGGGGGACACCCATTCAGTGTGCTCAATTTCATAGATAAATCCAGCTTCGACCAGTCTATCTATCTCCTCTTTGATTTTGGCAGCGTAATTATCGTTATATGTATAGGGCTTTTGCTTAGAGGGTTTAGCATCTGAGGTCATGGGGATAGTGTGTGAGCATATATCAGGGTCAACACCTTTCAAATCCTTGTAACTCCAAGTGAATACATCTCTGTATTCTCTTAGCAAGGCAATTAACGCATGCTCTTCTTCCTCTGTTAGGTCATGGCCTATGTATGTGCATCTCTCCTCTCCTTCTTCTAGGGCCACTACTATTTTCTTGGTGGTTTCTTTGTTATCATAGGCCTCTCCTGATTGTGCCTCTCGTTTCGGCATTTTGATCATGACTCTCCTGTCATCTATCTCATATTTCTTAAAATTTTCTGGGACCTCAAACAAAGATTCTTCCTCTTCTGGTGAGACTTCTCTCTTCTTCCGTTTCTTTCTTTCTTCCTTCGGGGTCACATGTGTTGCTAATCTTACCTCGTTTGTAAGCTCTCCATGCCTCTGGGGTTGAACTTCTACTTCATGAAAGTATTCTTCATCTGATGCAAATGGTGGGTCCATAATGATTGACTCTAGATCGGAGTCACTTGCATCCTCAAATGCATCAGGGCTAGGTTCGCATTCTTCTAGAACTGCCTCTCCCATGATTGGCTCTATGGAGAAGACTGAAATGTCATAGCCATCCTCATCACAGTGAGGTGTCCATTGTTCCTCATTGATGGCTACATCCATGGTTGCTAAAATTTCTGCCCAGCCGTGAGGTTCAAACTCTTCGTCTGGAAAAACTACAGGTGCATAGGCTGGGTCTTGAATTGATCTATGTGTTTCTTTCGCACCTATTTCTCTGGCTTTCTCTCTCTTCTCTTCTTCTATTGCTACTTTGCACATCCATAAGTGAGTGTCTTCATGCATCCACGAGGATCCAGACCCTATGGAATGCACCGATTCAGTATCATCTTTGGCTCTATGGATGGGATTCCATTGGATGGGAGGGACATCTCGATGAGAGTAATCTTTGAGATTTACTTTGGTTGTAACACCTAAGTGCTACAGATACAAGGAGTTGGTTCCCCAGTCCTGTACCACTTGCAACTGTCGCATAAATGGTCTTCCCAAAATCATCTCATAGGCATGATTTTTGCTGAAGTCACATATAGCAAATGTATGCTCAAACTCGACACCACAGGTGGTGAGAGTTATTCCTTCCAGCAATCCTAAGGGTCTCTCAATATGACCATCGGCCATCTGCAATTTCATTCTCGTTGGTCTGAGTGCTGGTTTGCCCCAACGCTTCCATAGGGAAGTAGTGGCAATTGCAACTCCTGCACCTGAGTCCAAAATTGCCTTGGTGGTGTACTCCTGGTAGGTGATGGGGAGATAGGTGTTCCCTTCTTCACCTTCACATATATCTCCTATCTTATCCAAGGGAATTTCTGGCACTGTCCTATGGGATCCTACCTGGGAACGAGGTTTGGCTATTTCCGGTACTTCTTTGGCTACATGTTTCCATAATTCAGGTCTAACCTTGAGTAGCTCTTTTAACTTGAGATTGCACTGCACGTTAGTGTTCTTCACTACCTCTGTGTTCCTAGGTATGACTGAATCTTCGTTTCTTACCATGACTGTAGGTGCTCTCATGCAGGTGGACCTTGCTTCCCATGGGCCTGTGAAATGGGGTAGTTCCTGTAAAGAATTAGACTCGAAGTCTAATCTTTCTTGAGATTGGATGCTCTCCTGCTCTCCGTAAATGGATGGGATGTCTTGTGGGAATTGGTCATGTGCATCATCCACAAGTTCAATGGGAGGAGGGACTTCACTTTCCTTAGCCCATTTGTCTTCTTGAATCTCACGTAGGAATTCTGGTGTGAACCGATTCATAGAAGATGATGTGTCTGGCTCCGTAGAGTTAGGCACATAGGCTTCTTGGGCAGGAATGTTTACTCTTTCACTTGCCTTGCCCTTG
This sequence comes from Ceratopteris richardii, assembly GCA_020310875.1. Taxonomy (NCBI): domain Eukaryota; kingdom Viridiplantae; phylum Streptophyta; class Polypodiopsida; order Polypodiales; family Pteridaceae; genus Ceratopteris; species Ceratopteris richardii. Next base: position 145,843,578 of record CM035438.1, on the reverse strand, counting down.
TGTTGAGAGGCTGGTTCCTTTTGTGATTGTGCCATTAGATTCTCCATTCTTTCTAGGGGGGGGGGGGGGAATTGTCTGGTTCAATGGAATTTGGCACATAAGCTTTCGGTGGGGGATGGGTCACATTTTTGCTTGCGTTATCTCTTTCTTGATTTTCTTCTTCCTTGGCCGATCTTGCAATTATGCCCTCTAACTTCTCCAGAAGTCCATCCAAGTGTAATTGCGTCTTGGCTGAGCCCGAGTAATTGAAAAGGCGACTGGCTTCAAACATAGTCTGAGCCAATGCGACCATTTTCGCACAAAGCTTGGTTCTTTCTATCTCTAGGTCAGCTCTAGGGTAACACTTGTCATGATCCGTAACATTTGGCCCTTCTTGGATTCTGGCCTGATATGCTTTAAGCATCATGTCTATATCTTCAGGAGTGGGATCAGCTAATACGGATCCTACTCTAGGGGGTGGTGGAATCTTATGAGGTGGGTCGGAAGGTGGCGGGTCGGATGGAGATGGGAATGGTGGTGGTGGGATAGCGTGAGAGGGGGTTTGAGAGGTGATTTCAGTTATCCTAGCTTTGGTTTCTCTTATGCTTTCCTCGAGTTCACTCATCTTTTTAGCCCATTGTCTTTTCATTCTTTCCCGACTATCTTTCCACGCTCTAGTCCTTTTCTTTGTTATACTCTCGGTTTCACTAGCTTCTGGGCTTTTTTCCTGACCTACACCCTGGTTTTGCTGCAATGCTTGAGCTCTAGTGACTACCTGTACGGGTGCAGTGGAAGTGACACTTCCTGTGGAATCTACCACTAACCCAATAACGTTGATAGGAGTGATTTTTGGCATATTATTGGGGTTCTTTGGGCAATCTCGTAAGAGATGCTCCTTTCCACATTCTTGGTAGAAGCACTCAATTGTTACTGACTGGGGGTGTGTTGGTGGAGGTAAGGGACAATCACGAATGAGGTGATCTCCCTGACATCTGTAGCACGGTCCTCTTGGGAATGGAGGTCTTACTTGCCTAGGTTGAGGTCTAAGATTGGGGTTTGCGTACATGACGTTTGTGTAATCTGACTCCCAACTAGGTTCATTTGGCTCTTCGCTGTAATAGGACTCACCATGTTCTGGAGACTGCATGTAGTACGCCTGGGGACTATCAACATGTATAGAATCAAAGCTATGGTCACTCGGGTCACTTTCAGAATGCAAGGGTGTTACCGGGACTATAGCTCTATTCAGGTTTTCTTCTGCAACAGCATACTTTACCGGAATCACATTAGCTGGGGCAGGGGGTTGTTGAGCTAACACAGGCTGAGGCCTTTGTTGGTTTTGGTATGGTTGCTGATAAGGTTGTTGTGGCCTGCCATGTGGTTGTGGAGGGTACGGGTTCTGGTATCTTCCCTGCTGAGGGTATGGCTGAGGGTAGGGTTGCCTAACAGCCTGCTTATCGTAGGGGCAGTCTTGCGCTGTGTGATTTGTGTATCTCCGTTCTATGGTGCAGTACTGGCTACTAGGGTTTACTTGGGGCTGAGCCATAATGCGGCAGACATTCGCCATGTGGTCACCACCACAAGTATAGCACCTTTTCACAGGGGCAAACCTTGGGATTTGTTTGCTAGTTACACCTAATTTCTGAGCTACTTTCTCTGCAAGTTCCTCGATTGATGTGGATTGCGTGGAAGAGAGGCTTGAGGCACTATCCGAATCTTTGTATATCTTAGCAAGCTCTAACTCCTCCCCTAGGTTATCCTCAATGTCAATACACATGCGTACACACTCTTCTATGGTCCTAGGGTCTTTCAAGTACACATATGATCTTAATTTGGTAATTAGCAATCCATCCAAGAATAAGGCTACTTGCTTAGCTGGTGTAGGTAGCTCCGAAACAGGGCATCTTTCTAAGTATTGCCTAAATCTTCTTCCTGCAAGTCTCACGGTTTCTTGAGGGGTTTGCTTGAAGCTGTGAATCAGCAAGGAGGTATTATGCCTTATGGCACTCTTAGAGAATTCAATAATGAAAGCCTCTAGGAGTTGGTCTATGCTCCTGAACTGCCTCTCATTTAGTGGCTAAAACCATGTCAGGGCAGTATTTCTAAGGGTCAGACCAAAGGCATTGTATTGCGTGAATAGATCCTCCACTTGTTCAGCTCTCAAGACTTGCCTAAACTCAGCCACATGATCGTATGGATCTCCAGTGCCATCGAAGTAGTTCTTCATGGACTTAACTAGCTGAGTCGGTCTCAAAGTCCTTGTGTGCTCTCTTGGTCGTGGTAGAGGGAACTCATCTGCATTTCTTTGATTCCTGTGAGCTCTCAGTATCTCAGGTTCTACTCTATTTGTTTCCGTCCTCGTTCTTTCTCTGCCCACTGGGTTGGCAAAGCTTACTTCTGGTTTATCTCTACTTCTGTCTCTTTGCATTCCATGAGCATGGGATGTTCCAACTCCAGGGTGACCATAGGATGCATTCGATCTTGGTTGGGGGAAAATGAATTCACCCTTCCAAGTGTAAGCATGCCTATCATTTTCCGTAACCACAAAGATCCTTTCCGAAGCGTGATCTAAGTAGGTCACTCTGCCTGGGCTATCCGGATCCTTAAACTCATAGATCATGATTGTTCCTATATCAGTTGGCTGATCAGATTTATACCTCCAAAAGGCTTCGTCAGTCTCTCGGTTCAGAAGCAGATCTATGCTCTTGTTGTCTTGGGGCACCCACTCAGGTGTGATAATCCTAGTGAGAACAGATTTGCCTCGGGGGGTTCTAGGTTCTACACCCATGTTTCCTTGTTCCAAGTCACCTAAGTCCGCTTCTGAGATTACATTCCCAAATTCATCTGTCCTATCTGGGTGACTGGTGACTACGTATATGGTTCCTTCTTTGTCCATGTATGCTCCGCTTTCAAACTTGACAGCTGGGTGCTCTAGTCCTATGGATTGGTCAGGGTTTTTAATCTGGACCACGGATCTTCCTAGGCCGTCCTCATAGATGCTGGCACCTAATCGGTTGGTCCTCAGGTATTCCAACTGCGTTTTGTACGGGCCTTCCACCCTGTGCAAGTATGGCACACCTGAACTTCCCCTAGGTCTGTCCATGCCTTGAGACATCTCTGATTCACTGGTTTCAGAGCTAGGGTAATGCGAGTGGTGACTCAACTGCTGGGCCCAAGACCTTGCAGTATGATTGACACTAGCCTCTGAAGACCTAAGGCTTTGTCTCTCTCGTACTAGGTGTCGTCCTGATCTAAGGTTCATATGCCTAACTGATTAACCCAATTTTTCCCAGGTACAACCACGTTTCTGAGTCCTTGTATCAATTGCTTAATTCCCTTTTTATGTTGATTATCGTGTTTATACTCTTGTCTGATATCACGTCGTTAGGAATACTTGAGTTTAATTTTGCACTTTAGTTTGGTCGTTTCACGTTAGGTTCTTTTCCTGTAAAGTTGTCGTTCACACACACACACAGGTTATCTCTTGACTTGAACTTGATTTCTTAGACAGTCTTTGATTTATCTCGTGCCTATCGTTGCCTGGAATTACTTCTAACACTACCCGCACTTAGCCTAAACTAAGAATTGACAGAGGGTGTTGCGGGTTTTCCAACCTTGAGTTCCTTTCCTTGGGTTGTTGCCCTGGGGTGCCCGGGATGCGTATTCCCAAGCCTGCACTTACTCTTGCCTTGCGTACCCTTTGCTGCTCTCAAAGGACCTGTAAAAGGCCCACTCTTAGCTCAAGACTTAAATTCAAAAGACAGAACCAATCACTTCCATTCATGTAACACTTCACCAATTTGCACTATGATTTTTTTGGACACAACTCTAGAGATCCCAGAACTTTGTTCCCCCTGGGTATGGTCAACTTCAAAATACCCTATCTAATATTCCTGATCTTAATTTAACCATAACCAGTTGATGTTTTTGTTGTACTCCCTGCGAGCTTTCCAACAAAACAAAAATCACGGCAAACGGATTTCGTATGAGAAAGTTATGCCAGTTCAGGGTTTTGGGGCTAAAACAGGATTAAACTAGGTTAACAGGCAAACAGGAATTCGCGAGTTACTTGGGTCATGCCCTCGTAATGCAATGCTACACCCTAGTGTTTGCCCCACACTTGGCCAAAATTTAGACTACTATTTTTGCCTTAAAAATTTGACCTAATTTGCCCTTCTAACGTGCTCGCAAAGTCTGTCGGTCGCGATTGACAGGTCAGTCGCGATCGACGTGTCGATCGCGATTGACAGGTCCGTCGTGGCTGTCAGTCGCGATTGACTGGTCAGTCGCGATTGACTGGTCAGTCGCGATTGACAAGGGTTACGAAAAGTCAATCGGTCGTGGTCAAAGGGTCGTTGACTCTGTCGGTCGCGATTGATGGGTCCATCGCGATTGACAGGTCGGTCGCGAGGATCTGTCCGTCGTGGTCAAACAATCGTTGACTGTGTCGATCGCGATTGACAGAGCCGTCGGGGCTGTCAATCGTGGTCAAACAATCGTTGACTGTGTCGATCGCGATTGACAGAGCCGTCGGGGCTGTCAATCGTGGTCAAACAATCGTTGACTGTGTCGGTCGCGATTGATGAGTCGATCGCGATTGATGACTCGATCGCGATTGACACGTATCACGCGTATGGTCCGTCGGTCGTGGTCAATCGGTCGTTGACTCTGTCAGTCGCGATTGACAGAGCCGTCGTGGGCTGTCGATCGCGATTGACGTGTCGATCGCGATTGACAGATCTGTCCGTCATGGTTTGTCGGTCGCGATTGACAGAGCGATCGCGATTGACAGAAATCTGAGGAATTTCAAGAAACTAAACACATTTTTGGGAAGCTCTAAGCCTGTAGATCATGGTTTTGCACTTTGTTTGGTGATTTGAGCGTTTTTTCTGTCGGTCGCGATTGATAGAAGTCGGCGACACACAGACAGTTACTTCGAAATCCGTACCTGCGCAGAGTGCTGGGGACGATGATGTGACCTGTACCTGCAAGACAGCTCAAGAAACATGCAAAAACAGCACACGCAATTTCGCTCTCTCGCTCTCTCTCACAAGTGAAATGAGGGAAATGAGGTGGAGATGGTGATATACTCAAAAAACTGAAATTTTCGCGATGATGGAAATGGAGGTGGAAGATGGTGATGATGATGATGGTGATGAGGATGGTGAAGAAAAAACAAGAAAATAGATGAAAGTGAAGAAAATACCTACAACTCCAACGCGTCAACTCTACGTCTTACCATCACACGCTCGTCCTCAAAGCTCTATCCCCAGCAACGGCGCCAAAATTTGGTGTAGCTCAGTGATGAGTAGCACCTCCTTTAATGTCAATCCGGGAAGACGTGAGGATGGTATGAAGACCTCGAGCAAGTGGAGGCACAAGTGCGTGAGTGAGAAGCACACAAGCATGCACACACATACACACACACGCGCACACACGGCAAGACAAAGAGGGAGAAGCAATGGAATTCTTAGTTTACTTTCAGAAGCTCTTACAAGTTTGTTTCAATTACAATCTACCCTCAAAAATGAGCTCTCTAGCTCCTTTTATAGTTTTTGACTAGCTTTGGCCCTGTTCAGACCTAGTGTCCGGCCTAGTTAAAAATTAGGTTCCAGGGCTTATTTGAGGGCTCAAACGAGATCTAAAAATTACGAAAATTGGCAGGTAGATACTTCTAAAGCTCCTCAAGCTCAAGGACTCCTTGGCTTGCACAAAATGGAGCTACAAAAATATGAAATGGTATTTACAATGGTGTTTAGTGATGAGAATCACTTTTAATTGGTGTAAGGGTTTTTGAAAAGTTAAAGGGTTTCCTAAGTGCTAGATTTGCGTGAATGCTCATACTTGTTTCTTCATGAGGAAAATTATTGGCCTACTTGCCAGATCTTCTTTGACTGCCATGTCTGCCTGTGCTGTCCCTTCGCTCTGACTCTCTTCGTCTTGTGGCTCCTTCGGTTCCCTGACTGCTGCCAACACCGCTCTTACGTGGTTTCAACCACTAAATGAGAGACACTTCAGGAACATAGCCCAACTTCTAGAGTCTTTCATTATTGAATTCTCTAAGAGCGGCATAAGGCATAATACTTCCTCACTAGTTCATAGCTTCAAGAAAACCCCTCAAGAGACGGTTAGACTTGTAGGAAGAAGGTTTAGGCAATATCTAGAGAGATGTCTTGTTTCTGAGTTACCCACACCAGCCAAACAAGTGGCTTTATTCCAAGTACAAAGTTGAGATCATATGTCTACTTAAAGGACCGGAGGACCATAGAAGAGTGTGCATGCATGTGCATCGATATTGAGGATAACCTAGGGGAGGAAATAGAACTTTCCAAAATCTACAAAGATTCAGATAGTTCTACTAGCCTCTCTTCCTCGCAATCCACATCTATTGAGGAACTCGCTGAAAAAGTAGCTCAAAAACTAGGTGTCTCTAGCAAACAAATCCCAAGATTTGCCCTAGTTAAACGGTGCTATACTTGTGGAGGTGACCATATGGCGAACGTATGTCCCATCATGGCTCAACCCCAAGTGAATCCCAGTAGCCAATACTACACCATAGAACGGAGATACACTAATCACACAGCACAAGATTGCCCATACAATAAGCAAGCGGTTAGGCAAACCTACCCTCAACCATATCCACAATAGGGCAGATACCAGAACCAATACCCACCACAATAGTATGCTAGGCCTCAACAAACCTACCAACCACAATATCAAGCCCAGCAGAGACCTCAGCCAGTGCTAGCACAACAACCTCCTGCTCCAGCCAATGTGATCCCAGTAAAGTATGCAGCTGCAGAAGAGAACCTGAATAGAGCCATAGTGCCAGTAACACCATTGCTTTCAGAAAGTGACCCCAGTGACCATATCTTTGATTCTACACATATTGATAGCCCCCAGGCTTAGGAAGGAGGAGCAAGTAGGGAGCTCCATGAAGTACATGTCAACTTTTCATAAGAATCCCCTACAAAAATAGTGATTTCCATCACTAAAACCTTTATAAATACCATTTTCTATTTTTGTAGCTCCATTTTGTGCAAGCCGAGGAGTCCTCGAGCTTGAGGAGCATTAGAAGTATCATCCTACCAATTTTCATAATTTTTAGACTCTGTTTGAGCCTTCAAATAAGCCCTAGAACCTAATTTTTTTCTAGGCCGGACACTAGGTCTGGACAGGGCCAAAACTAGTCCAAAAACTATAAAAAGAGCTAGAGAGCTCATTTTTGAGGGATCTTCTTGTAGATTTCAGTTTTGTAATAGATTTCTTTTGTAAGCAAAGCCCTTCCATTGTTCCTCTCTTTGATCTTACCTTGTGCGCGTGTGTGTGTATGTGTGTGCATGTTTGTGTGCTTTCACTCACGCACTTGTGCCTTCACTTGCTCGTGGTCTTCATACCGGTCCTCACGTCTCCACGGATTGACAAGTAAAGGAGGTGGTGCTTACGCTTGAGCTACAGTATGCAAACATCATGTACACAAATCCCAACACTAGACCTCAACCTAGGCAAGTAAGACCCCCATTCCCTAGAGGACCATGCTATAGATGTCAGGGAGATCACCTCATTCATGATTGCCCAATGCCTGCACCTACACAACCCTAGTCGGTCACAATCCAGGGCTTTTTGTCAAGATTACGGAAAGGAGCATCTCTTACGAGATTGCTCAAAGAATCCCAATAACATGCCAAAAATCACTCCTATCAACGTTATTGGGTTAGTAGTAGACTCTACAGGAAGTGTAACTTCCACTGCACCAGTACAGGTGGTCACTAGAGCTCAGGCTTTGCAGGAGAACCAAGGGTTAGGTCGAGAAAAGAGTGCAGAGGGTAGTGAAACTGAGAGCATAGCCAAGAAACGGTCGAGAGCCTAGAAGGATAGCCGAGAGAGAATGAAAAGACAATGGTCTAAAAAGATGAGCGACTTAGAAGAAAGCATAAGAGAAACAAAAGCCAAAATTGTTGAACTCACCTCTCAAACAAACTCTCACATACCACCACCACCTTCATCCCTATCACCATCTAATCCACCATCTTTCAACCCACCTCAAACAATTCCACCACCCCCTAGACTAGGATCAGTCTTAGCTGACCCCACTCCTGAAGACATAGACATGATGCTTAAGGCGTATCAGGCCAGAATCCAAGAAGGGCCAAATGTGATGGATCATGACAAGTGCTACCCTAGAGCGGACCTAGAGATAGAAAGAACCAAGCTTTGCGCGAAAATGGTAGCATTGGCTCAGACCATGTTTGAAGCCAGTCGTCTCTTCAACTACTCTTGCTCAGCTAAGGCACAATTGCAGTTGGATGGACTATTAGAGAAGTTAGAGAGCATAATTTCAAGATCTGCCAAGGAAGAAAACTCTCAAGGGAGAGATGAGGCAAGTAAAAGAATAAGCATTCCCCCCCAGGAAGCTTATGTTCCTAATTCCACGGAACCAAACACCTCTTCTTCTATGAATCGGTACACACCAGAGTTCCTGCGAGAGATTCAAGAAGAGAAATGGGCTAAAGAAAGTGAAGTCCCTCCTCCCATTGAACTTGTGGATGACGCGCATGATCAATTCCCACAAGATATTCCCTCCATTTATGGAGAGCAAGAGAGTGCACAATCTCAAGAGAGATTAGACTTTAAGTCTAATTCTTTACATGAATTACCCCACTTCACAAGCCCATGGGAAGCTAAGTCTACTTGTATGAGAGCACCCACGGTCATGGTACGAAACGAAGACTCAGTCATACCTAGGAACACGGAGGTAGTAAAGAATACTAAAGTGCAGTGCAATCTCACTTTAGAAGAGTTACTCAAGGTTAGGCCGGAACTGTGGAAACATGTAGCCAAACAGGTACCAGAGATAGCAAAACCGCGTTCCCAAGTAGGATCTCATAGAACAGTGCCAGAAATACCCTTGGACAAGATAGGAGACATGAGTGAAGGAGAAGAAGGAAACACCTATCTTCCCATTACCCACCCGGGGTACACGACCAAGGCAATTCTGGACTCAGGTGCAGGAGTTGCAATTGCTACCACTTCCCTATGGAAGCGTTAGGGCAAGCCAGCACTCAGGCCCACAAGAATGAAATTGCAGATGGCTGATGGTCACATAGAAAGACAGGCTTGCTAGAAGGAGTAACTCTCACTACATGCAGTGTTGAGTTTGAGCATACTTTCGCCATATGTGATTTTAGCAAGAACCATGCCTATGAGATGATTTTGGGAAGACCATTCATGCGACAGTTGCAAGTGGTATAGGACTGGGGAACCAATTCTTTGTATTTGCAACACCTATGTGTTACAGCCAAGTCAATCTCAAGGATTACTCTCATAGAGATGTACCGCCTATTCAATGGAATCCCATCCATAGAGCCAAGGATGACACGGAGTCTGTGCACTCCATAGGATCAGGATCCTCATGGATGCATGAAGACACTCACTTGTGGATGTGTAAAGTAGCAGTAGAAGAAGAGAAGAGAGAAAAAGCCAGAGAGGTAGGTGCGAAGGAAACACATAGATCAATCCAAGACCCAGCCTATGCACCTACAGTATTTCCTGACGAAGAGTTTGAACCTCACGGTTGGGCAGAAATTTTACCAACAATGGATGTAGCCATCAATGAAGAACAATGGACACCCCACTGTGACAAGGATGGCTATGAAATTTCAGTCTTCTCAATAGTGCCAATCATGGGAGACTCAATTCTAGAAGAATGCGAACCTAGCCCTGATGCATTTGAGGATGCAAGTGACTCCGATCTAGAGTCAATCATTATGGACCCACCATTTGCGTCAGATGAAGAATACTTCTATGAAGTAGAAGCTCATCCTCAGAGACACGAGGAGCTTATAAAAGAAGTGAGGTTAACCACACAAGTGACCACTAAGAGCGAAGTTAAGAAAAGGAAGAAGAGAGAAGTCCCACCAGAAGAAGAAGAATCTTTGTTTGAGGTCCCTGACAATTTTAAGAAGTATGAGATAGACGACAGAAGAGTCATGATAAGAATGTCTAAACACGAGGCACAATCAGGGGAGGCCTATGATAACAAAGAAACTACCAAGAAAATAGTGGTAGCCATAGAAGAAGGAGAAGAGAGATGCACTTACATAGGACATGACCTCACGGAAGAAGAAGAGTATGAGTTGATAGCCTTGCTAAGAGAATACACAGATGTATTTGATTTGAGCTACAACGACTTGAAGGGTGTAGACCCTGACATATGCTCACACACTATTCCCATGACCTCAGATGCCAAACCCTATAAACAAAAGCCATACACATATAACGATAACTATGCTGCTAAGATCAAGAAGGAGATAGATAGATTGGTAGAAGTCAGATTTATCTATGAAATTGAGCACACTGAGTGGGTATCCCCCATTGTAGTGGTGCCCAAGAAGAATGGAAAGCTACGTGTATGCATCAACTTGAAGAAGGTTAATGCAGCCACAATCCGAGATAACTATCTGCTTCCTATCATTGAGCATCTACTGGAAAGAGTAGCAGGCAAGGAAGTATACAGTTTCCTTGATGGATTTTCTGGCTACAATCAGGTAGCCATTACCCCAGAAGATCATCATAAGACGGCTTTTGCCACAGAGTGGGGCATATTTGCTTTTCGAGTAATGCCATTTGGGCTTACCAATGCTCCTACAACCTTTTAGAGACTGATGTGCCATGTATTTAAAGAATTCCTGAGGAAGAATTTAGAGGTCTATGTTGATGATCTCTGTGCTCATTCCAACATTAGACAAACATATATACCTGAGCTTAGGCAAATCTTTGACAAATGTAGAGAATATCAAGTCTGCCTGAACCTAGAAAAGTGTGTTTTCGTGGTTAGGCAGGGCAAGATTCTAGGACACATAGTGTCAAAGAATGGCATATCTAGGGACGAAGAAAAAGTGAAAGCTATAGCAGAGCTACCTAGGCCAAAGAATGTCAAGGAAGTACAAGATTTCATGGGGCATTGTGGTTATTACCGACGTTTCATACACATGTACGCCATCATAGCAAAGCCTCTATATGGACTTTTGACTAACTTTGAGTGGACTGATGAATGTGAAAACTCTTTCAATGAGCTCAAAAGAAGATTGTGTTCAGCACCAATCTTGACCACACCAGTTTGGAGTAAGCCCTTTCATGTTCACGTGGATGCATCCAATTATGCTATTGGATGTGTACTCACACAACCTACAGGTGAAGGTAATATGGATCTTCCAATTGCCTATGCTAGTAGACAATTGAATGCAGCTGAACGAAATTATACTACCACTGAACGAGAAGGATTAGGCATGGTGTATGCGGTTAAAAAGTTTAGACACTATTTGCTTGCAAACAAGTTTAAATTTTTTACTGATCATCAGGCATTGTTATACTTGGTAAACAAGCCATGCAATACAAGCAGATTAGTAAGATGGTTCCTTCTACTGATGGAATATGAGTTTGAGGTTGTGGTGAGGAAAGGTAAGACTCACTTGAGAGCAGACCACCTCTCAAGACTCACATCTTCTTGATGCTTACTTGTTTAATTTGGAAGTGGTACCTTAGTGGGCTAAGCCATTAGTCCCAGTATTGACATACGGGCCTAGCCACCCAGTAATAAACACACAAGATAGGGAGATAGTAAAAGCTCAAAAATACCAAATCATGGCAGGAAGTATGTACAAGCATACAGATCAAGGGATCCTAGCTTGTTGTGTGGAAGAGGACGAGTACGCAAAATGGTTGCAATCAGCACATGTAGGTGCATTAGAGCAACACCATTCGAGGCAAAGAACTTTACAGACACTAAGGAGATTCAGAGTGCATTGGCCTACTATGGAAGCTGATGTCCATAAGTTGTGCAAGGAATGCCCGATCTGCTGCACTAAACCACCTGTGGAACATGCCACTCTCTATCAAGTGTCCATAGTGCCAGATTGGAGTGAACCACTAGTAGCCTTCTTGAGGACGAAAACATTCCCACAAGATATGACATTGGCCAGACAAAGAAGTCTAGAACAAGAAGCCCTAGATTACTCACTCATTGGTGATAATCTATACAACTGTGGTAAAGATGGTTACCTTAGATTATGTGTCCATGAGAGTGAATATCTTAAGATCTTGGAAACTGCTCACCAGGGTGTAGCAAGAGGACACTTTGGACCAGATCCGGTGATCAAGGCAATCCTATTTGCAGGACTTTGGTGGCCAACCCTTCATATGGATGCACATACCTATGTGAAGAGGTGTAATGTTTGTCAGCGAACTCAGTATCCTATACGTAAGGATGAGATGCCATTGAAACCTCTGATGGGTGGACGTGCATTCTCTAAGTGGGGAATAGACTTTATTGGCCCTATTAATCCCCCAGCTAAGGGTTCACATGCTGAATATATCATTGTGTCCACAGACTATCTAACCAAGTGGGTAGAGGTAAAAGCCACCTCGAAGAACAATGCTCAAACGACAGCTAGGTTCTTATTTGATGTTCACTAGATACGAGCTACCTATAGAGATAGTTAGTGATAGAGGCACTCACTTCTTGAATGAAGTTATTGAAAATCTGCTCCAAGAATTCTTGGTGGTACACAAGAAGTCTGCCCCCTATCATCCACAAGCTAATGGGCAAGCCGAAAGCACAAATAAGATTCTATGCAATGTGCTGACTAAATTGGTGAATAATAAACGCTCTGATTGGGACAAACACCTACACCATGTTGTTTGGGCATACCGATTTGCCTATAAAACGATACTCCAAGCCACACCCTTTCAGATGGTATTCGGTCAAAATGCAGTGCTACCATTGGACTTCATGATACCTACACTGAAAGTAGCACAAAAGCATGATGGGACAGGCCATGAGATCTCCTCTAGAATCTTTGATCTTGAATGATTGGGTGAAACATGATTGAGAGCGGCAGTAGGAATATACGCAGCCAAGAAGAGGCAAAAAGCATATTTCGACGCACATGTGAAGGATAAGGGCTTGAAAGCAGGAGACCTAGTTTTAGTCTACACGTTGAAGCAACATGCGAGGAAATTAGAGAAGCGTGGTTATGGACCTATGATCATCAATAGGATTTCAACTAGTGGAGCAGTGCAACTAGCCACTTTAGAAGGCGATATTCTCCCTAATTACATAAGCGGATGCAGAGTCAAGTTATATCAAGAACCCCTGACTGAAGAGATGCTAAATAGACTCAACACTGCCAAGAAATGCAAGGAAGAAGAAAAACGAATTCGAGAAGAGGCACAGGCAGAAGCTTTGGAACGCATCCGAAGAATGAAGTTGAGAAGACAGGGTAGGGATCAGCCCAGGGCAGATGACTATGCGGACCCAGGATATCATATGGCTATGTGTGAAGTCTCAAGTATAAGTCCCCATAGAATAATTTATCGACGTCCTTTTGTAACCCTAGAGATAGGACAAGGAAAGAGTGCAAGGACTGTAAGGGCCTTGATTGACTCAGGTGCAGCCACTGGTGTTGTCAAACTTTCTTATTGTTGAGAATTGAACTTAAATGTCAATCCTGTGGAAGCATATCTCATAGGATTGGGAGGTGTGGAAACCCCTTGCATGGGCGAGGTGGAACTTCCCCTCTACATTCAAGATGTTTTAATGACAGTTAAAGTACTAGTGTGTCAAGATGAGGATCTCACTGAGCCTCTTGTCTTGGGTCAAGACTGGATCTATGATCATGCAGTCAATCTAAACCTAAGAAGTGGACTTCTTCAGGTCTGGGCAAATCCGAACCGCATTACGCTTGAATTAGAGAATGAAGCACTCAAGAAACTAGGTCAGGCACAAACTCCTGGTCCTTCCAGGAGTACACATGAAGATGACCATGCTATTCTTGTCCAAAACTATGTGATGCAGAGGGATGATTATCTCAACAAAGAAGTCAAGGCTACGACGCAACTCCCTTCTTTTCCAAAAGCCATTGGGATACAGCAACCAAAGGCAGATCAAATACAGAAGGAGCAGAGTACTACCTATGTTGGAAGCCAAAAGAAAGTACGAAGCAAGATGTCTCAGCCATTGAAACAAGTGTGGGTGCGGAAAGGCGAGCATCCTGTTGCGATCAAGCCACCAACACGGGCTAAACTTCTTATTAGTAATCAACAACATGACACTAATAAGAAGTCTTTTCAAAAATTCTTCTGCGAAAGTGAAGTCTATTTGGGTACCCAAGAAATCGATGAAGGCAGGCCCACAATCAAGATAAATTTGGGTGCCTAAGGCTTGCTTGCGGGCTCAAATAGTCACACACAAATCACGCCATGTACAACATGGTTCACTCACTCGAACATCTGATACCCACTCTTATTCAACATGCATGAACACATATTTGCCCATGAGCATGAGCAGAATCACTTGTAAATGGGTCCCTAAAAAGCCTCATTTCCAAGCAGACACTCTTATAAAGCCCTCCAGAGTTTCCACAAAATCAAAACCAAAAGCCATCCACTATGTTTGGCAACCCAAAGCCTGTAATCAACCCCCCGACCCCCATTTGTAAATTCATCTCCACTTACTAACTGCACTCACACTGCATCTTTTCATTTAGCTCATAGGAATACTTATTCACTAACAACACACATAATCATCGAGCACTCACTGACCCACTAACCCCTTACTTACCTCATGTTAATGTTATAACGGGGACAAAAATTGTTCTATCTTGTCCATTACAATGTTAACGCATGCTTCTATATTCTCACAGAACCAGCAAGCACGCAGTAACATGGCAGAAGCAGGAGGCACCAGTTCCCAGGCAGGGTCTAGCGCCCAGATTGTGGACATTGAAACCCTCCTTCTTGAACCACAACTCACTGAGAGGCCTCAAGAACTTAGAGCTGTGCATGTGCTTCCTATTCAGGACCCGCCTCAAGGGCACACTTCTCAAGTGGGGAAACACGCACATTGGTTCAGTGATGTTGCAGGGCCATTGGGAGACGGCACCTACTTTTGGGAGGCAGAACTTGAGTTTAATGGCAAATGGGGACGATATCATTTCTTTACCCGTGAGTTTGAGCAGTACCAAAATGCAGAAGTAATGGGATCGGTATGGACCAACGCGGGCTTGGATGGCTATTTCCGGGCACATTTACCTAAGCCAGATTTCCTGCGCTGCTCCTACCTTATCAATACCATCACCCCTAGCAGGGCTAAGGGAGGTGATAGTACTTTTGTGTTACCCTCACTGACACTAGGCCACGAGCTCAAAAGATTCAAACTAACCCTCAACCTAGTACGAGAAGCATTGAACATGCAAGGTATGCATATTCCCACTAAGAAAGAAACAATGATTCTAGGCAGGATGAAGCACAAGGATCTCAACAAATTGAAGGACATGGTAGCAATGACACCAACCATTGCTCTCCACCTACGAACGATCATGCAACACTTCGCTTTCCCCACCCAAGAACGCTTCACGATGCCACCAAAAAAGATCTGGTTCAGCTTGTACTTGGCAGAGATAGAGAATCTCACCATCAATCTGTCACACTGGATCATCGATCAAATCCGCCTAGCCCATCAACGATGGAATAAGAAACATGTGCTTAGCTTATGACGTGCCCATTCAAAGAGCACTAGTATGGTCCAAGGCCCAAGAATTCCAAAGATGGTTATCAACAACGGGTCCTCCATCGAAGAAAATGAGAGGGGCAGTCCAATTACCGTGTGCCCAAGCAAGGGGAGCCACCACCGCACCAAAGGTGACCCCTCCACAAATGCGACGTGTCCAACCATTTACTATTTGCCTACCCAGACCAAGTGCAGAAGGACTCAATCTGGTGTTCCCTCTGATTCCATCGGACTTGGAGTTCCCACAAGGCTACACCCTAGCTAATTTGACACATGAAGAAATCGCCCGCATGATTAATGAGTCTAACCTAGAGACAGAAGCAGAGCAGACCCAAGGACCACAACCTACCACTACAACTTCAGCCCCGACCCAACCAGAAGTAGTGGAAGTAAAGGAAGATGAAGAAGAGACTGAGGACGAAGAAGCATACGATGAGCATGATCAAGAATACAAAGAACCTTCAGAACTAGCGAGTGCCCCAGCCTATTCGGCACAAATAAAAAGATTGTATGAAACCATGAAGCGAGTCCAGGAACAGCACAAACTATCACTCGAAACAGGAAAAATGCTAATAAGTCAGATGTTAGGAGAAGAGGGAGTGGATGAAATGTTTATTGAGTCCCTGAACCTGCACGCGGATCCGGTGGGCCTGGATGAATCCATTCATTCGGTTGTGTCTTACATTCACCGCTTTGAAAAACGAGTGCCAACCCGTCCCATGCGATCCAGCAAGCAAATTCACATCAATGTATCAGCGCCAGGAGATACCACACAAACAGAACAACATCAGGCGGAACCACTCTCACCACACCCCTCACCTCTCACTACAGAATTCACTTCACCACATGGCACTACCACCCCCACTTCCACCATTACCACATATGTCATGGGAATTCCTCTCTCTCCCGGCATCCAATTCTGAGGAGTTACCATGCCCAGTTTCACAACACTATTCACGAACATCACATCCACCCCACCCACTGTCCCCATCTACACGGTCACACACACGTTTGACACCATGGAAACATCACCAGCCACAGCACCACTCCCTCCCCCCATGCAGCCTCAATCTCCCATACCCCCTCCACCCACATCACCACTTGACTCCACCTCATTCACGACTCCCTTTCCCTTCCCCATTCCCCCTGCATCCTCTCCTTTCCCTGCATTCTTTAATGTAAATAATGTGTTTTCAACGTTACATCAATGTGTGCACCAACTATAGAGTGAGTATCAGGCTCTCGAAGACCGTCATCTTCAACTAACTACGAATCACCAACAACTACAGAGGCGGCTTACAACTATAGAAGATGAAAACGCTGACCTCAATCAATGCTACACCACACTCGAGCAGGCCCATCAAACCCTCCTGGAGACACCCCAACCATCACAGTTGCCAGGCGTCAAAAAACTCGAAGCTTTACTTGAAGTCTACCAAACAGATAATCTAAGAGTTCATCGTAATTTGACCCTACTCAAGAAACACATGGCTACCGCCCTGGAGGAGAACAAGCGTCTGCAGAAGCAAAACGAAGAAAACCTAGAAGCTGCAATGGAAGGCTCCCCCCACGAGATCGACCCAGAACAGTTTAAAGCAGTCCCCTCGGATACAATGAAGACAATCCCGGAAAGCTATGCTGATATGTTGGAAGCCCATGATGATATGGAAAAGGAACGAGACGCACTGCGCCGCTAGATCAGGGAACAAGAGGAACAACCAAAGGTCATACAGTCAACATCGACTTCAGAGGAGGTAAAGGCATTAACGGAGCAGGTGGCAGAATTGCAGACGAAGTTACTAGAATATGAAAGACAGCCCTCTCCAATTATAGAACCAGAGCCAGATGAATTGGTGCCCATTGAGGTGGATGAGTCGTATGAGGAACCATATGTTCCTATGCCGATGCCAGGAGGTCAGCAAACCTCGAAAGGAATGGACACCCTGGAAGTCGAAGCACCTGAATGGCTTCAAAAACTTGAAAAGACAGCTAAAACCCATGAAGATCGAGTGGCAGTCCAAATGCAATCAATGGCTAAATTGGAGGACACTATCATAAACTCAGAATACTTTCGGAACATGTCACACCACCGCTAGATAGGCACTAACGATGATCAATACGTGCCATACTGTGTTCTCTTGGCTGACTACAATGCGGAGATTCAACGATGATGTGGCAAAGCCCCGACTTTCACCACACAATTCGGCCCTGATGATATCCCTGAAAGTGCTAAAAAAGGATCCATTCATCAACCTACCTAGCGGATACGACTCTTAGAAACTTACCCTGAAATGGTTCGTACCTGGGATAACATGCCGCCATTTATCAAATACAACCCCTGTTATGTTCCAGTCTTCCGAAGACGCACCTGGCCCGAGTTTACCATTGCTGTCAAGGACGTCAAAGGCTGTGCAAAGTGGTTAAATTATGTCTATCTAGCACCTCCACAAGGACCTCCCACTATTGCTTACATGATTTCTACAATCCGTCACTAGAGCCTTCGACTATGGAACACCCCTGATGTGATGGCACAGATGTGCATGAAGATCTTTGAATTAATGTTGATCACATTCAGAACATTCAAAAACATCAAAGACCCCCATTTCTGAGGAGTTGGCTTCACTGCAGGCAACCTAGACCTGGTATATGACATGAGCACCACCCCCTCAATAAAGGTAATATATGTCTGGCACGCAAGAATAAAATACCTCCGAGCTTTCTTCAAGCAGACCTTCGAGGAGATGTTCGTCACAGGGTTCTGGGAATATCACTCAGAAATATTCGTACCCAAGCCCTCACATCTCCTCCAACTATTCGCTGTGGAGAGGACCATCCACTCAGATCAATTGCGGGTGCCACATCCAGACGTTCCAGGTCCAGTGGATTGGGATGCATTGTTAACAGACCTAGCACGAGGGCTGCGACTAGAAGAACACCACCTTGCTTCAGATGTGGTTCAATACTATGTCCAACGCTCAGCTCGGCAAGGGTCTGTCAGAGACGACAGACGCGAGAGGGGGGGGGGGGTGTTGGCAGCAGTCAAAGCAGCCAAGGACTCACAAGACAAGGAAGCCAAAGAAGGGAGCCCGAGCGGAGAGAAGGCACAAGCAGACAAAGTAGTCAACGAAGATCTGGCAAGTAGGCCACTCAAAATTTTCCAAAACAACATCTTCATAACAGTGATTCTCATCACTAAAAATCATTGTAAATACCATTTCACCTTTTTGTAACTCCATTTCGTGCAAGCCGAGGAGTCCTCGAGCTTGACGAGTATAAGAAGTATCATCGTACCAATTTTCATGATTTTTAGACTCCGTTTGAGCCCTCAAATAGGCCATAGAACCTAATTTTTAACTAGGCCGGACACCAGGTCTGGACAGGGCCAAAAGCTAGTCAAAAACTATAAATAGAGGTAGAGAGCTCAATTTTGAGGTTAGCTTGTAATAGATTTGAACTTGTATGAGCACTTTTGAAGTAATCTAAAAGAATTACATTGTCTCCCTCTTTGTTCTTGTTGTGTGTACGCGTATGTGTGTATGTGTGTGCATGTTAGTGTGCTTCTCACTCACGCACTTTGTGCCTTCACTTGCTCAAGGTCATCATACCATCCTCACGTCTTCCTGGATTGATTAAAGGAGGTGCTACTCATCACTGAGCTATAGTGCTCTATAAAACTCAAAACGAACACAAACAAATAAAACAAAAAAAAACAAAAACAAAAGAAGAACACTTGAGTGGCCTATTGTGGGGAGAAGGGTTGGTGTATTCTAGAGATGAGATGGTGTTGCACAAAACCTGTTCTACACCTACCAAGTTAGCTCTAGGGATGCTTAGTAGATTCCCTTGGCTTCACATTAATGCATTTAGGCCAACCAAGTGCTTTTGGATTCTAAAAAGTTTGCATCAAAACAGATAACTTGCATATGCAAGGAATGTGAAGAAACCTTCTATTTTGGGAATGCATGTGCTCAGTATTTTGCTCAGAGCTCATAATCTGGTATGAATTGACCAGAGAGCTTTTGCACACATCTAACCTCAGAGCTTAGCTAACTAAATCAAGTTATCTCATGAATTTAGAGGCATCATACACAGAGAAATGAATCTAACAACTTAGGGGAGGGGGTCATCTTGACATTTCAGGAACAAGATGATGTGCAGACACAGTTGACTTCCTCACTTCATATCTCGAGATTGGCTAAACCAAAACTAATGAAACTTGATACGTAGATAGTAAACACTCTACTCTAGCTATGACAAGCTAAAGTGTAGCAAATGATCAAATACACACAAAGAAATCATTTTTGCAAAATCATTGAAAAGATGAAGATGCTATAGAGAATAGTAGAGAGAGATGAATATGAAGAAATCTATCAAATTGTGTATGCTAATGAACATATGATACAAGGGAAGTGTAGTGAACTACACATACATGCATTGAGCTCAATGTGTGCTCAATGTTGTAGCTCAAAGTCTCTCAAAATTAGCACACATGGCCTGTGACTAAGTCACCTCTATTTATGCTCATAATTTGAGTTTGAATTTAGAATTTCCCTCACCTAAAAGTGTTCCTACAATTAAGGTACATAATTGATTTGATTTCTTCACCAAACAAGTGGTGATGTGAATCTCCTAAATCCACAAGATTCCATCTTCTTTGAACATTTACATTTGTCCAAGATAATTATGCAAAAATGACAAGCATGTGTTCACATGTAGTTCCTCATGTGAGGTGAAGAAGAGGAAAGTGCAATCCTAAATATTTAGCTAAGAATTTAGGCTTGTCAAATGTACCAAGAGCTCCCCCTCAATATAAGGTTCTCCTTCATGATCTCTTGTCATCCAATCATTGATTTGAACCTACTTAATTTGCTTCCATTCAATGGTTTTGTCATCATATCTGCACATTGTTGATTTGTAGATACACATGAGAGTTGTATCTCCTTACTCATTATCTTTTCTTTGATATAATGCTAGTGAAACCCTATATGTTTGGTCCTAGCATGATAGACAGGGTTAGAAAAAAGATGTAATGAACTAATGTTGTCTCCAAATATGTGTGGAGTAGAAGTACTCAACCTATTTATAGGGTCCTAATCCACATAGCTTCTTGATGACCATGAGATCAATTTGGTACATGCAAAGGTGAGATAGCTTGATGCTTCTCCTATCGTCTTTTGATCCTACCCAATCTTCATTAGAAAATAATTTTCCATCTATGTCAGAGGTATAAGGGTAGTATAACCCTTCATTAATTGTGCCCTTCAAATAGTTTAGGATTCTTTTGGTTGCTTCCATGTGAGGCTTCCTTGGAGTGTTCATGAATCGAAATAGCACACTAACTCCATAGCATATATCTATTCTAGTTAGAGTAGCATAGTTCAAGCTTCCAACAAGGCTTTGATAACTATTCACATCTTTAACTCACCTTCATGAGCACTTAGCTTCTGATTTACTTCCATGGGTGTACCTCCAACCTTTGTATTTTCCATCTTGAACTTGGTAAGCATATCTCCAATGTACCTTCTATGAGTTAGAAACATACCTTTCTCTGTATATACCACTTTCAAACCTAGGAAGTATGTGAGTAGGCAGAGATCACCGATCTTCAACTCTTCTTTCATCTAAGCTTTGATCCTCTTGATTCCATCTGCATCATTACTTGTAATGATTATATCATCCATATACACAAAGGTATATGACCTCTGAGTGATTCCTCTTTATGAAGAGGGAAGGATCCCCCTTGCTCACCATAAATCCTTTATCCTGCAAATAAGTGACTAATCTAGGATTCCAAGCTCTAGGAGCTTGCTTCAAGCCATATAAGTCTTTCTTCAACTTACATACATATTCTAGATATGATTGATCTTCAAAGCCAGGAGGTTGAGCCATGTATACCTCCTCTGAAATCCAACCATTTAGAAAGGCATTTTTAACATCCATTTGATAGATATTCCAATTCTTGGAAGATGCTACACTCATAAGTACTCTAATTGTGGACATTTTTGCCACAGGTGAAAATGTCTCTTCATAATCAATACCTTGGGTTTGTGAAAACCATTTGGCTACAAGCCTTGCTTTGTACCTATTGATTGATCCATGAAAATTCTTCTTTACCTTGTATATCCACCTTGATCCAATGACCTTCATAGATGGTTTCTTGGGAACCAATTCCCAGGTCTAATTCTCTTGTAGAGCTTCTATTTCTTCTTCCATTTCATCTCTCCATTATGGCTTCTTCTTGGCCTCTTCATAAGTTGATGGTTCTTCTGAGTTTGTATCCTAAGAATTATAAATGGAATACTTAATAACCAAGGAGGTGTCGAACCATATCTTTCTGGCTTCCTTTTCTCTCTAGTAAACCTCCTTATAGTTTGTTGAGATGATTCTACCACATCTCTAAACTCCTGCACTTTAGCTTTGCCTTTGGAGTTCCATGAGTTAATTTCCCTTCCTAGAGTCTTTTGATCTTCTTCAAAATCACTTGAGTCTTCATGTGTATGCTCATCCTTCTTTGGCAATGTTGGAAAGTCTTCCTCTAGGTCATAGGCAAGTTTGATTTTCCTCCAATCATCTTCAAACCAAGATTTGTTTTCATCAAACACATCCCTACTTACAATAAAGCTTTATTGCTTGGATTATATAGCCTATTCCCTTTTTGATTAATCTCATAGCCAATGAATATGCATTTCTCTACCATTGGATCTAATTTGCCTCTGATTTATGAAGGTATGTGTGCAATGCTATGCACCCAAAGATCCTGCAATGATCAGGGCTAGGTCTTCTTCCATTCCATGCTTCATATGGTTTCATCCCATATAATGATTTTTATGGGAAGCTATTGATCAGATAGTGGCTATGGATAAAGCCTCTACCCATATGTGATTGGGAAACTTCTTCTCATTTAGCATTGATCTTGCAACCTCCACTATGGTTCTATTTCTTCTCTCTGACACTCCATTTTGCTATGGAGTATTCCCTATTGTAATCTCTCTTAAGAATCAAAGTCATGGGAGAAATATTCTCCACCTCCATCTGACCTTAGCCTCTTCAAAGTCTTTCCTGTTTGATTTTCTACTAGTGCAAGATACTTCTTAAAGCATGAGAACACTTCATCCTTATGTTTCATGAAGTATAGTATTGTCCATCTGCTACAATCATCGATGAAAGAAACATAGTACCTAGATCAAGAGATAGATGGCTCCTTGCTTGGCCCCCATACATATCTATGGATTAATTCCAATAGGTCTCCATGAATGCATCCCTTCTTTGTGAATGCTTGTCTATGTGACTTGCCAAATTGACCATCACTATATTTGTAAATCGTGTGTTTCTTGGAGATATTTGGTAGACCAAGCATACTTTGATCCTTATTGATTTGCTTTAGAGCCCTTTCACCTATATGAGCTAACCTTTTGTGCCAAATCTCCAATTTTGACAAGGTTTGAATACCATAATTGAACAAAGCAATGTTCCTAGTATCTTGGAGCTCAAATGTAAATAATCTACCTCACTTTTCTCCTCTTGCTATCCTCTTGAATCCCTAATGTGGATCCTCAATAAATTCTCCATTCTTTGTGAATTTGACCTCCAATCCTTTCTCAACAATCAAACCAAAACTTATGAGATTTTTTGTTATGGTTGGCACATATAATACCTTGCTCAATAGGCTCATATTACCATCTGAAGTCTTGACATTGCCTATCTTCTCCACTAGATGCCTTGCTCCATCTCCTCTTTGGACTTCTTGTCTATTCCTTGGGTCCTCCAAGTCTGAGAGTAGAGCTAAATTCCCTACTACATGATTTGAGCAACCTGAGTCTATATACAATACATGTTCATTTTCTTTACCTTGCTTCATGGTCATGTTCATCAGAAGTAATGAATCCTCTTGAGTTTGATCATTTGTATAATTTCTATAGTATCTCCTTCCTTTTCATCCTTATTGATAATTATTTTAGTTGTATGAGTTGTTATTGTAGCCATTGTTCTTGTTGAATCTACCTCTTGAGCTTCCATAGCCTCCTTTGTTGTAACCTCTTCCTCTTTGATTTCTAGGATTTGTGAAACAAATCTCAATAATGTGATTATTTAAGCCACATATGGAACATGGAGAGGAGCTTTGAGATCCCCCCACCTTGTCTTCCTCCTTTGCTTCTTCCTCTTGAGCCTCTACCTCTACCTGTAAAGTTTGCTTGAGAGGTGATGCCCTCATCATTAGATTTTTTTTACCTTTGCCTTTGCCTTCTTTATTCT
The DNA here is from genome assembly GCA_020310875.1 of Ceratopteris richardii. NCBI lineage: Eukaryota > Viridiplantae > Streptophyta > Polypodiopsida > Polypodiales > Pteridaceae > Ceratopteris > Ceratopteris richardii. The sequence goes on along the minus strand of CM035438.1, from coordinate 145,819,778 downwards.
TGTTCTTATCTATATATAGGCTAAAGGATTGATTACCTTTTGCGTTGTCTCTATTCTTCATAAGCTTTGCCTCATGTGTGAACAATTGTCCCATGAGGGTTTTGAAATCAAGAACTTGCATGTCCATGTCAAGGTCCATAGCTGCGGTGAAAGCTTCCCATTTATCATCTTCCTTTATTCCATTGATTACTTGCCTTACTATCTGCTCTTCATCAATCACTTCTCCAATGCTCCCAAGTTGATTTGCTAGGTCCTTCATCTTGGTGACAAAATCAATCACACTTTGCTTCGGCATCTTCTAGAGTGTAGTAAATTCCATCCATAGCTGATTCTTCCTAGCCCTGGTACTTGATGAGAAGAATTCTTCAAGAGCATTCCAAGTCTCTTCTGAAGTCTTGCCACTCCTGATGTGTGGAAGTAAAAAATCAGAGATTGAGTTAAGAATGTATGACCTAGCTAGAGCATCCTTTGAGCACCATGTGGTTAATCTCTCTTGTTCTTCTTGAGTTGGTTGTCCTTTGCTTCGGAGGATTGGCATCATCTCATCTCTAGAAATGTAAACCATTCTAAGTGACCAAGCTGAGTATTTACCTCGATCCAATTTTTCTAGGGATGAAGGAAATCCATCTCCCATGTCAATTTGTTGTTGCTTTGATACTACTATGAGGAGATGGATTGGTGTATTCCAGAGATGAGTTGGTGTTGCATAAAACCTACTCTACAACTACCAAGTTATCTCTAGGAATGCTTAGTAGACTCCTTTGGCTTCACATTAATTCATTTAGACCCACCAAGTGCTTTTAAACATCATTCCCAAAAGTTTGCATCAAAATAGATAACTTGCATATGCAAGGAATGTGAAGAAACCTTCTATTCTTGGAATGCAGGTGCTTAGTGCTTTGCTCAGAGCTCACAACCTGGTATGAATTGACTAGAGAGCTTTTTCACAAATATAATGCTAGATCATAGCTGAATAATCAAGTTATTTCATGAATTTGGAGGCATCATACACTGATAATTGAATCTAGCAACTCAAAGGGGTCATCCCAACATTTCAAGAAAAAGATGAGGTGCAGACATAGTTGACTTCCTCACTTCATATCTCAAGATTGGATGAACCAAAACTAATGAAACTTGATACATAGAAAGCAAACACTTTACTCTAACTATATGAAGTTAAAGTGAAGAAAATGATCAAATACACAAAGAGAAATCATTTTTGCAAAATCATTGAAAATATTAAGATGCTATAGAGAATAGTAGACAAAAATGAATATGAAGAAATGTATTAAATTGTTTATGCTAATGAACATATGATACAAGGGAAGTGTAGTGGACTACACATACATGAGTTGGGCTCAATGTGTGCTCAATGATGTAGCTCAAATTCTCTCAAAAGTAGCACGCATGCCCCGTGACTAAGTCACCTCTATTTATGCTCATAATTTGAGTTTGAATTTAGAATCCCCCTCATCTAAAAGTGTTACTACACTTTAGGTACATAATTTATTTGATTCCTTCACCAAACAAGTCATGACAAGACTCTCCTAAATCTATCAGATTCCATTTTCTTTGAACATTTACATTTTTCCAAGATAATTATGCCAAAATGACAAGCATGTGTTCACATGTAGTTCCTCATGTCAGACGAAGAAGAGGAAAGTGTAGCCCTAAATGTTTAGCTAAGCATTTATGCTTGTTAAATGTAGCAACACCTATCACAATGCTTGTTTTCAAAGTGGAGAGAGGAAGCAAAAAGGGATTTGAAATTTCTAAAGCTTAAACTTCAACTTTATCTAATCTAAAAGGGCCACACATGGCATCCTTCGCATGCAAAATACAGGTCAAGAGAGTTGCTGCCAAGGAGCACTATCACAATGGGCTTGGGAACATTATCATGATGGAGCATAAATCTCCCTATCACGATGGGCTTGGGAGCACTATCGTGACAAAGCACAAATCTCCCTATCGTGATGGGCCTAGGAGAGCACCATCGCAATGGAGCACTAATGCCTTACCCATTGATTGTTGTTGTCTTGAACGTTGAATAGAAGAATCCACGAAGTGCAGTGCCACAACAATTCCTTACTTACTAGAGTATAAACTTGAAGAGATGGATTATTATTTATGCTTGATCTCAAGTGGATGCCCTAGAGACTTCCTTTTCTACTGGTACCAAAGCAAGAAAGAATCATCTTTGGAATGAGTTCAACCAAATGAGGAAGACAACTAAACAAACCATCACAGAGTTTCTCAATGGAATTCAAAGTGATAAGCAATAGAAATCCTTCACCACGGCTTATGATCTCATCATGGTTGTGCAAACTCTAGACTTGAACATCTTTCTTGGAAAGCTCTTCAATCAAGAGGCCAACAATAGCATAAAGGAAGGTAACTCCTATCATGGTAATTCAACTAGTGCTCTATATGCACATAATAAGGACAAGAAGTCAAAAGGTAAAGGTCAAAATGTTCAACCTTGTGCCATCTATGATAAGACCAACCACACCACTTAGAATTGTTGGTTCAGTGGGAAGACCTGGAAAGGAAGTGGAAGAGGTGGATATGGAAGCAATAGAGGTAGAGGTGGACACAACTTCAACAATAACAATAGAGGCCATAATAAAGGGACTACAACAATTATTCTAAAGATCAAGCACATGAAGACCCATTGCTTCTAATGAATCTAAGCCACAAAGAAGGTAAAGAATATGATAATTTGTTCTACATAGATTTCAGATGTTCAAATCATGTTGCAGGCAACATTGCTCTTCTATCTGATTTGGAAAGTCCAAAGCATAGATATGAAGTTCAAACAAGGGATGACACAAAGCACAATGTGGAGAGGATTGTTAATGTCAAAGCTTCCAATGGCAAGACAAACATTCTGAGTAAGGTTCTTTATGTACCCACTACCACTAAAAACCTAATAAGTGTAGTTCAAATAGTTGAAAAAGGCTTGCAAGCCTTAGGTTCATCCAACATGGAGCTTTTGTGGAAGATCCATGTCAAGGCTTCAAGAAGATAGATAGAGGTGAGAAGCATGGTAGGCTCTTTACTTTTGAAGTAGGAGAAACCAAGAACATAGCTATATTCACTTTTGGGTCTCAAACCCTCAATGAGCTTGAAGTGTGGCATAAGATACTTTCTCGTGTGAACGAAGGAACCTTGAAGGATATATGTAGGGATCAAAGTGTTCTAGGACTGCCAAACATATCAAAGCAACACATGATCAACAGATGTGATGCATGTCAGATTAGGAAGGCACAAAGACAACCATTCAACCACAAAGGCTACATCACAGCAACTTATTAGACTTAGTACATACAAATGTATGGGGACCAAGTCAAGAACCTTCATTGTCAGGATCAAGGTATTATGTCTCATTTATTGATGAACATAGTAGATGGACTATTCTATACTTTATCAAGAGTAAGAATGAAGTGTTTGATTAATTCAAAAAGTATCTAGTACATGGGGAGAATCATACAGGTAGATCACTCAAGAAGCTCAGATCTAATAGAGGGGGAGAATACTTCTCCAAAGAGTTTGATGAGTTCTTGCAGGATAAAGGTATCAAAAGGTAAGTGAATACCAGATACTATCCTCAACTAAATGGAATGTGACAGAGAGAAGAAACAAGACATTGGTTGGATCAGCTAGAACAATGCTTGAGAGAAGAGGTTGCCACATTATCTATGGGCAAAGGCTATTTCAATTGTTGTGTAACTTGTCAATAGACTACCATCCAAATAACTTCAAGGTATGACTCCTTATGAAGCATGGCATGGAAGAAAACCTAGTCTTGGATATTGCAAGGTTTTTGGTTGTTTGTTCATGTACCATCACAAATAAGAGGTAAGCTAGATGAAAGGGCAACAAAGGTAATGTTTATTGGGTATGACTCAGCTTAGATTGGTTACATTTTCTATAATCCTTCAACCAAGAAATTCACCACAAGTAGAGATGTGTTTGAACAACACAGATCTTGGTATGATGAAGACAAACAAAATGTAACTCTACCATATGATCTTGATTTTGATTCTCATCAATTAGGAAGCAAGCATGATACACAAGTCTAGGATCCAAGAAGTGATACAAATGATGACCAAGATGAAAGGGAAAAGGATTACAAACTATGCAAGTCAAGAGGCAGAGTACAAAGGTTTGACCATAGCAACTCAAGAGTCAATATGGTTAAAATCATTGTATACAAATTTGGGACTTGTGAGTTCTAAACCTCACATATTTGGAGACAATGTAAGTTCCATGCATCTAGCAGGAAACCCTATTTTCCATGCAAGAACCAAACACATAGACGTTCATTACCATTTCATCAGGGAGAAGCTCAGGGCAAAGGAGATTGACATTTTTTTGTTCCAACTGAAAAGCAAGTAGCAGATATGACGACGAAGGCACTTGATGGAATAAACCTTTGTAGATTTAAATCAATTGTAGGTATTCAACCTATTAGAAAATGAAGACTCTAGCATACTTTAGCTTGAGGGGGATCTATTGGAACATCAATCTTACACTATGCTTGAGGTGGAATTGATCTACATAGAAAAAACTATGGTTTGGATTATGTCAAAATATCCATTGAAGCATTCTTTTACCTATGCTCATTTATTGTATTTTTTAAAAGATTTTTTATGGATCATTTATCATTGTAAAAGCCTAGAACTTTACACATGTAAAAGTAGAAAAAGAGAGCTAAACTTCCACAAATTTGAGGTGTTTGGGTTGCAATCAATGAGTCAATCAATCACCTAAAAGTAGATCAAACTAGATCCTCACTTTTCCTAGATTGTAGGAAAGTGAATTGATTCTCTCCAACAACTAATCCCACCTTCATTTGAATTCAAAATCCACTTGTAGAAGTCATGGAGCACTTCAAGAGTCTATATAAATACTTTAAATCACTTGTACATTACATGGAAGCAATATACATACATTTGTGGCCATCATTGTCTTGCTCCTTCATATTTCTACATCATTGTCTTCAACAATAGTGAGCTTGTAGAGGTTGCTGCTCTCTCTACAGCGCTCCAAACTAGATAAGTCAGCACTCATTCGAAAAGTATTAGTTTCTATTTCATGTGTATAATTTTTGAAAGCATTTAGTTTGGTAGATTGGAAGAAATCTCAGTTTTTCTGTCTCGGGTTCTATCTCTACGCATTCCTGAAAAATAGGAGGTACCACTGTTGAGTGTCAGGTTCATTCCAAAAGCATATTTTGCTTATTTCTTGTACTCTTATGCATTATATACACTCAAGCGTATGTGTATCACTCCTCGAAAAGGAGTTTTTCCAATTGTGATCATGTTAGCTACTATGAGCAATTGAAGTTGATTGTCTCATCCAAAGATAGTAAGTTTTCTGAGCTCGTCAATGCACAAACTATCTACTTTGTATCGACTCTTTCTCCTTGATGCTCCAAAGTACATATCACATGCCTATAAGGTCTATTTGAGTCTCCATAAGCTCAAGGGCTAGTCTTCTCCCAGTTGGGTAGACCAAACTTCATTGCTTCGCAAATCATTTTTCTACCTCCTACAAGCTTCTCCAAGTTCTTTCATTGAGGACACAACATACTTCTAAGGACACAATATTTCTGTGTATGTTCATTGCAGTTGTATGAAACTCTCATAAACATCTTTGTGACCAATTTTGTGGATACGATTTATGATTGCTACATACACTTGTGACATGACTTGGAACTAGGAACGTAGGTATTAGTTTGTCCTTACAGAAGAAATTGTGTGTCATCATGTAAATTGGAGTTAATGTGAGCATGATGTTTCCCTGAAGTAAGTTATGGAACTAAGGGTTTCACTTGTGAAAGCATCTCTAGAATCAAGATAGAAGATAATGGATCAGGTTCAATGACATAAATCAAGCTTAGTCAGTGAACTATGAAGATTAGTACTTGTTAAGAAACAAAATCAATGCTTGAGACATCTTGATGTCTCGCCTCCTTCTCGACCACAATCCCCCTTGTATACAAGGTATAAAATGACACAATGGAAACAACTTGGGGAAAATACTGAGTTTCAAGAAGAATCTACATATTAATAACATGCTTAATAGAAAATGGTGTCCGAATTGACCGAGTATCAGACAGGAATTCAAGTTCCTCACACAATGGCATCCCCTCATTGAAAATAAAAAATTTGTTCGAATGTGGCAAATTCTCCATTGGGGAATTCAGACTAATGAGAAAGCTAAAAATTTGTTTGGGGTTGATACGTGGTTTAAGCATTGTCTTAAGGGTAGAGAAGAGTTTGAACACCTCTTCTTCTCATGCCTAATGAGATTTTTGGTTTCGCAAGCTATGGAGAGAATTTTGTCTTTACAGACCCATATTAACTAGAAACAAGTCTTACTTGGAGAAGCAATCAGTTGTTCTGTGGCATTGTGGAATGTCGTTAGTGACAAACCTCTTTGGAAAATTTGGAAACAAAGATGTGTTGCCAACTTTGGCACCCCTCCAAAAAGTGGTCAATTGACGAGGCCCGTATCCTATTATGTAGAAGAATTTGCAATTGTAAAAGTCTCCTCCATTCAAACATCATAGGGTGTTTCTTTTGGACACCAACAAGATCCATAGCAAATGGATTCCCCATAAGGAGGACCAAAAGGTGATTAATCTTCTTCGTAACTCCCTATCAAGATTTCATTTTTAGCCTTCTCTTAGGCCTAGTTTTAAGCATAGGGTTCCTATCTCATTCAAGCCGTCAAACTTGTTTTCCCTTCCCTTGCTTGGTGGAATAAGGGGGTCCCATGAGCACTATGCCCCCTTCACTTGTAAAGTTATTCTTTTAATTAATTCATGCAAGGGAGAATAGGCTCAGCTGGACTTCCTCTAACAAAAAAAGTAAATTGACAATACAGTCAGCTGGTATAATTTGAGTAGATTGTTGTGATTCAGAAATGTCGTCCATGTGACTATGACTCGTATAATTTCCATGTGAAGAGAACTTCTAATGATCACAACCAATCGTTTGACCAAGACATGCATGGTTTTGTTTATGCTTGCTGTTAATGTTCATCATGAATTGTGTTAGTAACTTCATCTCTGATTAAAAAATACCAAATTGACAACAATGACAACGACAGGTGCAATAATAATAATGATAATAATAATAATAATAATAATAATAATAATAAAAGTGATGAATGTTTGGCTTCAGTTCAGCCCATACGTACATGAAAAGCGGTCGTTAAAGAAAATTGACTATTGCTTCTTTCATGTGATGAAATAACTGACCAAAAAGCAAAAGCAGAAAAGCTGATTGACACATCCACAAGTATGAAAGAAAGCTATTATTGGTGTTAGAGTTTCATACATAAGCCTTGATTCAAAAAGGGCTGGTCGGTATAATTTATTGTCACACAGACCTTGAATTGCTTTTGCAATGAAGACTTTTGAGATCTGCAGCCTTGTAGTCAAAAGGACCGCTCATGTGAATGATCATAAGCTGGAAAGGAATGCATGATTATGTTTTTTTCCCCTTCTGTGTAATGGTTTTAATGGACAATGAGTGGTCTTGTATTTTTCAAAAGACATCTTTCAGTATTCTTCAATCAGAATATGACATTTTTCTATGAAAACCATAAGATTTCATGATTTGATAATGTATCTCTCTTGATGACGTGGCAATGATTCTTGGTGATTCTTTAAAGCCTTATCCTATTGTTCTTTTTGACAGCAACACTAAATCATCATCTTAAAGTCAATCTAAATGATGGTTTGAGTGCAAACTAAGTCCTCTCCCATGCATATCGAATGAAAAGTCACCAAGTTTTTCCAAAGATATTTGTAAGATACACACACACACACACACATATATATATATATATATATATATATATATATATATATATATATATATTGTGTGTGTGTGTATGTTTGTGTGTGTATATGTATATATCTGCGTGTATGTACAAAAGTTCATCTCCGCCAGCACATTATTCGAGACTATGGAGTCCACTTAAAAAAATATCCCACCGTATGAACTGAAATGGTATTTTTCCTCCAAAGAGTGGCTTCCATGACACCTTCGACTGTCAATCTATGAAGATTTAACTTGTAAATTTCATGGAAGCTTTATTCATGGGAGGGTTAGACAAGATATGTAAAGTCTATCAAGAGATTCTCATGGCAAGGGTGTATCAGAAGCATATAAAGGACGCGCAAGGGTTACCAAACCAAGAGCAAAGCTACTCAATCAGTACGCTCTATGTACAAGGGCAATGCTACACAATCAGTACATACAAGGTGAAATTTTGTATAAGAGATACATTTCTTACATGATCTCTAGATTTCTATAAAATCTTTTATTCTTGCTCATTGAACACGAGTTTTGGAGCAAATATTAAACATTCTCAAAAAACCTGACTACATAAGGGCCTTGTCTAGTTGACCATTGCATCGGTGTATGCACCTAATGTAGACTGGGAAAAATTGATTCTCATAAATAAGTCTTCTCTTATGCTTGTGGGGCTTCCTAGGTTAAAGGGGCTTAATTTAGTCCCTTTGATGTTTTCTCTATTTCCAGTGACTCCCAAAGGCTCAAACTTAGTCTGCTCCTTGTGGAAGAGATGGAGGACTATTGCGTTTTAAGATACATAACCAATTTTTGACAAGATCATAATTAATGAAGTTATGAGTTGTAGAATCATCAATCATGATCTGCACTATAGTCATGTTTATATGACCATGAAGTTTAACCAAATCGTGGGGCCCAAACTAATGTGATCACATAGATTGAGTCAAACAACATGTGTGCTTGACATCCTCATGCATAACTTCCACTTCTTTGTAGTTAGAGCTACCATAAATAGGAGTGTTTGTATGAGGTGGATTGCTTTTTTGCCTTTTTCCAAGGTCATATTGGTCCCTAGTCCTTGTTTCCTATTTCCCCCTTATGTACTGGGAAATTCCACTAAGAGTGGTTAGGAGATAGACACTAAAACATAAGTTACCCTGCTTGGCCTTTTCAAATTGATTTGTGGTAAGTCTAGGCCCTCTAGGTTTTTTTTACTATGAATTTGTTTTTACCTGGGACTACCCGTTTCTTGAACTTCGACATTTGGATGGGTCTCAATGTTTGTTCTGTATCCATGGCAACATGACTATTATCCTCATATAACTCAGCATACTTGATAGCATCTTCTAAAGTTTTAGGAGCATTACATTGTACCTCAAGCTTAATAGCTTTGTCAAGACCTCTAACAAACCCTCCTACGTTTTGGGAATCATCTGGACCCTTTAGTTTAAGCATAATCTCTCTATTCAATAATGGGAAATATAAATTGTTAAAGGTCTACCTCTCTGCATCACTCTATCCCACTCATCCCAACTACTCTTTCTCATTCTTAGGTAAAAACTTTTTCAGAAAAAGAGCTTCAAACTAAGAAATCTAAGGGAATAGCTTTGACTTCTTTCATACTCATCCACCACTTGTATGTACATGGCCCAAGCCAAAGGCTTGCTTCACACACTCTATACTAAGCTGGGGTTCCTTTTAACTGATGCAAGTTGGTCCAATTTTGGAGAAAAGTGTACATTGCATCCTTGTTTCGATCTCTATCATCCCCCATGAAAGTAGGTGGCTTCAAGTTTTTAAGCAAAGGTGTATCCCTAAGATGCTTATCCTTAGAAGTGGTAAGATGTATAGCGGTCATAGGTTCTTCTTCCCTTCTAACCATGATGGAAGTATCATGAGAGACTTCATGTCCAAGCTCTTGTTTGGAAAGGAAAGGATCAAGAGTAGTCTCTAGAGTGACAAATTGGGGTTTAACTGTTTAAAGACCGATCTCATGCTTGCCAAGATAATTTCCAGCTTATTGGTTCTATCAAGTAAAGCATGATGTTGAGCATGAGTAATGAACTCATCATATAAATCTTATTCCTTCTCAACATCTTGCATCTCTAGCTCTGATACCAATGTTTCAACAGGCCCCCGATGAGATCCTCGTTGCCCTTTTGCATGAAAGGGGGCTAGCACAAATCGTCAGAAAGGTCTACCCTAAGTAGACGAGGAGAAGTCACCGAAAAATTAATGAGAGACTCAAGTGTTCACCTCCCAATCTCACAACCTTATAAATAGCGTTTCTCTTACTCCATGCACCCACTGCATGAGTGTGAAGTGGCCTCATGCCCTCAACCTCCAATAAAGATGGTTAACACCTAGAGGTGCCCTCACACACCACACACACACACACAGACACACACACACACACACACACATATATATATATATATATATATATATATATATATATATATATATATATATATATATATATATATATATATATATATATATCAATGTCAATAGCAAGAAACGAAGATGCACAGAGACATCACTGCCACCCTTTTACGAGTATGTATCCAAATGTACCGAAATGTACACGAAGCTTGTATGCAAAATACGTATAAATGTGTAAAGTCAATTTGAGAATCTATCCACGTGGACGACTGGTAGGCTCAATGAAATATGTGGATGGAGGGCGGTAGATGGAAGCTTTTTCTTTATGGATTTTAGATGAAAGAAATAAGCTCGTGGGAATTATGAGTTTTTCAGAATCAGGAAGAAGGGAGGAGCATATGTTTGCAAGCAAGAAAGATATGGGAGATTACCATCGAACTCTATGTGATTGGGTTTGAGGAATGGATAAGTGGATATTACCATCAAACTCTGTGTGATTGCCATGATGCCAATTGTCAGAGAATAAGATAGAGGGAAGGTGTTAAGAAAGAGCAACACTTAGTGTTAAGAAAGAGGAAAGATCTATGCTAATGTTTTCCTCTTCCTAAAAAAATAATGCACGAATAGAAGGTTGCTATCGACCATCCATGTTTTTGCTCAGCTGGATTTCTCATTCATATTCAATGTACATATTGGATGGGTACGGTTGTTTTAATTACATCTTGGTTGTTAACTCTACCCCACAAAAGATGTTATCATCACTTGAGACTCTTTCTAACATACTTCTTGTACATAAGAGCTTGCTACTCTAGTTCATGCATATTTGAGGATCTATTTATATTTAATGCTTTTGTAATTTACTTTCTCTTTCGTAATTTCCATCTATTTCTATTGAATCATAACTGTCAATGTTTGCTTACTGTGCACATAGAGTTTGGTTATCAAGTTGAATCCTGGCATAATTCTTGATGAATCATCAATAAAATCTGGATAAACCTAGGAAGATCTATAGTTCTTCCAGGCTTCTAGGATGCGGTCATTCCATAATATCTTGCAACTTGTCAAGATCCATCTGAATTCCATGTTTGGAGATGATATGGCCAAGATATCTAACCTCTTGTTTTAAAAATCCACACTTTGTCTCTTTTGCAAAGAGGGAATTTTCTCTTAACCCTTGGAAAATGAGCTATAAATGTTCCAAATGTTCCTCCTCTAACTTACTCTAGATGGGTGTACCATCCAAAAAGTCAACTACAAAATTTCCTAGGTATGGTCCCAATACACTGTTGATGAGTGTCATGAACGTGGTTGGAGCATTAGTGAGACCAAACTGCAGCAATAAGAACTCATAATGCCCGTACCTAGTCCTCAAAATAGTCTTAAGTACATATGCTGCTTTTATTCTAATCTGATGATACACAAACCTCAAATCAAACTTAGTACTTTTGGATGAAGACAATTCACATCTAGAGGTGTCCTCACACACACACACATATATACATATATATATATATATATATATATATATATATATATATATATATATATATATATATATATACCAATGTTAATTGCGAGAAAGGAAAATGCATAGCGACATCGCTGCCACTTTTTAGGAGTATCAATGGTACAATGGTTGGGCATCCAAATGTACCAAAATGAACATGTTTTCATAATTGTGAGTAAGGTTATATGCTGACTAAAGCTTGTATACAAAATACGTATAAATGTGTAATGAATGTATAAAGTCAATGTGAGAATCTCTCAACGTGGACGGCTGGTAAGCTCTCTGAAATATGTAGATGGAAGCTTTTTCTTCGTGGATTGTTAGATGAAAGAAATAAGCTCGTGGGAATTATGAGTTTTTCGGAATCAGGGAGAAGGGAGGAGCATATGTCTGCAAGCAAGAAAGATATAGGAAGGCATCTGCCATCAACAACGGCATGAAAAGGAAGCGTTGGACAATACACTACAATTTTAGAAGTTCGGTTTCCAACCTTTGAACGAAAACGTACTATCCGATGCTTTGGAAACCCTAGGTTTAAATTTGTTCACTCATTTTTCTTTCAATAAGGAAACATAATTATCTTTGAGCACTGCCTAAAAACGATTGGTGGGAAATCTGTGATCAATTGGATTAGCCTATGTACTATAACTCATCCAAAAGATAACAGCAAACTAATGGTCTGTATAGAGCTTTGAGGTTAGGCATAGTCTTTTCTTGATTCAAACTTCTCCCTAGGCAGAGTCTTCATGAAAAGGTCTGCGATGTTCTCCTGTGTGGGCGCATATGCCAAGCTGATCACTCCAGCAGAGAACCTCTACTTGACATAATGGTAACGCACCTCAATGTGCTTAGTGCGAGCATGGAACACAGGGTTCCTCGCAACTGTCAATGTGTTCCGACTGTTAGTGAAGATGGTGGTGGCAAAAGACTGACCAACACCCAAATCAGCCATATGGCATCTAAGCCACACACACTCAATAGTCGTTGTGAAAGTTGTCCTACACTCAACCTCACAACTGGAAGGGGCCACAATAGGCTGCTTCTTGTTCAACCAAGATATACATGAGCTATCAAGCATGAAGCAAAAGCCACTAGTTGACATAGGAGTGTCATAGCAACCAACCCAATCAGAGTTAGAAAAAGCATGTAAATCTGGCGGTAGTGATCTCCCCTTGGGATAAAACAATCCAAGTATTCAGGTACCACTGAAGTAGCAAAAGATGTGCTTAATCGTCTACCAATGCTTGACACCTGGGCAATGCATAAATCTATTCATCTATGAGACAGCAAACTAAATATCTAGCCGAGTAATGCATAAGTAAATCAAGCATCCAAGAGCATGCTGATAGAGAACAATATCAAATGCATCTTGAGCATCATGAACACTCAATCGTAAACCTGTCTCCATAGGAGTGGCAATAGGTTTACAATCTTCAAGGCCAAAATGCTGCAATAATGTGTCAATATATTTCATTCGACACAAAGCTATTCCACCATCAACTTGCATAAACTAAATGCCAACGTAATGATGCAAATGCCCCAAATCATAAGAAGTTTCCTCATTAGAACCAACACTAGAGTGTCCACCTGTAAAAAGAGGTAGCAAAGTATCATGCCTTTCTTTGGAGCTAGCTGATGTCTCCTTAGTACATGAAAGTAATGGTTGAATAGCATCTTCCACAAAAACAACATCATAGCTAACAAAAATGTTTTTTCTTTGTGGATGATACAGCCAATAAACTTTGCTTTCATAACTATACCCAACAAAAATACATTTTACTACTTTATCATCCAATTTCCTGCAATATTGTTTAGGCACTATTGCATATGCCAGACAACCAAAAACATGCAGATGAGCACCAGATGGCTTACAACCATGCCAAGCCTCATATGGAGTGATAGACTACAACACTCTAATGGGACACCTATTAAGTACATATGTTGCACACATGACAACCTCAAGCCAAAAACTATGTGGTAAAGCCTAACTCTTGGCCATACACATCACCATCTCCATGAGTGACATATTCTTCCGTTCAGCAACTCCTTTCTATTGAGATGTATATGACATTGTACACTGATGTTTTATCCCACATTCAGCCAGAAATGCATTAAAGTCAAAAAACATATATTCCCCCCCTCGATCAAAATGGAGGGTGCCCTATTTACATGCTGATAGATTTTCAGCCAAAACCAAAAACTGTTTGAAGCACTGTTGAGCCCATAAAAGTCATATTGATCACAGTCAACTACATTCAAAATCAAAAGGTCAAAGTCAATATGTTCAAGGTCAAAAGGTCAACATGGGTGAAGTCAAAGCGTTCAAAGGGTAAAATTGCAAAAAGTTGGTTGCAGGTTGCAGAGGTATTTCTATAATTTCCCTAAGGTTCAAAGTGTTTTAAAGTGTTTTGGAAGGTTCAGGTGAACACTCTCTTAGGTGCACATTTGAGAAATTAAAAGGCAAAATATGAAGATATGTGAAGCGACAGCGTACACAAAAGTGAAAGTATGGACCCCTAATTTAAATTTTTGTTTTTTAGTTTAAAGTCACTACAAGAAAAAATAGGGATTCGTTGGCTGCCCACTTTTAGAGACAATATTGGGACATCAAAGTGAGCACCAAGATACTCTAGCAGTTAGGAGCGTACGTGAACCAACACTCAAATCAAGGCAAGGCATCATTCTTGAGTACTAAGCAAGGTGAGCATAGTCTAAGCTGAGCAAGAGAGAAGTGCAAGAGACATACAGTGAGTGTGCGACACAGAGAAGTGAAGTGCAAGGTGTGCATGAAGAGGACTTAGAAGTGTGCAGATAAGTGCTAAGCTATACAACCAAAAATCTCAAGGTCTCATTGAAGCTGTGCGCGTGCCAACAAAAGGTGTCCATTCCTCCCCCTATTGGAAGCTTGAGTGCAAGGTGTGCACAAGTGCAAGCTTGGAGAAGGTGGAGGATTGGTGCAAAGAAGGCCGGCAGCAACAAGAACCTTGGGTATTTTGTACTTTGTGATTGCGCACTCTGTGGAATTTCGCACAGAAAGCATTGGTTGTATTATGCATCACCCTTGTATTCGTCTTCTTATAATCAATCGACAGAGGCTTCCAGTGTCTATATCTTTCCTCTTATCTTTCCCTTTTCTCCTTCAAACACTCAAATCCCTTTTTGCACAAGATCCCCCAACAAAATTTGACACGCACGGTGGGACTACAAGGAGATTTGAGCATAGGAGAAGAAATATTGTACTGTGGAGAAGCATCATTCAAGTGTTGATAGTACTACTTCATTGGGATAAGAGGTAAACCTTCTTATCAATTATCTCATCCTAAGAGGATTATGAATAGCTCATGACCGCAACCCGGTCTCAAACATTGAGGATCACTTGCAAAGCAGCAGGAAGGAAGGCTATTAGAAGATCCTCCAGTCCACTGTCGTCAACATCATCATTAAAGAACATGGAAGGTTAGGTTGATTTGGAGACTCTACTTTCTAGATTAAATATAAAATTTCCTTCTTTCAAAGGCTTAGCTTAGGAAGATCTGGATGAGCATATTAGGAGGTTCTTAGCATTATGCAAAACAAGAGGTTTGATGGGAAGAGAGGATGCCTTTTTTATACTCTTTCCTGCCACATTAGAAGGGTTAGTAGATAAATGGTTCAGCGAGTTTGTTGAAAACCATTTCACCACTTGGGATTTAATGAAAGATGCATTCAAAACTCAATTCCAGCATGGGAATGCTAGAGAGATAATCATAGAGGAATTAGAAAACTTGAGACTAGGTCCTGGTGAAACGTTTCCAAAGTTTGTAACTAGGGCCAAGGCACTAATGTCTAAGTTGTGAGATCCTCCACATGATTTCTTTATTAAGAAATGGTTAGCTAAACCACTTCCAGTGACTACACAATGTAAAACCAAGGAATTAGTGTTGCCAACAGCCTCCATAGAGGAGTTCATCAATACAGCTACACTACTGGAACAAATAAGACAACAATATGGAGCAAGTTCTTCGCAGTTACCTTATTCTGCAGAAATTGAAGATCCAGTTATTCAACTAAGGAAAGAGCTAGAGAACTTAAAAAGAAGTAAACCTCAAAAGGAAGAAGAAAATGCAATAACCTTGTTGCAGCAAGAAATCGAGGCCCTCAAACTACAAAAGGAAGAGGAAGCCCAAGTAGAAGAAATAGCTCAACTTCAACAGGAATTACAAGAATTAAGGGAAGGTGGTATCAAAAATGGGCTATAGTGTACCATGTGCAACAAAAAGGGCCATCTAGTAAGCGAATGTCCACTCTTAAATGTATCATGTCAGTTATGTAGGAAAACGGGGCATGAGGCTCAAGACTGTTTTTCAAGACGAATGTCTGCAACAACATATTGGACACACGGAGGAGCCCTACCACCAGCTAATGTGATCGCGGCTGCACCTAATCAAGGTAACAATTACAACCCTAGACATAGGAATAACTTTGGAAATGGACCACGAAGGCCAATTATTTGTTTCAAATGTGGAGAATGTGGGCATTACCAAAGTAGGTGCACTCTACCAAAAAATGCCCTTCCTTGCAAGAACTGCCCAGAGGCCAGAGACCACTATACTAATTGTTGTCCTAAGAACCAAGCATCTTCATCTTGGACCCACATTCAAATGATTTTGGTGTGCAAAGAAGAAATGGTAGATCAAGTCAATGTGCCATCACCATCTACCAGGGTGGTGCAGTTAGAAGAAATTGAATCTCTTACAGTGCAGACAAGAAGCAAAGCGAAGGCTCAAGTAGAAATAGGTCAAGAATCAAGGATTAATGGATTGAACAAAGACAAAGAGACATCGAAAGACAAAGCCACCACTAGTGCAGATACAAGGCAAAAAGAAAATCTCATAGGTACCAATGATGCCATTGGACATGCATTCAGCAGGGCTCATGAGGAGGTTGATAAGCCCATTGGCACCCATGCTCTTAAGGAATGAAAAGCTTCATGCCTACTCAAGTCCATGAAAAAGGAGGTCAATATTTTTTATTTAATAAAGATAGATGGGAAATTCAGCTCAGAACTCTTGCAAATATTGATAAGGCTTCCACAACAAGTTTAGTGGCAAAGGCTGCTCTTATGCATAAAGATAAAATTGTAGGGGAAGCACCCCTCACAGATTATAAGAGCCCTCTGCTAACAGTCTCTATCAAAGGTCATGAATTTCAAGGAGTTATTGTGGATGGTGGTTCTCGCATTAACTTGATGCCTGAACATACCATGAAAAAGATTCGACTACACCCTTCAAGACCTGCCAACTTCATTGTAACACTGGTAGACCAAAGTACAGTCAGACCTATGAGAGTAGTCCTTAACATTCGGATGGAAGTACAAAATAACACATTTATCTTGAACTTTGTAGTTATAAGATTACCAAATGTGCAGGGAGGGTTTCATCTATTAATTGGAAGACCCTGACGTTAAAGAATAAGGAAACCAAAGTTTCATTGACCCTTTCACAATTTTTTGGTGTTGAGTCGGGAAAGTGTTTCTGAACCCTTAGTGCGAGAGTGTAAAAGAAACAATGTGAAGTTTCGAATTAAATTATGCGTACAAAAAGGAAAAGAACAAAGAACTCAAAGCAACGCAAGTAATTAAAGAGAAAGCAACTAATTAAGGAGAAACTGATGGAAGAAGAAGAAAGGAACGAAAGAAACTCTAATGCTTCCCTGAAGAATTTGTAACCCGAAGAAAAACATGCAAAAGAAGGGAATATGTGACGGGGAACCAAAAAGAAAGAAGCCAAGTATTTTATTGTGTGTGTGCATAGATTCTCTTATGACTCTAAGGACTTGAACAACGAATGAGTGACCAATCGTTGACTAATATACCCATTCTAGGTAAACAAAAATGTGAAGACCGCTAAGGTACTAGTAGGCGACCTCAAAGATGCCGTGAACCCGACATATAAATCTTGTTGCCTCCCGAGTTAGAAATGCAATCCAAAGATCAAATTCAAGAAGGAATCATAGATACCCAAACACTCTGAACTTTTTTATTGAGAATATTTGACTGCCCCCCACAACATGCTAATTTGCAGAGACTTCAATATGATGGAGGACCCTGTGGACAAATGGAACGGTAAGGGCTGCATCATCGATAGTCAGGAGAAAGTAACTTGGGACAAAACCAAACTGCACTTGGATCTGGTCGAATTCAAATATTCGAATGGCTTTTTGTGGTCAAATCTCCAAGCAAGTGAGGACCTAAGGAAAGTTAGACTAGATACAAGCTGCATTGCTCAGAGCATTATTCATCAGTGGGGCCATCCTTCCCTCTCGCAACACACTGACCTGGCCATCTCTGATCACTAGCCGATAATTATCTCATTCCAAGCCCCCACCAAAACCCGTAAGGCTCCTTGGTTTCATGTCTGCTCGATTGCTTTCTCTCTCCCCTCCGTCCATCAAGAAATTGTCGATGTGTAGAAGGAGGCATTTGCCACCTATTCATCCCCAGCCAAGAGTTGGAGATGCGTGGTCGATAAGTTGCGGCAGGTCATTATAAGAACTAGGAAGATGCTCTAGACTGTTCGGCATAGATGTAGAGAAGCTCTATATCATAGGCTCTGGAGACTCGAGGAGGAAGTGAACAAAGGAGAAGCTCAATCCTAGAAGGGTCTATGAAGAATCAAAGCGTTGTTGAGCTACGAGGAAGAAATACAAAGGAGAAATTTGCAAATATAATTCTAGGAGTGTTGGGCTGAGAAAGTCGACAAGCTCGCCGAAGAGATGTGCAGCATCCTTAAAAGGAAACAAAACAGGGAATCGATCCCCCTACTGCTAGACTCAAATGGTGATGTATGCAATACAGAAGAAGAAAATATCGGAATCATTGAAGATCATTTCACAAGATTCCTAGGGATCTCGACTTCCCTCTCCCCTCTTAGACTTGACTGCATGGCGGACATCTCTAGGGTATCCTCTCATAGGATCCCCCACAACCTTCAATCCCTACTTGATGCCCCTATCTCAGAAGAAGAAATCATTGAAGTCAATGATGCCCTTCCCAGTGGAAAAAGCCCAGGGCCGGACGAGCTCACTAATGAGTTCTTTAAGTCCTTCAAGTTGGTTTTGGCCATCCCTTTTCACTTGCTTTGGCAAGAGGCACTCGAGTTCGGCATGCTTTCGACTTGTCTCAAGAATGGCATCATCAAATTAATCCACAAAAAAGGGCAAAAGAATAGAATTGAGAACTGGTGTCTGATTACGATGCTTCAAACAGGATATAAGCTCATTCCTAAAGTCATAGCCAACAGAATTTTTGGCCATTTGAGAGCTTGGGTAAGCGAGGACCAAAAGGGTTTCGTCAAAGACAGGTCAATTTTGAAAGCCATAATTGATATTTGGGAAGGTCTCGACTTTGGGGATGAGTCAAGACAAGACATGGTTTTCCTTAAGATTGACTTTGACAAAGCATACGATAGGCTAGAATGGGACTATATTTTGCAATCACTTAAAGATCTCGATTGTAGCCAGAAATTCACCAAGATGATCTTAACCCTATTGGGAAACGCATCGGCTCAAATTAATGTTAACGGCCACCTTTCAAAGGCGATCAAACGATCAATCAGACAAGGGTGCCCATTGGCCCCTCTTCTCTTTGCCATCACCACGGAAGGGCTTAGCCAGATGGTGGATCAACAGGTGGAAGCTGATAATATCAAAGGCTTCTTGGTCCCCCGTAATCATGGCTAGATCACCATGAGACTTTTTGCCGATGATATGAACACGTTTGTCCACAATGACTATACCAGTCTAGAGACATTTTGGAGGTGCCTGGATACTTTTTGTGAAGCCTCTAGATCTAAATCAACCGCTCAAAGATCGCTTTTAGAGCTATTTTCGGGATCCAACTTAACTTTCTCGTCGATCATGGCTGCCAGAACATTTCATCAGGCCATGTCTTCCAGCTGCTTGGGATTCCCTTGAGCTTTGGTATCTCGTTGGAGCAGTGGTGGGACTAGGTCCTGCCCAAACTCAAAAGAAAGCTAAACTATTGGAGAGGTATGCAAATCAATCCCATGGGTCGCGCAATGGTTATTAACACATTCCTCATTTTGTCGACCATTTACTTCCTCTCTTGTTGGAGACCGAAAGAGCAAGAGCTGTCCAAACTAGAAAGTATTTGCATAAACTTCCTTTGGACGAGAGACCACGACAGGAAGCGGGTGCCTAAAATCAAATGGTCCATGTGCACTAGCCAAAGGGAGAGTGGGGGCCTTGGTATTCTGGACATGGGTTGCATGGCTACCAAACTGGTGGCAAAATGGATGATTAAGGCATGGTGCAATGGGGAGACTTCGTGGGCCAAATTGATCTTCAGAAACAAGAGCAGGTTGGCTTTTGTGGGATTCCCGAATTGGAAGAATCTTGACATTCTGACCCTATTGTTTAGCAACCCTCTAGAATGCCATCAGAGGGAAGGTCCTCTAGAAGATCTGATGAGAAAGATGTACTTATAACTTTGGCGACTCCCCAAAGAGTGGTCGGTTGAGAAATCATTGTTCCTCCTCGGTAAAAGAATCGCCAATTGTAAGACCTTCTTTGTAATGCCATCTAAACTCTGTAAGATCTACCCCTGCTCTATGGGACTTGCGGGGTCTCGTAGGCACTAGTCCCCTTCACTTGTACTCTTCTTTTCCTTTTATTTAATACAAGTTCGAGAGAGTAGGCTAAGGCCGAGCTTCCTGTATTTAACAAAAAAAAAAAACAATATTTTGAGTAAAACAAAATTGCTTCATGTTCACCTCAACACTAGCAACAAATCAAGAAGTTTCAAACCTACACTCTTTTCAATTGACCCAATCAGTGTCCTTTCTAACACTTTCTTGACTCCATCCTTATTCCATTTTCTTCTCACATTTTACCAAACCTTGTGACAATACGTGACAGGAAAGGAAGTCTATAGTTTCTTAGATGGATTTTTCGGATACAATCAAGTATTCATGGCCCCCAAGGATCAAAATAAGGTAGCATACGCCATAGAATTGGGTAATTTGCATTTAGGATATGAGTTTTGGATTGACAAATTCTCTGGCTACTTTTTAGTGTTTAATGTGTCAAATCTTCAAGGAACTACTTAGTGAATTCTCGGAGGTATGGGTGGATGACCTATGTGCACACTCTCACATGTGCACAATCAATACGTTTTGGATCTTAGAAACATTTATTATAAGTGCAAATTTTAAAAAGTATGCCTAAATATTGAGAAATATGTATTTATGGTGTGCAAAGGCAAGATCCTTTGGCACATCATTTTGAAGCATGGAATCTCAACATTTAGACATTATTTGATGTCTAAAAAATTCAAGTTCTTTTTGGACCATGAAACTCTTCTTTATCTTGTCAAAAAACCATGTGTTATAGGTAGATTAGTTAGATGGTTCTTGCTACTCATAGAATATGATTTTGAAGTAGCAGTCAAGATAGGGGGCAAAATGCACGTCCATGTAGATCATCTATGTAGATTAGTCAAAAAACCATGTGTTATAGGTAGATTAGTTAGATGGTTCTTGCTACTCATAGAATATGATTTTGAAGTAGCAGTCAAGATAGGGGGCAAAATGCACGTCCATGTGTTATAGGTAGATTAGTCAGATGGTTCTTGCTACTCATAGAATATGATTTTGAAGTAGCAGTCAAGATAGGGGGCAAAATGCACGTCCATGTAGATCATCTATGTAGATTTATTGATGGAGAAACAAGGAGTGAGATAAATGATAAAATCCCATATGAATTTCTATTCAATCTAGAAGCATAAGTGGCCCAGCCACTCGTGCTTGTGCTCAGTTTGGACCTCATCATGCACACCTAAAAGTGTCTCCAAAAAGAGTTAGAGAAGCATGTTGACTATAGACCAATGTAGGCTGTTTGTATCATCAGAGTTGTCATTATCCAAGTTCTTGTACTATGCACAATCTAAAATAAGAATAGATGGTGTACATCAACCAATGATGGATAAGAATGTAGTGTTGGAAACAATGTCAAAATAGCACAAAAACCCTAATTTCCAGCTACCCTAATTTTTGATACTTAGTCAAATTTTGTTCATAAAAACTCAAAAAATATTATTGATTCATCACATAGTACTTAAGGAGAGATTTCTAATGATATATAACACTTCATCATTTGTGTAGCTCAATGATGAGTAGCACCTCCTTTAATGTCAATCTGGGAAGATGTAAGGATGGTATGAATATCTTGAACAAGTGATGGCACAAGTGTATGAGTGAGAAGCACACTAACATGCACACACATACACACACACGCGCACACAAGGTAAGAACAAAGAGAGGGACAATGGAGTTCTTTCGATTACTCAAAACTGCTCTTACAAGTTCAATTCTACAACAAGCTAACCTCAAAAATGAGCTCTCTAGCTCTTTTTATAGTTTTTGACTAGTTTTCGGCCCTGTCCAGACCTAGTGTCCGGCCGAGTTAAAAATTAGGTTGTAGGGCCTATTTGAGGGCTCAAACGAAGTCTAAAAATCATGAAAATTGGTACGATGATACTTCTAATACTCCTCAAGCTTGAGGACTCCTTGGCTTGCACAAAATGGAGTCACAAAAAGGTGAAATGGTATTTACAATGATTTTTAGTGATGAGAATCACTGTTATGAGGGTGTTGATTTGGAAAATTTTGAATGGCATACTTGCCAGATCTTCATTGACTACTTTGTCTGCTTGTGCCTACTCTCTGCTCTGGCTCTCTTCTTTGGCTTCCTTGTCTTGTGAGTCCTTGGGTGCTTTGACTGCTATCAACACCCCCCCTCTCTCGCATCTGTCGTCTCTGACAGACCCTTGTTTGGCTGAGCGTTTGACATAGAATTCAACCACGTCTGAAGCTAGGTGGTGTTCTTCCAGCCACAGCCCTCGTGCTAAATCAGTTAGGAGGGCATCCCAATCCACTGGACCTGGAACGTCCGGATGTGGCACACATAGTTGTTCTCAATGTAATGTTCGCTCCATTGCAAAGAGGTGGAGTAGATGGGAGGGTCTGGGAACAAAAAATTCGGAGTGGTATTCCGAGAATCCCATAATAAACATCTCTTTAAATGTTTGCTTGTAGCAAGCGGGGAGGTATTTGATTCGTGCATGCCATGCATATATCACCTGGATGAAGGGGGTTGTACTCATATTGTAGACCAAGTCGAGGTTACCTGCTGTGAATCCAACTCCTGAGAAATGTGGGATCTTTAATATTTTTGAACATTCAGAAGGTTACCAGCATCAACTCGAATATCTTTATGCACATTTGAGCCATTACATCTGGGATGTTTCGCATTCTGACTCCCCAGTGACGAATGGTAGAGAGCATGTAGCCCACTATAGCTTGTCCCCGTTGTCGAGGTGATCGCAATCCGGGTGGATCGGGTCCGCTTGTGGCACACACAGGGTGTATGAAGCTAATGAATGTTGGCAGGTTTGAGGACATGAAATTGAAATTAATGTTGAGTATGGAGAAGAGAGAGATGTTGAAATGATTATGGGAATTGGAATGTAGGAGTGCAAGTTAGATTTATGAACATGACTGATAAGAATGAAAGAGAACCATACACACAAATCAAATTTGGAAGGAAGAATGGTCCATTGAAGGAGCTTCTTAAACACTTCCTAATTCTAATCCATATGCATAGTCTTCTTTGGATAATATGTATGCATGACGAGAATAGATGGAATCCTAACACATAAATCAGTTTCGAAGGGAAGAATGGTCCAATATTGGAGCTTCTTATACACTTTCAGAAACTAATCAATATGTATGGGTATGTATGGATTATATGCATGCAAGTGAATTATGATGATAGAGTTTAATCACAAGCTCAATGAAACATCCTCACTGGTTCAACGCAATACTGCGGAGCCTTCTCACACATAGAAGAAAATAGAAGACATGTAAAAATACTTAAGAGACTGAGAGACAAGAGACAAGAGACACGTGACAAGTGACATGAATTAAAAGGATTTGAATTAAGATACATGTATAAGATTGTCGTGATACGTCAAGCTAAGCAGTCTACTGATCAAAGGCGGTTCCGACCTTCAAACCATGACAGTTCAACTGAGTGTCACACGTAAGAAGATGAGTTCCACTTCATTGACCCTATGTATGTCTAAGCTCGTAACGTCTAACTAAAGAAGTCAAAGACTCATTAAAACCAGCTCTAACTCACTCACATGCTCCACGGAGGGTGAGTCAAGATAGAGATGCTGGTTTCAAGAGCCCATCCTAGATTGGAGTTCTAACTTAAATTTGAAACTAGATACTATACTCATACTAGCCCACCTTGGATCCTCACTCGCTCAACCGAGGGTGATCGTCTCAAGGAAACCTTAAGCTAGCAAGAGCCCTATGGATGCCTAACAATGATGCTCTAGGAGTTTGGAGGGGGGGTTTATATAGTTTTTTGAATGAATTTGGGCCCTTGGATCTAGAGAAACCAACTCTCAACTCTAGGATCACTACTTTCGATTACAACCATTTGATTAATCAAATCAATGGCTTGGAATAGTTCTTTCTATCAAATCTAGTGTAAAGGAGTGAAATTTAGGTGCCTTCATTCTCCACCATTGGATCTAGGGATGATCTGGACCGTCGGATGAGTGCTGATATCAATTCGGATAAGATAAGCCACTATTTTTGGAGAAACTTTGCATTATTGATCTTTAACTATCAAAAAAGTCTTCTTTGATGAAAAAAATCGTGGATCCTCCTTCGTTTATGCTTTAGTGCATCTCCACCCTTGAATATGAGCTCATCTTGGCCGTACAACATGGTTCAATCATATTTTGCCATGTGGCAGTCCTTCAAGCCTTCAATTTTCTTATTCTAGAAAACTGCGGTGACCTTGAAAACTGGATCTTGTGCTCTTTGACCCTTCAAATATCCTTTGATGAAGATAAAAGTTTGTAGGAGTATGTTTTGAAAGGCCTCCTTTAGGAATATGCAAAAAAAACGCGCATCTGAATCTTCCTTGTACAAGTTTGACTACATTTGGAAGCTTGCAAGGTGGCATTAAGGTGTCTAGGAAGCTCTGATAGCCTTGAAACTTTGTACCAATATGTAGCCACATATGGTCTTTATACATGCCAAACCATATCGCTAACAAAAATTCCTATACAAAATTTTGTAGGGTCTAAGTGGAAAAATTACATTTTTTACAAAATGCACATGGCATATCAATGTGCTAGGAAATCCATTTTCATGTGAAATTTGGGCTATAAACTGCCTTTGATAGGCTTTACAAGTATATGAATTTTCATGTGATTTGGAGACATTGAAATTTTTGCCCTAATTTCCAAAGTTTGACCAGCTTTGACTGTTACCCTGGATTTGCTCGATTTCTTCTGAAGTTTGTATGTGAACTCCCTTTGACATCCTTGATGCATCTTGGACTTCTCAGGGAATTCTGGCTACCTTCACCGAATGTGTTTCCTGTAGGCCTTCATGAGTGAGAGAGGAGAGAAAATCTCGATGACATTCGCCCCCACTAAACCTGCGATTCCTCTGGAAGCGCCACTCTAGTATCTGTGAAAAACAAAATGTTCCACACATCAAATTATTCTATAGGCAACATACATGGAAGGGAAAATTGATCATATGCATGAATGAGTAGGCAACGTGACATGAAGCAAAATTTGCATGAAAGAAAGAATTGAAACACGCAACATGAATATGCATGAACAAATAGGCAACATATATGCACATGAACAAGCAACATTGACAATAAGAAAGAAAACAAACAAGCATCAATATGAAGTGGAAGTGGATGTCTTGAGTGTTTTAAGCATCAGTTCCTCTCATCTTGAAGAAAAATTTGTACCTTTTTCATAAAGCAATCTACCTTAAATACGATTATAAACAAAGATTTAGGATTTTCAAGAGACATCTTTCATCTTTAGCTTATTTTAGATCAACTCCTTTCCTACATAAATATGAATATGCTCTTTCTCTAATAACATGCAAGGAAATCTAACTAAACTCCACTAATGCATAAATCTGCCTATATAGCCCGTGATTTATTCTATTATGCCTCTTTATCCTCCTTTGCCTTGCTCTTTTTTTTTCATGATGATGATGATTCGGCAACTTTATGGTTACGATCACTTTTTTGGGGTGGAAGAAAGTGGGGGAAAAATTAAACCCCGATACAAGGTACAACCATTTTTGATGACGGAGAATAGTCGTTTAAACTTTGATACAAGTGCTGTGAGATGGACTAAGGATGTAGAAACATGCAATAGCAGGAGCTAGGATTTCAACAATTATGCTTTCGATATAGGATACATATGCATGTTTATATATGAAAGTCATGTCACCAAAATAAACCTCCAAATCTACATGCCCTATCTTTCCACAATCCTAGATTATAATCAATTTCTTAGTAGATAAATTACTACTTAAGATACAATTTTACACAAGTAGAGAAATCATCATTTGCCTTTTTTTTTTTTTGAGGATGATGATTCGGCAACTTTATGGTTACGATCACTTTTTTGGGGTGGAAGAAAGTGTAAACTTCCTGGTAAAACGTAGCAGCTTTTTTTTATGACGGGGAAAAATTAAACCCCGATACAAGATACAACCATTTTTTATGACGGAGAATAGTCGTTTAAACTCCGATACAAGTGCTGTGAGATGGACTAAGGATGTAGAAACATGCAATAGCAGGAGCATCATTCTAGATTCTCTTAACTTTTCAACGGCATCATCAAGTCTTAATTTACCTTGTTCTAATTGTTTAATGCGCAAACTCAAAAAATCATCAGTGGACATGTTTTCAGACCAAGGCAAATTTGACCATGCACAAATATGAGACTGAATTGGAAAGAATGGTTTTTGACAGTACATGAGTTCAGCAGGCATATATCCAGTAGTACGTGTGCATGTCATTCTATCTGCCCAAAGTGCAAAAGGTAAGAATCTAGGCCATTGTTTGATGTCACCGTTACATGCTTTAGATATGGCTTTCACAATAGGTGGATGCCCTCTCTCTATTTTACCATTGGCCTCTGGATTATATGCAGTAGTGAGAGACAAACGAATATCGTGATGCTCAAAGAACTCTTTAGCTTTTATCGCATTTAACTCTCCACGATCGGCAACTACTTTCTCTATGTACCCAAAGCGACTTATGACATCTTCAAGCAAGAATTTGCAAACATTGTAAGTGGTCTTAGATCGTAGTGCACGTCCCTCTACATGATTAGTTAAGTCTTCTCTTGCAAGTACAATGTAACGCATTTTGTCAATACCTTTAGGCATAGTTACAAGATCTACTACCCACTTGTAGTGAATACAAGGTGGATAAGTAGGATGCAACGGATCTCTATGTTTGTCTGATGAATGAAGTTGACAAGTACAACATGTAGAAACATAGCTACTAATGTCAACATACATCCTAGGCCAATAATAGGTACTTCTAATTTTTTCATATGTTCTAAAAAATCCTTTATGACCTGCCCATAATGTCTCATGCATTTCCTTCATTACTTGCAATTGAAGCCCTCGTTTTCCTAGGACTCGTTGTGGATTCTTAACCTTACCCTTAGCATGTCTCCAAAGATAACCGTTACATAGGAAAAAGTTATAAGCTCGTTTCCTAATGTTACGAAATCTATTCATAGTCCAAGTAGGTAATGGTTGTAGTGTACTTAGATAATTTCCTATGTCTCTCCATTCATTTTCGTACTCAGACTTGTGAAATTTCTCATACTCATATATATGTGGAACATAGTCAACTAAATTCACATTCTTTATTAGATCACTTTCAATATCATCATCAAATCTAGCTCTCAATAACATATCAGCAACTGAGTTTGACTTACCTGAAATATGAACTAACTCAGGATTTATGAACTTAATGTATGAGATCCATCTAAGCATGGCTATATCAGGAGATGAACAATTGGCTATCATTCCAATGAGAGGCAAACAATCAGTCTCAACTTTGACATTTGCACCAATGAAATATTCTTTGTCTGTTTTCAAAGTTGTTACCATACCCCATAGTTCTCGTTTGATATGTGGATATTTCCGTTGTGTTTCATGTAGAATTTTGGCACCAAACCTAATTGCATATCTATTCCCTTCACTATCATCTTGACTTATGACCCAACCTATACCAATAGGACTAGTATCAACAGTCAATATAATAGGTTTGTTAGCACAATAGTCTACACGCTTAAGGATGGGAGCTTCAAGCAATAATTTCTTCAATTTACGCACAGCTTGAGTGTGTTTGTCAATCCAAATAAATTTTTGTTTCTTCCTCAACAAGTCTAGATGAATCTAAAGTAATGTCCTTTACACGTTCCTCACTCCCTTTAATCATCAATGAATGGCATAGTTATATGAGGGATAAAATCATGGAAGACCATATTCATAGCACTCATCATATGAGCCACAGAATTAGTTGCTCCTTGAGGTAAGGTACATATTCGCACTAAGCCTAAAGGAGTTTTCATTGTGTTTATGTCACGACTATCAATTGCTAATTGGAATTGGTCATATCCAGAATATAAATCACCCATTGAATAGATAGAATATCCTAAAAATGATTCAGCAAATTCATCTACAATGGGTCCGGTTCCTACATTCCTTATGGTGACTTTATTGACAGGTTGGAGATCTTGAATAAAACGTAGTTTCCCATTCTTTTTAGGCACAGTGAACCATCGATTTGAGTAAGGTGCAAAAGATGGCTCTAACATTCTCATGTTTATCTTCTCCTTAAGTAGTTTCATTAGCTCAGGTAAGTGAGCCTTTGGAACTGGTATAGGGCGAAGATTCCATGGAATATGTGGAATAGTAAAGATTATCATGGGTGCAACTAGCTTAGGATCTACACAACCAATCTCATGAGGATACATAGTAAAGGCTTTTCCATGGCTCCGTATAACTCTCTCAAATTTATCTCTCTCTGCTGGCAAAAGAAAGTCATCATCCCTACCAATTTTCACCTGTTTGATTGTCTCATTCATGAATGTATGTCCTATGTTTTTCTTATCCCAAAGAATTGGATCATTCTTCACATCAATATGTTTTTCATTACTTCCTTGAGGTAATGGTTGAGCTATGGGTTTGATTTTTTTGTCTACAGTTTTGTACTTTGTTTCAACTAAGGCATCATGTGTTTGGTTAAATTTTGAGCACTTGTCAACATTGAGAGCATATTCTTGGATTAGAGCATACTCATCAAGGGAAGATAGAAGAATAATATGGGAATTAGAATTTTGTTGAAGACATAACTCTAACTCCTCAAGAGTAGAGAAACAATGAGATGTTTCAATCACATGCTCAATGTTCTCATCATGTTCCATGATTTTGTTGTTTTTATAAATTTTTTGGGTTTTTTGGATAAAAGACTTGGACAATTGACTCTTATGAAGAAAATCTAATCTAGAATGTGAAAAACGAAGTGACAAACTATTGTACATGTTGGTTGGATGCGAGATGTCAAACCAATATCCACTGTTGTCCCACTCAACAATGGATTCTATCCGAAATTTTGATCATATGTAGCTCCAAACATGAATCGAGGTGCACAATCACTACAAGCATGCTCATGACTCTGAGTAACAATAGGTTTCTTTCTAATTGACAATCGATTCCTAGGATGATTCACTCCTACCGTCATGACTTGAAGTGATTGCATTCCATCCTTAGACTTAAATCTAGCATAGGTAGACCCATCATCCATGGCTTTAGTTTCCATACGACTCTCACAAATAAAGGGTTGACCTAAGAGAACTTCATAGGAGCAAGTATCTTGAATAAAAAAGTGAAACTCTTCTATGATTCCTCCTATGGATATGGGCACACTAGCACAAGCTCCATACAGGGTACCTACACCATTATCTGCAGTTCTCATATGCCATCCACAATCTTTATCTATGGGTCATCGAAACTTATCATAGACTTCTCTTGAAATCACATTGATTTCGGAGCCAGAATCTACTAATGCATTTACAGTGATAGTGTTCTTATCATTTCCTATTTTAACATGCATCTCTGATGTACCTCTAGACCAAAATGTTCTTTTAAAGTGACTTTCAGGATTGTTTTCAATTTTCATGGTCAGGTTGAAAAGGTCCTAAAAAATTTTTATTAACATTTACTTCATCATCATCAAAGTCCTCTTCATCAGATTCATCAAAGTTTAAGGCTTCATTCATAGCTTGATCTTGATCTAGAGAATCTTGCATCTCAGTATCTAGATTAAGCAGAAACCTCTTCCTTTTAATTTGGCCGATAAAGTTATCTTTAAAAACAGGCTTTGCAATAGAGAAAACTTGTTCTAAAGACATAGTCACTTGACTCTTAAGCAAAATTTCATCTAAAATCTCCATAGGATCTATTTTTCTCTCAATTTCTGAAATCAAGATGGCTTTAGGTTTTCTCTTTGGTTTCTTTTGTTTTTGCTCAGGATCTTGTTTTTGTTCATGTTCTCGTGTTTGTTCTTCAGTTTGTTTTGATTGTTCTTGTTTATCTAAAGGCTTTGGTTCTGTTTTTCTTTGTGTTGTCATCTTCCCTCTTTGTTTCTCCTCTTGTTTTTGTTCATTGGGTTGTGATTCTTGTTTTTTATCTTTGGATTGTGATGTTTCTCCTTGCTCTATGATTGTTTCTATTCCCTCTGAGGTTTGTTTTTGAGTCACTCTTCTTTCACTACACTCAACTTCATCTCTTTTTCATTTTTCTTCTATATTGGATATATGAGAA
This sequence comes from Ceratopteris richardii, assembly GCA_020310875.1. NCBI lineage: Eukaryota > Viridiplantae > Streptophyta > Polypodiopsida > Polypodiales > Pteridaceae > Ceratopteris > Ceratopteris richardii. Next base: position 145,789,308 of record CM035438.1, on the reverse strand, counting down.
ATAAGAGATTGATCTTCTATCAGTGATTCCCAAGCTGTTTATTCTCCTAATCTCTTCCCAAGCCGTTTATTCTCCTAATCTCATCCCTTGCTCTTATTAAAGCCTCTATGGGAAAATCACCTTCCTTTGTCGGTTTGCTTGATTCTACTTGTTGCTCATCAAGAGCTTCTAGTTTCACTCCTATAGTTCCTACATCCGTTATGGTTATATTTTCATAGTGTTTTTTCATTCCTCCCTTACAACAATTTCCTTGCAAAGGTAGCCTAGATCGATAGTCACAGATTTTCTTGTCTATGTCTATTACTAGTTGTTGCTCCTTAGCAGCCTTCAATAGTTCACAATCTCTCAAAAAGTGCTCTAACGCATCACACCAAGGACACCTATGAGGGCCACACACAAAACCATTTTGATTTTGAGGATTTTGATTAACTTGTGGTGGGAAATTTTGAAATTGAGGATTTTGTTGATAAGGTATTGCTTGAACAGGATAATTAGGATTTTGAAAAGGCAATTGATGTATTTGAGGAGCTTGGGGAGCAACATGTGGTACTTGAGGTGCAAGAGGAGCTTCCATATTATACGGTTGATGATTCTGAAAATTTTGTTTTTGAGGATTTTGAAAAGCTATTTGAGAAGCTTGAGGATACATGTTTTGATACATTTGAGGATTTTGCACATGAGGATGAGGATTTTGCATTTAAGGATTATGCATTGGAGGAACTTGATATGCTTGAGTAGGAGCTACTTGTGGATTTTGATTGGTAGCTCTAACATGTTGATTAGGCTCTTGAAAAGACATTGGGCTCATTTGATTTTGGAAAGTTTTGGTGTAATTAGATTGTAAAGCATCTATAGTCTTGGCCAAATTGGATTGTGTAGCAATAAGACTTTCCATTTGCTTAGTGAGAATTTCCACTTGAGATTGTTCAACTACACTTTTATTTGGCTCTACTTTAAAACCTTGAGGAGGCTCCATCATTTGAGGAATAGGAGTGGAGTCAAAAATCATAGCATGGGAGTGTTCTCTAACTTGCTCCTTAGTTTTTGGAAGGCTAGCTTGAGGAAGACTAGTTTGCTCATAAAGCATGGATTGTCTTTGATGTCTATGGGCTACAGCCTCTACTACTTTGTGCACTTTTTGCCAATTGTCAGTAAGACCATAGCGCTTATCCGGTTCTTCTAATCACCGTTCAACTTCCCTACGATTTTCAGGATGAAGAAGCTTAAGAAAATTGATCACAAGATCAGGTTCCAACGTTATCTTATCCTCATCAGGAAGTTGTTCATAGCGTCTAATATACTCATTTTGTAAGTGAGTAATAGAGCTACTAGGCTTTGGTGAATTGACCCATCGTAAGAATCCATCCCGATTATGTTGGCTATAATCTTCAAGATAAAATTCTTTGAGCATCTCCTTTCTAAGATCACTTCAAGGAAGACTATCATATTGAGTGACATGGTTTGTGATAGAGCTATCAACAATTCGTTCAAAGAATGATATCAAAAGATCTTCGGGAAGACCAAAAATCATAGCTTGCTCTTCAAACAAATCTAAGTGGCTTGTGATGTTGATGCCATTAAATTTTCCCTTCTCTCTCAACATAGAAGAGACTATTCTTTGGCCTTGTTTCTCAACAATAAGGGATTTGAATCCTTCCTCCATCTTATGTGAATAAGCAAGTGATGCACGACGCTCTAGATCTCCCACAAATGCGTTTACTTCACGACGAAGATGTGCACGATACTATGAGAAATCCAGTGCAACACTCAAGACTGATGATGATGATATGATGAGGATGAAAAATATGAAACAAAGAATATGGATCACAACCTCCCAACAAGATCAGAAGCAAATGCCACGAAGCCTTTCACGTCGGGTTCAAATGTGGAGGTGATCGCAATCTGGGTGGATCGAGTCCGGTTGTGGCACACACAAGGTGTATGAAGCTAATGAATGTTGGAAGGTTTACGGACATGAAAGTGAAATGATTATGGGAATGGGAATGTAGGAGTGCAAGTTAGATTTATGAACATGACTAATAAGAATGAAAGAGAACCATACACATGAATCAAATTTGGAAGGAAGAATGGTCCATTGAAGGAGCTTCTTAAACACTTCCTAATTCTAATCCATATGCATAGTCTTCTTTGGATGAAATGTATGCATGACGAGAATAGATGGAATCCTTACACATAAATCAGTTTCGAAGGGAAGAATGGTCCAATATTGGAGCTTATTATACACTTTCAGAAACTAATCAATATGTATGGGTATGTATGGATTATATGCATGCAAGTGAATTATGATGATAGAGTTTAATCACAAGCTCAATGAAACATCCTCACTCGTTCAACGCAATACTGCGGAGCCTTCTCACACATAGAAGAAAATAGAAGACATGTAAAAATACTTAAGAGACTGAGAGACAAGAGACAAGTGACAAGTGACATGAATTAAAAGGATTTGAATTAAGATACATGTATAAGATTATCATGATACGTCAAGCTAAGCAGTCTATTGATCAAAGGCGGTTCCGACATTCAAACCATGACAGTTCAACCGAATGTCACACGTAAGAAGATGAGTTCCACTTCATTGATCCTATGTATGTCTAGGCTCATAACGTATAACTAAAGAAGTCTAAGACTCATTAAAACCAGCTCTAACTCACTCACATGCTCCACCGAGGGTGAGTCAAGATAGAGACATTGGTTTCAAGAGCCTATCCTAGATTGGAATTCTAACTTAAATTTGAAACTAGGTACTATACTCATACTAGCCCACCTTGGATCCTCACTTGCTCAACCGAGGGTGATCGTCTCAAGGACACCTTAAGCTAGCAAGAGCCCTATGGATGCCTAACAATGATGCTCTAGGAGTTTGGAGGGGGGGTTTATATAGTTTTTTGAATGAATTTGGGCCCTTGGATCTAGAGAAATCAACTCTCAACTCTAGGATCACTACTTTTGATTACAACCATTTGATTAATCGAATCAATGGCTTGGAATAGTTCTTTCTATCAAATCTAGTGTAAAGGAGTGAAATTTAGGCGCCTTCATTCTCCACCATTGGATTTGGGGATGATCTGGACCATCGGATCAATGCTGACATCAATTCGGATAAGATAAGCCACTATTTTTTGAGAAACTTTGCATTATTGATCTTTAACTGTCAAAAAAGTCTTCTTTGATGAAAAAACTCGTGGATCATCCTTCCTTTATGCTTTAGTGCATCTCCACCCTTGAATATGAGCTCATCTTGACCGTACAACATGGTTCAATCATATTTTCCCATGTGGCAACCCTTCAAGCCTTCAATTTTCTTATTCTAGAAAATTGCGGTGACCTTGAAAACTAGATTCTGTGATCTTTGACCCTTCAAATATCCTTTGATGAAGATAAAAGTTTGTAGGACTATGTTTTGAAAGACCTCCTTTAGGAATATGCAAAAAAAAACTCGCATCTGAATCTTCCTTGTACAAGTTTGACTACATTTGGAAGCTTGCAAGGTGGCATTAAGGTATCTAAGAAGCTCTGATAGCCTTGAAACTTTGTACCAATATGTAGCCACATATGGTCTTTATACATGCCAAACCATATGGCTAACAAATATTCCTATACAAAATTTTGTAGGGTCTAAGTGGAGAAATTACATTCTTTACAAAATGCACATGGCATATCAATGTGCTAGAAAATCCATTTTCATGTGAAATTCGGGCTATAGACTGCCTTTGATAGGCTTTACAAGTATATGATTTTTCATGTGATTTGGAGACATTGAAATTTTTGCCCTAATTTCCAAAGTTTGACCAGCTTTGACTGCTACCTTGGATTTGCTCGATTTCTTCCAAAGTTTGCATGTGAACTCCCTTTGACATCCTTGATGCATCTTGGACTTCTCAAGGAATTCTGGCTACCTTCACCGAATGTGTTTCCTGTAGGCCTTCATGAGTGAGAGAGGAGAGAAAATCTCGACGACACCGTGGCGGTGCCAGGTATATGTAATTGAGCCACTTTGCACAGCCTTTGACCTCCTTCACAACGATGGCAAACGCAGGCCATGTGCGTCTTCTGAGTATGGGAGCATAACAGGGATTATACTTAATGAATAGTGGCATGTGATTCCAAGTTCGAACCATCTCAGGGTAAGTTTCTAAGAGTCGTGGCCGCCAAGTAGGTTGATGAATGGATCCTTTTTTAGCACTCTCAGGGATATCATCAGGGTCGAATTGTGTGGCAAAGGTTGGAGCCTTGTCACATCGTCGTTGAATCTCTGCGTTGTAATCTGCCAAGAGTACACAATACAGCACATACTGATCATCGTTGGTGCATATCCATCTGTGATGAGACATACTTTGAAAATATTCTGATTTGATAATGGTGTCCTCAATCTTACTCATGGACTCAATCTGGACCGCTACTCAATCATCATGTGTATTGGCTATTTTTTCGAGTTTCTGCATCCATTATGGGGCTTCTACCTCTAGTGTGTCCAATCCCTCAGCGGTTTGTTGACCACCCGGCATTGGCATAGGAACATATGGCTCTTCATAGGACTCATCCACTTCAATGGGTACCAATTCTTCTGGTTTTGGCTCGATGACTGGGGAGGGTTGTCTTTCATTTTGGAGTAACTTACTTTGCAACTTCGCGAACTGTTCTCTTAGTGCATTTACCTCTCCTGCAGTGGTGGTAGAATCAGTGATCTTGGGTTGGGCTTCCTGCATCGTTAGCTGTTGACGGAGAGTATCTCGTTCTTTGCCCAACTCATTATGCGCTTCCAGTAGATCTGCATAACTTTCTAGAATTGTCTTCATAGTGTCGGATGGATTTTTGAATCTTTCGAGGTCGATCTTCTGGAGGAACCCTCCATGACTGCCTCTAAATTCTCTTCGTTCTGCCTTTGCAAGTGCTTGTTCTCTTTGAGGGCAATGGCCATGTGCTTTCTGAGTAGGGTCAGGTTGCGACGGCTTTTAACATGTTCTGACTGATAAAGTTCCAACAGAGCTGTTCGTTTTTTAACCTCACCGAATTCGGATGACTGGGGAGCTTCCAAAAGGGTTTGGTGAGCGTGCTCGAGCGTAGAGTAGCGTTGATGTAGGTCAGTATTTTCTGCTTCCAAAGCTGCAAGCCTCTTCTGTAGTTGCTTATGATCCGTCGTTGTTTGGCGATGTCGATCTTCCAAGGTTTGGTATTCTGTCTGCAACTGATGTACACACTGATGTAATGTATAAAACATGTTATTTACATTTATGAATGCAAGGAAGGTGGGGGATGCAAGGGGAATGGGGAGGGGAAAAGGATAGTGAATGAAGTGGACACGAGAGGTGATGTGGGTGGTGGGGGTATGGGAGATGGTGGTAGAGAGGGGGGAGGGAGTGGTGTTGTGGCTGGTGATGTTTCCATGGTGTCAAAAGTGTGGGTGAATGTGTAGATGGGGACCGTGGGTGGGGTGGATGTGATGTTCGTGAATATTGTTGTAAATGTGGGCATTGTGATCCCTCCAAATTGGGTGCCTGGTGAGACAGGAATCCCCATAACATATGTGGTGAGTGTTGAAGTTGGGGTGGTAGTGTCGTGTGGTGAAGTGGTGTGTAGTGAGAGGTGGTGATGGTGGTGATGGTGGTGATGGTGGTGCCTCGTGGTGTTCCTCTGTCTGTGTAGTGTCTCCTTGTGCTGATACATTCATGTGAATTTGCTTGTCGGAGCGCATGGGACGAGTAGGCACTCGTTTCTCAAAGCGATGAATATAAGCCATAGCTGAATGAATGGCTTCATCCAGGCCCACCACGTCCGTGTGCAGATTCAGGGATTCAATAAACAGTTCATCCACTCCTTCTTCTGCTAACATCTGACTTATTAACACTTTTCCTGTTTCCAGTGACAGCTTGTGATGCTCTTGGACTCTCTTCATGGTCTCATATAACCTTTTGATTTGCGCAGTATAAGCAGGGGCACTCGCTAGTTCTATAATTTCTTTGTATTCTTGATCATGTTCCTCATCTGCCTCCTCTTCAGTCTCTTCTTCATCTTCCTCTACTTCCACTACTTCTCGTTGGGTCGGGGCTGAAGTTGTAGTGGTAGGCTGTGGTCCTTGGGTCTGCTCTGCTTCTATCTCCAGGTTAGACTCATTAATCATGCAGGTGATTTCTTCATCTGTCAAATTGGCTAGGGTGTAGCCTTGTGGGAACTCCAAGTCCGATGGAATCGGAGGGAACACCAGATTGGGTCCTTCTGCACTTGGTCTGGGTAGGCGAATAGTAAATGGTCGGACACATCACATTTGTGGAGGGGTCACCTCTGGTGTGGTGGTGGCTCCCCTTGCTTGGGCATTGGGCACATGGTAATTAGACTGTCCCTCTCATTTTCTTCGATGGAGGACCCGTTGTTGAGAGCCACCTTTGGAATTCCTGGGCCTTAGACCATACTAGTGCTCTTTGAATAGGCACGTCATAAACTAGGCATGTAAATTATTTTTGTCAGAGCACAACACCCATGAAGCACGTTCTTCTGTTTCTTATTCCATCGTTGATGTGCTAGGTGAATTTAATCTATGATCCAGTGCGGTAAATTGATTGTAAGATCCTCTGTCTCCGCCAAGTACAAGCTGAACCAGATTCTTTTTGGCGGCATAGTGAAACGTTCTTGGGCGGGGAAGGCGAAGTGTTGCATGACCGTTCGTAGGTGGAGGTCGATGGTTGGTGTCATTGCGACCATATCCTTCAATTTGTTGAGATCCTTGTGCTTCATCCTGCCAGGAATCATTGTTTCTTTCTCAGTGGGAATATGCATACCTTGCATGTTCAACGCTTCTCGTACTAGGTTGAGAGTCGGTTTGAATCTTTTTAGCTCGTGGCCTGGCGTTAGTGAGGGTAGCACGAAAGTACTATCACCTCCCTTAGCTCTGCTAGGGGTGATGGTACTGATAAGGTAGGAACAACGCAAGAAATCTGGCTTAGGTAGATGTGCTTAGAAATAGCTATCCAAGCCAGCTTTGGTCCATACCGATCGCATTACTTCTGCATTTTGGTACTGCTCGAATTCACGGGTAAAGAAATAGTATCGTCCCCATTTGCCATTAAACTCAATTTCTGCCTCCCAAAAGTAGGTGCCATCTCCCAATGGTCCTGCGACATCACTGAACCAATGTGCGTGTTTCCCCACTTGAGAAGTGTGTCCTTGCGGAGGGTCCTGAATAAGAAGCACATGGACAGCTCTAAGTTCTTGAGGCCTCTCGGTGAGTTGTGGTTCGAGGAGGAGGGTTTTAATGTCCACTATCTGGGCGCTGGACCCTGCCTGGGAACTGGTGCCTCCTGCTTCTGCCATGTTATTGCTTGCTTGCTGGTTCTGTGAGAATATAGAATCATGTGTTAACATTGTAATGGACAAGATAGAACAACTTTTGTCCCCGTTACAACATTAACATGAGGTGAATGATAAGTTAGTAGGTCAGTGAGTGCTCGATGATTGTGTGTGTTGTTAGTGAACAAGTAGTCCTATGAGCTAAGTGAAAAGATGCAGTGTGAGAATGATGCAGTTAGTAAGTGGAGATGAATTTACAAATGCAGTCAGGGGGGTTTATTACAAGCTTTGGGCTGCCAAACACAGTGGATGGCTTTTGGTTTTGGTTTTGTGGAGACTCTAGAGGGCTTTATGAGAGTGTCTGCTTGGAAATGAGGCTTTTTAGGGACCCATTTACAAGTGATTCTGCTCATGCTCATGGGTAAATATGTGTTTGCGTGTATCAAATAAGAAGGGGCATCGGCTATTCGAGTGATTGAATCATTTTGTACATGGTGTGGTCTCTGTGTAGCTATTTGAGCCCGCAAGAAAGCCTTAGGCACCCAAATTTGTCTTGATTGTGGGCCATCCTTCATTGACTTCTTGGGTACCCAGATAGACTTCACTTTCACAGAAGAATTTTTGGAAGACTTCTTATTAATGTCATGTCGTCGATCACTAATAGGAAGTTGAGCCAATTGTTGTGGCTTGACCGCAATAGGATGCTCGCCTTTCCGCACCCACATTTGTTTTGGTGGTTGGGACACCTTGCTTCGTACTTTCTTTTGGCTTCGAGCATAGGTAGTCTGCTTCTTTTGCATTTTATCTGCCTCTGGTTGCTGCATCCCGATGGCCTTTGGAAAAGAAGGGAGTTCCATCGTATCCTTGACTTCTTTGTTGAGATAATCATTCCTCTGCATCACATAGTTTTGGACAAGAATAGCATGGTCATCTTCATGTGTACTCCTAGAAGGACTAGGGGTTTGTGTCTTTCCTAGTTTCTTGAGTGCTTCCTTGTCTAATTCAAGTTTAATGCAGTTCTGATTTACCCAGACCTGAAGAAGTCCACTTCTTAGGTTTAGGTTGACTGCGCGATCATAAATCCAGTCTTGACCCAAGACAAGAAGCTCAGTGAGATCCTCCTCTTGACACACTAATACTTTAACTATCATTAAAACATCTTGAATGTAGAGGGGAAGTTCCACCTCGCCCATGCAAGGGGCTTCCACACCTCCCAATCCTATGAGATATGCTTCCATAGGATTGACATTTAAGTTCAATTCTCGACAGTAAGAAAGTTTAACAGAACTAGTGGCTGCACCTGAGTCAATCAAGGCTCGTACAGTCCTTGCACTCGTTCCTTGTCCTATCTCTAAGGTCACAAAAGGACGTCGGTCAATCATTCTATGAGAGCTAATAACTGAAACTTCACACATAGCCATATGATATCCTTGAGCTGCATAGGCCTTTGTCCTAGGTTGATCTCTACCCTGTCTTCTTAACTTCATTCTTCGGATGCGTTCCAATGCTTCTGCATGTGCCTCTTCTCGAATTTGTTTTTCCTCTTCTTTACGTTTCTTTGCCATATTGAGTCGATTTAACATCTCCTCCATGAGGGGTTCCTGGTATAATTTGACTCTGCATCCGCTAATGTAACTATGGAGAACATCGCCTTCTAGAGTAGCTAATTGAACAGATCCACTTGTTGAGATCCTATTGATAATCATTGGTCCATAGCCTCTCTTTTCTAATTTTCGTGCATGTTGTTTCAAGATGTAGACCAGGACTAGGTCTCCTGCTTTTAAGCCCTTATCCTTCACGTGTACGTCAAAATATGCTTTTTATCTTTTCTTGGCTGCATAAATTCATGTTGCCGCTCTTAATCGTGTTTCACCTAATCGTTCCAGGTCAAAGATTTTAGATGAAAGCTCATGGCCTGTCCAATCATGCTCTTGTGCTACTTTCAATGTAGGTATCAAGAAGTCCAATGGTAGCACTGCATTTTGGCCAAATACCATCTGAAAGGGTGTGGCTTGGAGTACCGTTTTATAGGAAACTCTGTATGCCCAAACAACATGGTGTAGCTGTTTGTCCCAATCAGAGCGTTAATTCTTCACTAGTTTGGTCAGCACATTGCATAGAATCTTGTTTGAGCTTTCGGCTTGCCCATTAGCTTGTGGGTGATAGGGAGCAGACTTCTTGTGTACTACCAGGAACTCTTGAAGGAGGTTTTCAATAACTTCATTCAAGAATTGAGTGCCTCTATCACTAACTAACTCTATAGGTAGCCCGTACCTTATGAACACATTTTCAAATAAGAACTTAGCAGTCGTCTGAGCATCATTCTTTGTCGTAGCCTTTACCTCTACCCACTTGGTTAAATAGTCTGTGGCCACAATGATTCATAGGTTTCAATGGCATCTCATCCTTACGTATAGGATACTGAGTTCGCAGGCAAACATCACATCTCTTCACAAAGGTATGTGCATCCATGTGAAGGGTTGGCCACCACAAACCTGCAAATAAGATTGCTTTAATCACCCGGTCTGGTCCAAAATGTCCTCCTGCTACACCTTGGTGAGCAGTTTCCAAGATCTTGAGATATTCACTCTAATGGACACATAGTCTCAGGTAACCATCTTTACCGCGCTTGTATAGATTATCACCAATGAGTGAGTAATCTAGGGCTTCTTGTTCTAGACTTCTTTGTTTAGCCAATGTCATATCTTGAGGGAATGTTTTTGTCCTCAAGAAGGTTACTAATGGTTCACTCCAATCCGGTATTAGAGACACTTGGTACAGTGTAGCATGCTCCACAAGTGGTTTAATACGATAGACTGGGCATTCCTTACACAACTTGTGTACATCTGCTTCCATAGTTGGCCAGTGCACTCTGAGTCTCCTTAGTGTCTATAGGGTTCGTTGCCTTGAGTAATGTTGCTCTAATGCACCTACATGTCCTAATTGCAACCATTCAACGTCCTCGTCTTCTTCCACACAACAAGCTAATATCCCTTGATCTGTATGCTTGTACATACTTCCCACCATGATATGGTACTTTTGGGCTTTTACTACCTCTCTATCTTGAGTGTTTATGACTAGGTGGCTAGGCCCGTATGTCATTACTGGCACCAATGTCTTAGCCCACTGAGGTACAACTTCCAAATTAAACAAGTAAGCACCGGGAAGGTCATCTGATACTCCTTGTGGGGCTTCTCCAGATGTGAGCCTAGAGAGATGGTCTGCTCTCAAGTGAGTCTTGCCTTTCCTCACCACAACCTCAAAGTCATATTCCATTAGCAAGAGGAACCATCTTACTAATCTGCCTGTATTGCATGGTTTGTTTACCAAGTACAACAATGCCTGATGATCAGTAAAAAAGTTTAAACTTATTTGCAAGCAAATAGTGTCTAAACTTTTTAACTGCATATACCATGTCTAATCCTTCTCGTTCAGTAGTGGTATAGTTTCGTTCAGCTGCATTCAACTGTCTATTAGCATAGGCAATTGGAATATCCATATTACCTTCACCTGTAGGTTGTGCGAGTACACATCCAATAGCATAATTGGAAGCGTCCACGTGAACATGAAAGGGCTTATTCCAATCTGGTGTGGTCAAGATTGGTGTTGAACACAATCTTCTTTTGAGTTCATTGAAAGAGTTTTCACATTCATCAGTCCACTCAAAGTTAGTCAGAAGTCCATACAGAGGCTTTGCTATGATGGCATACATGTGTATAAAACATCGGTAATAACCACAATGCCCCATTAAAGCTTGTACTTCCTTGACATTCTTTGTCCTAGGTAGCTCTGCAATAGCTCTAACTTTTTCCTCGTCTGTAGATATGCCATTCTTTGACACTATGTGTCCTAGAATCTTGCCTTGCCTGACCATGAAAACACACTTTTCTGGTTCAGGCAGACTTGATATTCTCTACATTTGTCAAAGATTTGCTTGAGTTCAGGTATATGTGTTTGTCTAATGTTGGAATGAGCACAAAGATCATCAACATAGACCTCTAAATTCTTCCTCAAGAACTCTTTAAACACATGACACATTAGTCTCTGGAAGGTAGCAGCCGCATTGGTGATACCAAAGGGCATTACCCTAAAGGCAAATATGCCCCACTTTGTGACAAAGGCTGTCTTATGCTGATCTTCTGGAGCAATGACTACCTAATTGTAACCAGAAAATCCATCAAGGAAGTTGTATACTTCCTTGCCTGCTACTCTTTCTAATAGATGCTGAGTGATAGGAAGCGGATAGTTATCTCGAATAGTGGCTGCATTAACCTTCTTCAAGTTAATCCACACATGTAGCTTTCCATTCTTCTTGGGCACCACTACGATGGGGGATACCCACTCAATGTGCTCAATTTCATAGATAAATCCAGCTTCGACCAAGCGATCTATCTCTTCTTTGATCTTGGCAGCATAATTATCATTGTATGTGTATGGCTTTTGTTTAGAGGGTTTGGCATCTGAGGTCATGGGAATGGTGTGTGAACATATGTCAAGGTCTACACCTTTCAAGTCCTTGTAACTCCAAGCGAATACATCTCGATATTCTCTTAGCAAGGCAATCAACTCGTGCTCTTCTTCTTCTGTCAGGCCATGCCCTATGTAAGTGCATCTCTCTTCTCCTTGTTCTATGGCTACAACTATTTTCTTGGTGGTTTCTTTGTTATCATAGGCCTCTCCTGATTGAGCCTCACATTTAGGCATCCTTATCATGACTCTCCTATCGTCCATCTCGTACTTTTTAAAGTTTTCAGGGACCTCAAACAAAGATTCTACCTCTTCTTGTGGGACTTCTCTCTTCTTCCTCTTCTTGCCTTCACTCTTGGTGGCCACTTGTGTGGTTAACCTCACATCATTGTTAAGCTCTTCGTATCTCTGAGGGTGAACTTCTACCTCATAGAAGTATTCTTCATCTGATGCAAAAGGTGGGTCCATAATGATTGACTCTAGATCAGAGTCACTTGCATCCTAGAATGCATCAGTGCTAGGTTCATAGTCTTCCAGAATCGAATCTCCCATAATTGGCTCTATGGAGAAGACTGAAATGTCATAGCCATCCTCATCACAGTGGGGTGTCCATAGTTCTTCATGGATGGCTACATCCATTGTTGCTAAAATTTCTGCCCAGCCGTGAGGTTCAAATTCTTCATCAGGAAATACTACAGGTGCATAGGTTGGGTCTTGAATTGATCTATGGGTTTCCTTCGCACCTACCTCTCTGGCTTTTTCTCTCTTCTCTTCTTCTACTACTATTTTACACATCCATAAGTGAGTGTCTTCATGCATCCATGAGGATCCTGATCCTATGGAATGCACTGATTCCGTGTCATCTTTGGCTCTATGGATGGGATTCCATTGGATGGGGGGGTACATCCCTATGAGAGTAATCCTTGAGATTAACTTTGGTCGTGACACCCAAGTGTTTTAAATACAAGGAATTGGTTCCCCAATCCTATACCACTTGCAATTGTCGCATAAATGGTCTTCCCAGAATCATCTCATAGGCCTGGTTCTTGCTAAAGTCACAGATAGCAAATGTGTGCTCAAACTCTACACCACAAGTAGTGAGAGTTATTCCTTCTAACAGCCCTAAGGGTCTCTCTATATGACCTTCAGCCATCTGCAATTTCATTCTCGTTGGCCTGAGTGCTGGCTTGCCCCAATGCTTCCATAGGGAAGTGGTCGCAATGGCAACTCCTGCGCCTGAGTCCAAAATTGCCTTGGTTGTGTATCCTTGATGGGTAATGGGAAGATAGGTGTTTCCCTCTTCTCCTTCACTCATGTCTCCTATTTTGTCCAAGGGTATTTCTGACACTGTTCTATGGGATCCTACCTGGGAACGAGGTTTCGCTACTTCTGGCACTTGATTGGATACATGTTTCCATAACTCTGGCCTAACCTTGAGTAGCCCCTCTAAAGTGAGATTGCATTGCACTTTAGTGTTCATCACTACCTTTGTGTTCCTAGGTATGACTGAATCTTTGTTTCTTACCATGACCGTGGGTGCTCTCATACAAGTAGACTTAGCTTCCCATGAGCCTGTGAAATGGGGTAGCTCCTGTAAGGAGTTAGACTCGAAGTCTAATCTCTCTTGAGATTGGGTACTCTCTTGCTCCTCATAAATGGAAGGAATATCTTGTGGGAATTGATCATGTGCCCCATCCACAAGTTTGATGGGAGGAGGGATGTCACTTTCCTTTGCCCATTTCTCTTCTTGAATTTCTCGTAGAAATGCAGGTGAATACCTATTCATAGCAGAAGAGGTGTCTGGTTCAGTGGAATTAGGCACATAAGCTTCCTATGGGGGAATGCTTATTCTTTTACTAGCCTCATCTCTTCCTTGAAAGTTTTCTTCCTTGGCAGATCTTGCAATTATGCTTTCTAACTTCTCTAATAGTCCATCCAGGTGCAATTGTGCCTTACCTGAGCAAGAGTAGTTGAAGAGGCGACTGGCTTCAAACATGGTCTGAGCCAATGCTACCATTTTCGCGCAAAGCTTAGTTCTTTCTATCTCTAGGTCAGCTCTAGGGTAGCACTTGTTGTGATCTGCCACATTTGGCCCTTCTTGGATTCTGGCCTAATATGCCTTAAGCATCATGTCTATGTCCTCAGGAATGGGGTCGGCTAACACGGATCCTACTCTAGGAGGTGGTGGAATTTACTCGCAATCTTGACAAAATCCTTGAATTGTCATAGGTTGGGGTTGTGTAGGGGCAGGCAGTGGGCAATCACAAATCAGATGATCTCCCTGACATCTGTAGCATGGTCCTCTAGGGAATGGGGGTCTTACTTGCCTAGTTTGAGGTCTAGGGTTGGGATTTGTGTACATGATATTTGCATACTCTGGGTCCCAATTAGGTTCACTCAGTTCTTCACTATAGTAGGACTCACCATGTTCAGGAGACTGCATGTAGTAAGCCTGGGGGCTATCAATATGTGTAGAATCAAAGCTATGGTCACTAGGGTCACTTTCTGAAAGCAATGGTGTTACTGGCACTATGGCTCTATTCAGGTTCTCTTCTGCCACTGCATACTTTACTGGGATCACATTGGCTGGAGCAGGAGGTTGTTGTGCTAGCACTAGTTGGGGTCTCTATTGGGCCTGATATTGTGGTTGGTAGGTTTGTTGAGTCCTAGCATACTGTTGTGGTGGGTACTGGTTCTGGCATCTTCCTTGTTGAGGGTATGGTTGAGGGTAGGTTTGCCTAACCGCTTGCTTATTGTATGGGCAGTCTTGTGCTGTGTGATTTGTGTATCTCTGTTCTATGGTGCAGTATTGGCTACTGGGATTCACTTGGGGTTGAGCCATGATGGGACATACGTTTGCCATATGGTCACCTCCACAAGTTTCCTTGTCTTGTGAGACCTTGGGTGCTTTGACTGCTGCCAACAATTTGACATCGATATGAATCCTAAAATTCAAACCCTAATTTTTTTCTTTTAATCTTGCTTTTCATCATAATTTAATGAATGGATCATATTTAATCTATGAAACGCAGATCAACTTGCCCCTAAAAGCTAAGCAACTACATTTTGACTCCAAAATCAAGTGAATCATGAAAAAAAACCTGTGCCTAGCTTTTATGCACATTTGAGTAGCCTTTTGAGCTTTTACTGCATAATTTTGTGGAAGATTCTTATGCCATATAAGGAGGATATTATGTCCTCATTAGATCATCAATCTCTAAGCTAAGCAAGCTACAACTTCTAGGGTGAAGAGCTACAAGGAGGTGTGTTGCAGAGCTAAGAAGAGCAAAGAGGCAAAGAAAAAGAGGGGCCCCAAAATTTTTCCGAGTTGGACACTTTGTTCTTGTATTATAGCCATTTTGTAACATATTTTCCGATGTAAATGCACTAGAGGGGTCCTCTAGATGCATGCCCATAAGGATTTGTATCTTACCCTTGTAAATTAGTAGGAAATTATCCTTTTAATTAATAAAGTGACGGTCTCTTGTGTGAAAGGACCATTTTTATGGCACATGTATATAAGACAATTTGTGACTCTTTGGAGGGACTTTTTGCCATTGTGAGAATCAAGAGCACAGAATTTCGAATTTGTGTCTTCTCCTCTCTGTATCTTCTTCTTGCTGAGCTTGTATGCATGTGTGATGCTTGGAAAGAGTGCTAGGAAGTGTTGTCTATCCATGAAAGTGCTTGTTTGCTCTTGGTAAGGTGTGTGCGAAGTCTAGGAAGTGGTGAAGTGTAGGAAGGTCATTCCCGCGACTCAGTATTTTGTTCATAACTTGAAGCAAGAGCGTTAGAATTGAGTGAAAACACCACCGTTGGATGCATCTTCTCGAGAGCTTCGAAAGAAACCCAGTGTTCGCTATATTCAGAGTTCGAAGCTAAGAGAAAAGCTCGATTTACTGTTGACTATTGCTCCAAATGGTGTGACATCTCAACGGATCCCTGAAACTTGTTTGGAATGGATTTATACTTGTTTGCACTTTGTGAGAGTTCATTTGCATTGACCATCATTTGAATGCACGTCTTCATACACTCGGCTAGGTTTTGATACTCCTCGGATTGATAAATAAGGCGTGAATCCCACTATATGCACTTGAGGGGGATTGAGGTATAGTCTCTTTCTCCACAAGTCCCTACGTTGGTTCTTAGGTACACACGTTTTTGGCGCCATTGCCGGGGAAGGTCGAATCAAACCGAGGCATTTGTGTGATGGTAAATAGCTCTTAGCATTGAAGCGAGTAGAGGAGTTGTGAATCTCTCTTCTTTGGTAAGTCACTCTCATTTGCACTTACTACTTCTCACTCTTGGAGTGTGTGTAGTGAGTTGGTAGTTTAGGGAAGTGAGTAGGGAGAGGAGTGGATTAGGTAGGAGGAAGAAGTGAGTAGGCTAGGAAGATAGAGTAGCTTTCAAACTTTGTTCTTGGTAGCCTTTTTAGTTAGGTAATTTTTCAAAAGTATAAAAACCAAAAAACAATTCTTCTACAATTCACTTGTTTCCTAGCAAGTATCGAGAGAGAGAGAGATTGAAAGACAGATATTGCGAGAGTACGAAAACAAAGTGTGTGAAGCAAGGAACGTGAGCAGAGGTGGAAAAAGGAGCTAGAGGACATTGGAAAGGTGAGTACATCCCAACATTGCAAGAAAATTCCAAAGCAGGGTATGATTTGAGTTTGTACATGGTGGTACTCCACGAGGTAGAAGAAGGAGAACTAATAGAAAAGGAATGAAAAGAAGAATATGAAAGTATCAGAATGGAACCTAAATTCAGTTTAGAAAAACAATTCCTAAAAGAAGTGGAAATAGAAGACTCCAAGGAAATAAAAAAATATTATCCATAGAAGAATACCTAGAAATCCCTAGGAAGGAGAATAAGGAAGCGGAGGAAGAAAATTTATAACATGAACATTTCAAAGTTCCTAAACATTTTAAGAGGTATGAAGTAGAGGAAAGAAAGCAATTCAAATGCCTAAGAGAGAGTCACAAGAGGGAGTAGCATAGGATAACAAAGAGCAAACAAAGAAAATTTTAGTAAACTAGAAGGGGATGAAGAGAGATGCACCTACGTAGGTAAGGATGTGTCCATAAAAGAGGAACAAGAGCTCATATCATTGTTACAAGAGTATAGGGACGCATTTGATTGGACTTGCAAAGGTATGAAAGGATTCGATCCATCAATATGTTCTCATAGAATTCCAATGACACCTGATGCTAAACCCTCTAAGCAAAGACCTTATATCTATAATGATGTCTATGCAACCAAAATTAAAGAAGAAATAGAAAAATTGTTGGTAGTTTGAAGCACACTGAATGGGTTTCTCATTTGGTGGTTGTACCAAAAAAGAATAGGAAGCACCTCAAAAAAGTCAACACTACCACCATTAGAGATAGCCATGTGCTACCCATTACAGATCATCTTTTAGAAAGAGTAGCAAGCAAGGAAGTGTACAACTTCCTAGATGGATTTTCAAGCTATAATCAAGTAGCAATTGCTATTGAAGATCAACACAAAAGTGCCTTTGCTACAGAATGGGGAGTTTGTACACATTCAGGGTTATGCCTTTTGGTTTAACTAACACCCCTACCACTTTGTAAAGATTGATGCGCCATGTTTTTAAAGAATTTTTTTCAAATGGAGGTCTTGGAGATGATTTATGTACACATTCATCTCAATGTCCAACACATATACCTGAGCTTACAAAAATGTTTCACAAATTCAAACAGTATCGAGTGTGGTTGAACCCTGAGAAATGTGTTTACATAGTGAGATAAGGTAAAATATTGGGACATCTAGTGTCCAAAAATGGTATTTCTACATACAAGGACAAAATCAAAGTTATTTTGGAATTGCCTAGATCTAAGAATGTGAAAGAAGTGCAAGCTTTTATGGATTACCATAGATTTATTCACATGTATTCCATAATTGCAAACCATATATGGGTCATTGTGGATTACCATAGATTTATTCACATGTATTCCATAATTGCAAACCATATATGGACTATTAACTCAATTCACTTGAATTGAGGAATGCGAACAAACATTTAATGAGTTACAAAAAAGGTTAATTTCAACAACAATTCAAGAAGTGCGAGACTAGAATAAACCATTCCACATACATGTGGATGTATCTAATTTTTCCATTGGATGCATATTAGCACAACCGACAAATGAGGGAAAAATGGATCACCTGATTGCCTATGCCAGCAGACAATTAAACCAAGCTGAATGAAATTACATGACAACTGAGCGAGAAGGCTTAGGGATAGTCTACATAGTGAAAAAGTTTAGATATTACCTACTAGCCAACAAATTCAAGTTTTTTATTGATAACCAAGCTATATTATACTTGTTCAATAAACCTTGTCATACTGGAAGGCTAGTTAGATGGTTTTTATTACTCATGGAGTTTGATTTTGAGGTAGTGGTCAAGAAAGACAATACACATGTTAGAGCTAACCACTTGTCTAGGATGAATCATGGAGAACCACCAACAGGAGTAGGAGATGAACTACCAAATACCTACTTATTCAACCTAGAAGTATGTCCTAAATGGGCTGAAAGATTGATACCTTTACTCACACATGGGCCGACTAATAGGATCAATGCAACTAGAGGCCAAGAACTTTGGAAAATACAAAACCTACATAGAGTAGTAGGAAGCTCATATTACAAAGAATCTAATGAAATACTTTTAAGATGCGTTGAAGATGAGAAAAAAAGTAGTCTAATCAAACAAGCTCATGAAAATAAATGGAGAACACATAAAAGTATAAGTGGAACAACTCAGGAACTAAAGAGATTAGGAGTGCATTAATGGAGCATACAAAAGGATGTACATATGTAACGAATTTTCATGTGCGTCAAGTGTTTGCGCTAGATGAACACTCATCTATATGCTATTCTAAAATAGCACTTGAGTGGAGTAAGCCACTAGTTGAATTTTTGAAATCACAAACATATCCAAAAGGAGCGAGCCTAGCCAGAAAAGAGCCTTGGAAGAACAAAGTAAAGACTATGTAATTTTGGGAAAGCAACTATTCAAACGAGGAAAGGATAATCAACTATGACTCTGTACATGGAGGAGAGTAATTTCCCTTATTAGAAATGGTGCATGCTAGACTAGTTGGATGTCATTTTTCAGCTGACAAGACTATTAAAATGATTCTCTTAGCTGGATGCAAAAACTTATGTGCAAAGTTGTGATGTATGTCAACGAACTCAGTATCCAATATGACGAGATGACATGCCTTTGAGATCAATGATTAGTGCAAGAGGTTTCTCTAAATGGGGAATCAACTTTATTGGACCCATTAATCACCCAACAAGAGGATCTCATGTAGAGTATATCATAGTAACAACTGATTACTTAACAAAATTGGTAGAACCCAAAGCCACAAGGAAAAATGATGTGCAAACAAATTTAAACTTCTTATTTGAAAATAGCTTCACTAGATTCATTGATGAATGAATTTTTAGTGATTCACAAAATTCAACACCCTATCATCCAAAAATAAATGGACAAGATGAAAGTACAAATAACATACTATGCACAATTCTCACCAAAATATTCAACAATACCTAGATATTGGAAATGAGGAATACCACGTGGTAGATTCCTTAATTGGCAAAGGAGCACAACGAAGTATATATATATATATATATATATATATATATATATATATATATATATATATATATATATATATATATATATATATATATATATATATATATATATATATATATATATATATATATATATATGTGTGTGTGTGTGTGTGTGTGTGTGTGTGTGTGTGTATGTAATCATAGAACTTCAAAGGCAAATTCAAGAATTGTAGATCATTGTAAATCAATCTACTTCATGTACCCCATGACAACCAATATGAAGAAAATCCAAAAGTGAGCATGCTTGAGAAATTTGATGGGACAAGATCTAAATTTCAAAGATTTTTGCAACAAGTGAAGCTCTTCATAAGAATGCAACCTGATAGTACCTAGATGATGCTTCTCAAGTGGTCTCATAGGAACTCTGTTATGTGCTCTTTCATGGTTTGCACCTATCCTAGAGAAGAACATGGATATTTTGTATGATTTCAAGGCCTTTGTTCGAGACCACATCTTCTTTTGGACATACCAATTTTTCATGTGTTTCTAAGACAAAGCTAAGGAGTCTACATCAAGGAAATCGGTCTACATCTACATATGCACCAGGATTCTGAAAAATAATTTGTGGCCTCACATGGCATGAGGATTATTTTATCAACCAATTTTGATGGGGCTTACGTGATGATATGAAGGACCTCAGGCTAACTATGCCCAAGGTAAATACTTTGAATGAATTCATGAATCAAGCAATTGAGTGTTATAATAGGTTGCTTGAGAGAAAGCAAGAGAACAAAACTTCTATTAGAGATCAAAATACAAATTTACCTCTATTCTGTAACAAGATACGATCAAGGAAACTCAACCAAAACCCATTCAATTGGATCACATCATGGTAAGATGACTTAGAACAAAGAAAAGACAATATCGAAAGGATAATGGATTATGCTTTTATTGTGGAGAGCATGATCATATGGTATTCAAATGCCCTAAGAAGAAGAAAAAAGTTGGGATTAGAACTTCCACAATCACCATCCCACATCAAAAGGACCATCATTAGAGTCAAAAGAAGAATATAGTCCATCATTAGAATCATGCCCTTGATTCTGTACCTCAATACACTACAAACCCCTTCTAGTTTTAGTATGGATATCCATCATCATCTTGTTCCAGTACCACATATCAAGAACTCTACAAAGACCAAGAGTCACATAACCGCTCCTCATGGAAATTGTTGCTTAAGGGGGAGGTAATATCATGGGCACAAAGGAAACCATCCCAAACCTTACATTCCATGTCACTTTCTATATCTCATGATTGGTTCAGAATTTGGAGAACCAATGCTTCCATTGCATCCAAAACATGCCAAAATCCTAAGATCAACTATCTATTTGCTAGATTCTGACATCTAGAGGACTTGTTTAAGATTATTGACATCATCATGACATCATGAACTCGTAATCAACTTTACAAATTGCCCTTGGGAACCACCCTTGAACTCCTATATAAGGAGGCCTTGGCCACATACATACTCATTCTTGTCAATGCTAGTCTTGGGAGCTCAAGGAGTGGGATCTCCAAGTAAGTACTTTTCAAGTTCCTATTTGAGTTCTAGTCTTGTGCCTTGTTCTAGTCTTATTTAGTCTAGTACCTTGGACATCCTATTCTATCCTATTGTAATCTCACAGTACGAGATCTTGTTGAGTTAATTCTTGTATCTAGTTCATCTCTTTGAAGGGAGTTCCTGTAATCCTGATATCTTGTTTCATACTTACAATCCCGGGTTGTGGGATCTAGTGTATCATCTGTAGTCAAGTTATCCATACCTATCAGTCTTGGGTTGTGGGATTTCTTGTATCAACCACATATTCTTGTATTATTTCCCCTACGTGGGTTATCTTGTAATAAACAATATATTTATGAAGTCTTGTTTAGTGTAGTCAGAGAGCACAATCTAGTGCTCCCCTGACATTAACAAATTCATCATCATAAAACTCCACATTGGATACTTAGACATTCCTTCAAGCGTATCTTCATTCTCAACTCTATAATCACTCATCTTGTTAAGGGTGTATGTCAACCATGCTCTGATACCAAATATTGGAAGTGAGGTGGGCCTTAATAGTAATATTCACAAGTTTTCAAGATCTTTCATCACATGAACCTTAGCATACACATCTTAAGACTCAAAATTAGATGAATGGTAAATAGAGAGAGAATACACAATTTGTCAAAGTGTCAAAGTAAATTGAATGCTTTCTTACACACACTATCTCATATGAATGTCAAATTACAATGTGTGTAATGATACAAAACTAAATGTATGCTAATACGAAACTGAATCTAGGCTGAATTTAGGGTTCTAGATACAAGAAATCATGTATAAAGTGCCTAAGAGGTGTGAAGAGTGTGTGTATGTGCAATTGAAGTGAATAGAAACATTTTAGATCTATAGTTTGTACAACAAAACCTAATTCTAACATTAGGGTTTTAAAACCCTAAATACAAAATTGACCTAAATAACAAGATAATCTTCTCCTTGTATTGAAGTAGAAGGCACAAGCCTTGGAACAACAGTAACAATAAAAGAAGAACTGAAATTGGACTTACTACTTACAAAATTTAACAAAAGCTGATGGTTGGCTACTAAAATCTCCTCCAAATTTGCATCAAAACTTGGAAACACCTTGTGTACCTAAGAACCAACTTAGGGACTTGTGGAGAAAGGGACTATACCTCAATCCCCCTCAAGTGCATATAGTGGGGATTCACACTTTATTTATCAATCGGAGGAGTATCAAAACCTAGCCGAGTGTATGAAGACATGCATTCAAATGATGGTCAATGCAAATGACTGTATCTCCAGCATTCCTGGTGATTGTTGTGCTTCTCACATTGTACCTCTGCTTCGTCCACCTTTTGAATCTTTGAATGGTTTTTGTTGCGTATTTTGGCTCCTGCAATGTCCTGTAGGTGTTTGTTTCTTGTTGCTTAGCCTTCACGTTGTACTGATCCTCCTTGAGCTTCGATATTTTCCTCTTAATGATTGTCGTCAGTGCGCATGATTTGGGAATCCATATCTACGTTCGTGGCGGTTGAGCGGCCATCACCTTCTTCAGAATCCAAACTCTAGCAATCCTTTGTGGGCCTCGGAGTCTAGCTAAGCTCGTGTTTTTGTGTTGTTGTTGTTTCCGGTGTAGAGTGTAGCTCCGTTGTTGATGATATGTTGTCACCTGATCTTTTCTGATCCACGCCTGTCTAGTGTGAGGAATGGGATGGATCCTAATGCGTGAAAGTTCATGATAGTCTTGGTGACTATTCTCTCTTGTGCTCGATACCTCACAAGGGCTTTTATTGTGAATGATGTTAGCAGTGAGGTTCACTAGTTTGGAAGTGTGTGCGAGATTGAGATTTGGTGCATTCTCACATGAAGTACTTGATGGTGGGGTTTCCATAGTGGGGGTGGATGTACATTCATTATCATGCGTATGTGAGTGATCTCTTGGGCCTATACATTTGGCTTTGATAGGTCGTTCGTCTAACATGCTAATTACCTCACAGTGTCCTATGTTGGTCGATATGTAACCTAAGGCTAATTGGATAGTCACTTCATATTCATTTGTCCAATCTTGACCCAACACGAGTTCCTCTAATAAGTCCTGATCATGACACACTAAGAGCTTTTGTTGCATCGTGTTATTTCCGAGATGCAGAGACAGGGTAATCTCGCCTATGCATTGAGTAACTTTTCCTCCTATTCCAACTAGTTGTGCTTTAGAGGGGCATAATTCTTCCTTAAGTTTTTGAGTCAATGAAGACTTGATACAGCTTATAGCTGCTCTTGTGTCAATGAGAGCATCCACCAAGTGGTACTCTTCTGTTCCAGCACCCAAACTCAAATATGGTTGCTTTGATTGCTACCCTAGGTTTTCAGAGGCTCTAAAGTTAGCCATTGGGATGAATTCTTCTCCCTGTCTATATCTTTCATCCCTCTGTCTCATCCATTCCTTTCGTTTCCTGATTCGTTCTAGAGCTTCCCATATTGCTTCTTCTCGTATTCTTTCGTCCTCTTCTCGTCTATTTTTAGCCATTAGTAGTCGTGACATTATTTCCTCTGTCAATGGCTCTAAATATTTTTTTACTTGGCAACCACTTATATAGTTTGGCAATACTTTTCCATCTAGGGTTGCTAGGCTGATTGCTCCACTGGTAGATATACGATTGATTATCAAGGGCCCATATCCTCTTTTTTGTAGTTTCTTTGCATGTTGCTTCAAAGTATAGACCAAGACCAAATCTCCTTCCTTCAAGTTCTTATCTTTAATATGAGCATCAAAATATGCCTTCTGCCGCCTTTTTGCAACATAAATACCTACCACAGCTTGTAATCTTGTTTCGTGTAACTTTTCTATTTGATCCAATTGAGTTGACAACTCATGCCCAGTCCATTCGTAATTTGCAGCTACTCTGAGAGTAGGTGCCAAGAAATCAATTGGCAAGATGGCATTCTGTCCGTACATTAGGTTAAAGGGAGTAGTTCATATGGTTGTTTTGTAGGCTACTCAGAATGCCCATAAAGCATGATGTAATTGCTTGTCCCAGTCGGATCTACCATTGTTAACAATTTTAGTGAGGACTGTGCATAAGATTTTTTTTGAACTTTCAGCCTGTCCATTGGCTTGTGGGTGATAAGGGGCTGATTTCTTATGAATCACTAAGAATTCATTCATTAGGGCTTCTATTACTTCATTGACCAAATGTGTGCCCCTATCACTCATAATTTCAATAGGCAATCCAAACCTAGTGAATATGTTCTCGAAGAGAAACTTAGCCGTAGTCCTCGCATCATTTTTCTTGGTTGCTTTGGCCTCTACCCATTTGGTCAAATAATCCGTTGCTACAATTATGTACTCGACATGAGAACCTTTAGCTGGTGGACTAATAGGTCCTACAAAATCTATTCCCCATTTGGTAAATGCTCTGGCACTCATCATAGGTTTTAGTGGCATTTCATCTCTTCTCATAGGATACTTTGTTTGTTGACAGGTGTCACATCTTTGGACGTAAGTGGCTGCATCTTGATGTAGAGTTGGCCACCACATTCCTTCAAAGAGAATCATTTTTGCAGTTTTATCTACAGAAAAATGTCCTCCTGCAGCTCTTGTATGTGCCATCTCTAAGACAGAAAGATACTCATCTTCATGAATGCACATTCATAGATGATTGTCTCTTCCTCTCTTGAAGAGTTGTTTTCCTATAAGAACATAGTCTTTACTTTGCTTTGTGAGGGCACATTTTCTTGCTAGAGTAGCTCCTTCTGGGTACTCCTGGGTTTTCAAGAATTTTACCAGAGTCATACTCCATTTGCGTGCTCCAGTGGAGTAACATAGAGTAGAGTTCTCTTCTGGCCTTCGTTTTTGACAAGTTAGGCAGGTTGATACATAGTTATGTGTATCCCTCTGCATGGTTGGCTAGTATATGCCTAATCTCTTCAGTGTTTGCCATGTTCCATTCGTGTTTAAATGAGTTTTCCATTGATTTACATGTGCTTTTTGAAGCCACATCTCTTGTTCCTCTTCCTCCATGAATCTCATGAGTAACCCACTTGGATCTTGGTGGTATAAACTTCCAGCAATGATGTGGAGATTTTTAGTCTTCCATAAGTCTTGACTTCTGTTTGTAGTGATCCCATGTTTAGGTCCGTGTGTGAGGATAGGGATCAACTTTTCTGCCCATTGTGGACATATTTTGAGGTTAAAAAGATAAGTATCTAGCAGATCATCTGGTACTCCTGTGGGGGGCTCTCCATGCGTCATTCTTGATAGGTGATCTGCTCGGATGTGCATATTTCCTTTCTTGATTACTACTTCAAAATCGAATTCCATCAGCAAAAAAAACCATCGCACTACTCGTTCCGTATTACAAGGCTTATTGACTAAGTACAGTAGGGCTTGATGATCGATGAAGAATTTGAATTTGTTTGCCAATAGGTAGTGTAGAAACTTCTTCACTGCATACACCATCCCTAAACCCTCTCGCTCCGTCGCGGTATAATTGCATTCTGCTTGATTTAATTGTCTGCTAGCATAGGTTATAGGGTGGTCTAACTTTCCTATATCCGCTGGCTTCACTAAGATGCATCCAATGGCAAACTTGGAAGCATTCACGTGAATATGAAATGGTTTGTTCCAATCAGGAACTCTAAGGATTGGTGCTGAACTCAAGCGATTCTTCAATTCATTGAAAGCCTTTTCACATTCTTCCGTCCAAATAAACTGAGATAGTAATGCATAAAGGGGCCTAGCAATTAGGGCATACATGTGGATAAACCTATTGTAGTATCCACAATGTCCCATAAATGCTTGCACTTCTTTAGATGTCTTTGGTCTCGAAAAATCCAGAATCACTTTGATTTTATCTTCATCCGTGGAAATCCCATTTTTAGAGACAATGTGTCCTAATATCTTCCCTTGTCGAACCATGAAGACACACTTCTCGGGATTAAGACAAACTCTATATTGTCGACATTTGGCAAAGATCTTTCTTAGTTCTGGGATGTGTTCTGATTGTATAGCTGAATAGGTGCATAAATCATCCACATATACCTCCATGCTTTTCCTTAAGAATTCCTTGAACACGTGACACATCAATCTTTGAAAAGTGGCTGGGACACTACCTCAATTTGTTCATGCTCCATTTCAATGCCCTCATAATCCTCCTCCCATTCTTTTTCAATTACCTCTCCTTCTTTGGCTTCTTGGAGAACAACCACGTATAAGCTTACATCATATCCTTCCTCGTCAATGCATTCATTCATGATTATTACCTCTTCATTTACACATACATCAAGAGTGGCTAAAATCTCCATCCAACCATGAGGTTCGAATTCTTCATCTAGGAATATCTGGGGCATGTGATCTAGATCTTGTACAGATCTAGCAACTCCCTACCTTTGCTACCATCCTTTCTTCCTTTCCTCTTCCTTTTTTGCTGCCTGGCATATCCATAGATGAGTGTCTTCGTTCATCCATGATTGGTCACTTGAACCTATACTGTGAATCGATTGATCATCCTCCTCCTTATGAATCAGATTCCATTGTAAGGGGCGAACATCTTGATACGTATATGTATGGATATTTATTCTGGTGGTGGTTCCCTCATGCTGCAAGTACATCGTGTCTTTTCCCCAATCTTGCACTACCTTAAGCTGTCTCATGAAAGGTCTTCCAAGTATCATCTCATAATTGCTAGCCTTTTCAAATTGACAGATTGCTAGGGTGTGCTCCAATTCAACTCCACAGGTAGTAAAGGTTACTTTTTCCAATAATCCCAGATGTCGTTCAATGTGTCTGTCTGCCATTTGAATCTTCATGCGTGTTGGTCTTAAAGCTGGTTTTCCCCATTTCTCCCAAATTTCCTTGGTCGCAATTCCTACTCCTGCTCTCGAGTCTAAGATGGCTTTAGTGGTATAACCTCAGTAAGTGATTGGGAGGCATGTGTTTCCTTCATCTCCCTCACTAAAATCTCCAACCTTATCGACTGGAATTTTGTTCTTAATTTTCTCCCATCTGGCTTTCCATTTTTGAGCTTTCTTCCCTCTTGAGGTGTTTGATTGTTCTTCTAACTCTTCTACTACCTAAGGTGAATATTCTATCTCATTCTCCTTTTTGGGATTATCAGGTCTTTGATTTTCTAGGTTTTCCTTGGCTTTAGCTCTAGTAATATCTTTGAATGGCATGGTGTATTCTTTATCACTTCTTGAGGACTCTAGTACTTCGATTACATTAATGTGAGATGTAGGTGATGTTGAGATATCAAGCTCAACATGTGATGATCTAGGATGACACGTACCAGTTTTTTCGTTTCTTTGACATGTATAGTGGTCACGCCCGTATATGTCAGGGATACTTCATTGAGATTTATTAGATTTATCTACCGAGAGTGATAGCACATTTGTTTCTTGCCAGCTCACTCATTCTTGGACATTAGGTTTTTCCTTATGTGTGGGTCTTTATATATTGCACTTCTATTCTTGTTTTTAGGTCATTCTTGTACATTCCTTTTATGTAATAGAAGAAGAAGAAGAAGATCATTCTTCCTTGCCTCAATCTGTGTGTGTGTTTCTCCTTGAGAGTGAGAGTGTGTGTGTGAGCTCTCTTCCTTATCTCCTTCCTCGTGACATGGTATCAGAGCCAGCGTGGCTGTAGAGAGCTCGTGGAGAAGGTGACGGTGAAGACTACGCGGCAAGGCATGGAGAAAACGCGATTTCACAAACGGCCTCCGTTTGCTATGAAAATCGCCGTGAAGGTAGAAGACCTCAAAATATTTTCGCGAGTTATCCCTTTAGGGTCACTCGTTTTTGTCAGATCGAAGTTTTGGAGCCATCTCAACCTCCGTTTCGAGCCCGCAAGGTGGGGCCCACAAAAAAACCAGGTCAGTTTCAGAAACTTAGGTTGTGTTCGGCGACACTCATATATTCCAGATTCAAAATTTCAAGCGATTTTGTGTACTGTTGATACACGAAAACTGTGTTTTTCTGAGATCGAACTATCACGTCATAGTGCGACAGTGTTCAAGCAGAAGTGCTGCTTGTAGTGTGTTGCGGTGTTGTGAATTGTTGCAAAAATGGCAAACGCAGATGGAATGAGTCAGCTTATGAGTGATAAGCTGGACAAGAACAACTTCCATGCTTGGAGATTCAGAATGACGAATTTCCTGATGGGAAAAGGCTACTGGAAGTACATCGAAGGAGAGAATGAAAATGCTCCACAGTTACTAGAAAGGAATCGGACTACTGAACAGTTAAGAGCATATGAGGAATGGAATCAAGGAGCACGAAAGGTAATGTATTGGCTATCTGTTAGCATACAAGATAGCATGATTGGACACATACAGGATGCCAAGACTCCAAAAGAGGCTTGGAACAGTTTGGTCACTTTGTACGAGACCAATACAAAGGCACGGAAGTTGCAACTCAAGAATGAGCTGCATACATTGGAGAAAAAGAGCATGTCGGTAAGTGACTACACTCTAAAAATCAAAAGCATATGTGAGTCACTTGCATCTATTGGCGTGAATGTAGATGATGATGATGATAAGGTGGAAGTGTGCCTTCGTGGTTTAGGAGCTGCATATAAGCAGTTCAGAACTTCTATACAGACCAGGGAAAATATTCCGAATTTTGTTGATTTGGTCTCTATGCTGATTATTGAAGAAAAGAATCTTGGTGAGGATTCAAACTCCCAAGGAAAGCCCAGTTCTGAGCAGGTATTCTACTCTGGCAGAGGAAGAGGTAGAGGTAGAGGTTTTGGAAGTGGAAGAGGAAACAGTAACCAAGACCAAGGTCAACAACAAAATCATTCAAGAGGAAGAGGACAATTTCGAGGCAGGGGGAGCCAAAGAGGTCGCAGAAATTTCCAAAGAAATGATTCAGGTAATGATAGTAAAGGATGCTGGAATTGTGGTAAACCTGGACACTTTGAACGTGATTGCAGGTTAAAGAATCAAAATAACAGAAGGTAGCAAAACAACTATGCATCCACAAGTGCAGATGATTCTGAGAAGCTATTTATGGTTCAACATCACATGATGAATACGATGTCTGCTGGTGTTTCAAAATCGAATGATAATGTCTGGTATGTTGATTCAGGTGCTTCAAATCACATGACCAGTCATGCAGAATGGTTTAGTAGTTTGCAGAAAATGCGAGTTCTTGGATATGTTGAAATAGGTGATGACACATCGCATCCTATTGAGCATACAGGAAACATAGCATTGTCTATGGAGGACGGAAAGGTAAAACATCTCGCTGATGTGCTGCATGTTCCAAATATAACGAAGAATCTGGTTTCTGTTGGACAAATGGTTGACCAGGGATTACAAGTCAGGTTCAATGCTGATGGATTATATGTAGAAGAGTACAAGCAGGATGGATGATTGGTTGCCAAAGGAAACAAAGTGGGTAGGATGTTCACCTTAAATGTGAAGATCCCTGAAATGAATGCAGCCATGTTTGCAAAAGGTGCAGGAGTTATTGCAGATATAGAGATATGGCACAAACGGATTGGACATGCAAACTTGCAAAGGCTGAAACTGATGCAGTCAAAGGAGATTGTCCATGGACTACCAAATTTCAAAGTTGCAGAAATGCAAAAGGTATGTGCAGCATGTCAATTTGGTAAACAATCAAGAGCATCATTTCCACATGACAAGCATGTTAGTGAGAATGTACTAGAAGTAGTACATACAGATGTTTGGGGTCCAACAAAGACCACATCTATGGGCGGTTGCAGGTTTTATGTTACTTTCATTGATGACCATACACGCAAAGTATGGGTATATTTCATGAAAGAGAAGAGCGAGGTGTTTACTCACTTCCAGAATTTTAAAGTTATGGTGGAAAAGCAGACAGGGAAGTACATTCAAACATTAAGATCTGATGGAGGAGGTGAATACATGTCAAATGAGTTCAACAATTTTCTAAAAAATCATGGAATTCCGCGTCAGTTTTCATGCAGGTACACACCACAACAGAATGGTGTTGCTGAACGTAAAAATAGACATATTGCAAAAATAGCAAGAGCCTTGATGGCTGAGAAGAGTATGCCTCATTGTTATTGGGCAGAAGCTGTGCACAATGTTGTATACATCATGAACAGAACTCTGACTGCTGTTGTACATCAAGTTACACCTGAAGAGAAGTTTACAGGTAAAAAGCCAAACTTATCACATCTGAAAGTTTTTGGCTGTATTGCATATGTACATGTTCCAGATGAGTTGAGGACAAAGCTTGATCCGAAAGCAGAAAAATGTGTCTTCATTGGATATTCCCTTGAGCAAAAGGGGTACAAATGTTATAACCCACTCACACGACAGGTGAAGGTGAGCAGAGATGTGGTATTTGATGAAATGTCAAGCTTCTATGCAGATGCCAAAGAAGGACTGAATCTTGAACCAAATGACAAAGAAAATGTTGAAAAATCTAGTGCAGAATCTCAAGTTTTGAGTGGACCGGATGCATCACCAAGCAATAGTTCCAACTCAAATCCATGGAGTGGAAGATTGCGTGGAAATTTCAGCCCAGCAAATTCATCAAATACATACCAAGAAAGGTAAAGAAAAGCTTTCTGCTGGTAGTAAAACAGGTGCAGGTTTTGAAGATGTTGATGGAGATTCAAGCGGTTCAGAAAAGAGTCTTGATGAGGAACTTGGATTGCCCTCTGTGAAGACTCCAGGAGTAAGAAGGGCACATGCAGATGATACAAGAAGAAGTGACCCAGGACCAAGAAGATCTGGGAGGATGCGTAATTCAGTGCAACGATTGACATATGATAGTTACATGGCTCGCCATTGTGCCTACATGACAAAGGTAATACAAGATGCTGAACCTTCTTGTTTTGAAGATGCAATTGGTAATGCAGATTGGGAAAAAGCTATGGATGAGGAGATGGCTGCACTTTATGGAAATGATACATGGAAGCTAGTTCCATTGCCGCAAGGAAAGAAATCCATAGGCTGCAAATGGGTTTACAAGGTAAAGCATAATGCTGATGGTAGCATAAGCAAGTATAAAGCACGATTGGTAGCTAAAGGTTATGCACTGACATATGGCATTGATTATGAGGAAACATTCAGCCCTGTAGCTAAAATGTCTACTATCAGAACACTTGTTGCATTAGCTACAGCAAAAGGATGGACTTTGCATCAGATGGATGTGAAGAATGCTTTCCTACATGGTGAGTTACAGGAAGAAGTATATATGGACCAGCCACAAGGATATGAAGATTCAAAGCATCTAGAATACGTTTGTATGGGCTGAAGCAGGCTCCGCATGCATGGCATGCAAGGATTGCTGATTACTTAACCAGCATTGGGTTCTCTATGTGTGATGCAGATCACTCACTATATGCAAGGAAGGCTGATGATGGCATCACTATTGTGGCTATTTATGTTGATGACCTGATTGTAGGTGGTGATAATGAAGAAAGCATCAAAGAGGTAAAGAAACTTCTTATGCAGGAATTCGACATGAAAGATCTTGGTGTGCTACGCTGTTTCTTGGGCATTGAGTTTATACATACAGAAATAGGTATATGGATGTCACAAAGGCAATATGCCTTGAATATGCTGCAAAAGTATGGTATGGCTGATTGTAAGCCAATTTCTATGCTATTAGATCAGAATTTGAAATTGGATACTACATCAGGTGAAGCATTGGAAAATGCTACTATGTATAGGAAAATTGTGGGAAGTCTTATATATCTCACAATTACAAGGCCTGATCTAAGTTATAATGTTGGACTTGAAAGTCAGTTTACGCAGGTTCCCAGGAAGCCACATTTGGATGCTCTGAGGCGCACTCTACGTTATGTGAGTGCTACTTTGGATTATGCATTGTTTTATGAAGCTGGTGTAGATTTGCAGGTTCATGGATACACCGATGCAGATTGGGCTGGTAGTACTCGAGATAGACGATCCACTCGTGGCTTTCTTTTCTCACTTGGAGGTGCAGCTATTACATGGAGCAGTAAGAAGCAACCCACTGTTGCTTTGTCGAGTACAGAGGCTGAGTATAGAGGTGCTGCAATGGAAGCATGTGAGGCATCATGGCTGGAGATGTTACTTGCAGATTTAGGTGTGGAAGTGCAAAAGCCTATCACTATCTATTGTGATAATCTTAGCAGCATACAGTTAGCACGGAACCCTGTTTTCCATGCTAGAACAAAGCATATCGAAGTACATTATCACTTCATAAGAGAGAAGGTATTAGTAGGTGATATTGATCTTGTTTATGTGAGAATAGATGAGCAGGTTGCTGATATTTTCACCAAAGCACTTGGAGCTGAGAAGTTGAAGAAGTTTCGGAAGATGCTTGGATTACAGGATATGGCATTGAGCTTGAGGGGGAGTGTTGAGATATCAAGCTCAACATGTGATGATCTAGGATGACACGTACCAGTTTTTTCGTTTCTCTGACATGTATAGTGGCACGCCCGTATATGTCAGGGATACTTCATTGAGCTTTATTAGATTTATCTACCGAGAGCGATGGCACATTTGTTTCTTGCCAGCTCACTCATTCGCGGACATTAGGTTTTTCCTTATGTACTGGTCTTTATATATTGCACTTGTTGTATTCTTGTTTTTAGGTCATTCTTGTACATTCCTTTTATGTAATAGACGAAGAAGAAGAAGATCATTCTTCCTTGCCTCAATCTGTGTGTGTGCTTCTCCTTGAGAGTGAGAGTGTGTGTGTGAGCTCTCTTCCTTATCTCCTTCCTCGTGACAGGTGATGCTTTGTATGGGTTGTTAGGGAAATCCTTGAACAAGTGTTCTTTTCCATAATCACTACAATACCCTTCCCAAACCTTCTAAGGTGGTGGGTGGTAAGGAATTGTGCAAGTTTTGATTAAATGGTCTCCTCCACATCTATAGCATGGTCCTCTAGGTGCAGGTGGTCTTGCTATTGGTCTTCCTGGAGCTTGGGCTCTAGGTGCTGCGTATAATAAATCGGCATATTCGGATCCATAGGCATTTCCATAGCCATCATGTTCATAATATTGTTGCTCATATGAAGATTTGTAGTCTATGATATTCTGATCATAGGAGAAATAATCTCCATATCTTTGTTTGTAGCCTTGATTTATGTTTTCTGTGATATTCAATGGGGTCATAGGTACTACAACTCTTTCTAGGTTCTCTTCTAGTTGTGTCAGTTGTGTATACTTAAATGGTACTACATTTTGAGGGTGTGGGGTTGTTGCCCTAGCAGTGGTTGAGGTTGGTTGTATCCTTGATATTCATAAGGCTTTGGAGCCATGGGTGGTCCTTGATATGGAAAATATTTTGGAGCCTCTTTGACTTGTTCTCTCAGTTGGTATCCAAATGGTCTATATTGTGGTGCTAGGAGTGGTCTAGACTGCTTTTTATAAGGATAATTTTTAGTGATATGATTTGTGTATCTTTGTTCTATGTAACAGTAAAGGTTAGTCCCTTGTGCCCATTAGTATTGATATGGTTGCGGGGGAACGGTTCCTTCGCTTGCACAAGCATGAGATGGTTGGTCTCCTCCATAGAGCAAACACCTTTTTAACATAGTCATTCTCATAGGTTGGCTTTGATAAGGTTTTTGGGCATGTGGTTTTGAACTCCTAATTTTTTTGCCACTAGGTCCATTAATTCCTCAATGTTGTTAGATTTTGGAAGAGGCATCACTTCCAATATCATCAGAATTGATAGAAATTTGTGGAATCTTCAAATCATCAGCTAAATTATCTTCCAAGTCTATGCACTGTCTTAAACATTCATCTAGTGTTTGTAGTCATTTCACATATACCAAAGTTCTCAAGTTTTGTTGGTTAGCACATCTAAAAATAGTGATATATTCATTTTTTGTTGGGTGGGTATCTTAGCCGTAGGACATTTTCCCATGTATTGATTGAATCTTCTTGCTACTACTCTTACCGATTCATTAGATGCTTGCTTGAAACTATGGATCAAGAAAGAGGAATTGTGTTTGATACCCCTCTTTGTAAATTCTCTAATGAATTCTTCAAAGAATTTCTCTATATTAGTAAATCGATTGGGTTTCAAAGGTTGAAACCAAATCAAAGTAGTTTCGGTCAATGTAAGTCCAAAGGATTCACATTGCACAAAGAATTCATCCAACTCGCAACACTTGTTTGAACTCTGCCAAATGATCATAAGGATATTCAGAACCATCATAGTGATTTCTTATGCACTTGGTCTCATGAATGGGTCTTAATCTTCTACCCACCTTGAGAGGTCGAGGAAACACATGAACCAAAGGCTACATACTTATTCCTCTACCTTGGGGGGCCTCAAAGGAAAGGGTGTTTGGTTCATTGTTTCTCTTCCCAAGTGTGTGTTAGGTATAGTGCAGCTATTTTGCATAGTAAAGTGAACATGTGGTCTAATTGGGATGCTCTATTGGCTAGTTTGACCTATGAAAGGACTTTCTCGGCTTTGTTGCTGCCCTTCAGGATTTTTGGAGGTGTTTGCTTGATCCCTTGGTGGAAACACAAGTGAAAACCCAAATACTATAGTCTAGATCTCTCTAGATCAGTAACTGCCCAATACCTTCTCTTGTTTTGATCCAAATAATGGACTCAAGAAGAGTCTTCATGATCATGCAATTCATAAATGGCAGCAGGATTGGTGTTATCTCCCCTTATAGGTGAAGTGTCTTGCAACAATTTATCATTTCCAGTTATCAAATAAAATTCCATCAGGTCATCATCTTGCAAGATTTTATCCCCTCTTCAAATATTCACAACTACTGATCTTCCTCTAGGGTTTTCATTGTTTCTCTATTATAATTCCGTATTGGATTACTAGGTTCTTCACTTTCTCATCTTTCATTGATTCTATTTGGATATTCAGTCATTAAGTAGAATTCCCATTGTATGTCTATGTAAAATCCTCCTCCATTTTTCACAGCTAGTCTTTGCAAAAACTTCAGAGTCTATGGAATTCCTAAGTCTTTCCACGGACTTATTAAGTCCATCTAGGTAAATAGGAACTCTATGCAAGTTTGTAGGGACATACTGCAAGGACATCCTATACTCTCCTTCCATCAAACAAATGAGCTCTATGGAATGGATAGAGTTATGCATATCTTCAGAGACCATAATAGATTCTCCTTCCAAATCACTAGAAGTGTTAAAGTAAATGGAGTGAATGCTCTATTGAGTTACACTCTATGGTGAGGATATTATGCTTCTTCCACTCCCTAAGATACATCGAGACCTGACGTTCATTCACAGTCTAGGGGCTTTAACCTATATTTGTGATCTTAAACTTGCTATTTTTTTCTTAAGGTATTATATCATGTCTTGGAAATGGTTTGACTAATGTTTGTTGATATATTTAGGTAGTGATGTGTGTGAACACTCTAGGACCGCCGGGGCACTTTTTTCCCTCTTTAGGAGGTTTTTTTCCCCCGGCTTGTATATACGCCTATTGCCCTAATGGGCTACTTATCTTTGTACATTCTCTAGTAATACATTCAGTCTTGTGTGTTGTGCTCCAAGCTTCTTCTTCTTCCTTGTGCTGTTCGCGTGCTTCCGCAGACGTCTAACTCCAACAATTGGTATCAGAGCAGGTCGTTGCTTCTTCTAGGGCGCCGTCGACACTCCTCCGTTTGCAGTCTCAGATTCGCATGAAATTTGGTGAGCTCGTTTCGGCCTCCGAACGCACTATCGCAGCGCTTGTGCAGGCTATTTCGTCCTTTTGTGCCAAAGGTATATACCAGTTTCTGTTCGCCAGTTTAAGCGTCTCGAAGTCTGCTACAGGTCTAGCAGAACTCGTCTGGGCAGTTCCGTTCAACTTTTTGAGATACAGTCAATTTTCTGCATCAAGGTATTTTAGTCACCGGCCATGGCTGAAAGCAGTGATGTATTCCGTATGTTGGCTGTTGAGGATAAGTTGGATGGTACCAACTACCCATTATGGGCTTATATGATGCGACATGTACTGGTTGCAAAAGGATTGTGGAACATTGTGCAGGGTGTTGAAAGACGTCCTGTTACACCTGTAACGACAGGTACTGCAAATACAGGTGTTGGAGCTGATGAAGATGGTGTCGAAGATGATATTCCGCAGATTCCTGTTCGTGCTGCTGTTTCTGTTGCACCTACTGCAGAGCAGATTCGTTGGGATGGCAGAGATGCCCAGGCACATGCATTGATAGCTTTGTCTGTCAAACGTGCCATTATCCCTCACATTCGCTCTTGCAGAACAGCAAAGGATGCTTGGGATACACTTACCACTTTGTACCAGGCTAGGAATGAGGCTCGTGTTGCTTACCTCCGAAAACAGTTGGAGAGTGAGCACATGAATGAAGGTGATTCTATGGACAGTTTTCTTACAAAGATCAAAGACCTGAAGGAACAATTGATTTCTGCTGATGAGGTTATACCAGATAGCTCACTTGTGCAGACCGTTCTGAATGGCCTTCCTGATTCATATCAGAGTTTTGCCTCTACTCTTCGATTGATGATGAAAGGCAATCCGAATGCCTTGTCATTTGAGGAATTAGTCTCTGTTCTGTTGCAGGAAGATCAGTCCAGGCAGAACAAGTCCATTATGCGTGTTGCAGATCAAGCTTTCCTGGCTAGTCAGAAGGGCAAAGGAAAATGGAGCTCTTCTACTAGTAAGCAGAAATCTGCAAATGCTGCACAATCGAAGAACCAGGATAAAGATGAGAAGAAATCAGAAAAGCAGAAA
Source organism: Ceratopteris richardii (assembly GCA_020310875.1). Classification (NCBI taxonomy): domain Eukaryota; kingdom Viridiplantae; phylum Streptophyta; class Polypodiopsida; order Polypodiales; family Pteridaceae; genus Ceratopteris; species Ceratopteris richardii. The sequence continues at coordinate 145,752,688 of CM035438.1, read as the reverse complement.
TTGTTCTGCAAGTACTGTAAAGGAAATGATCATATTATAAAGAACTGTCCAAAACTGGCTACTAAAGAGGCAAAGAAGAAAGAGGCTGGAATGGTTGTTGCAGAGGCCTCTACACCAAAAACAGAGTCTGCAAATCTTGTGCAGGAAGAAGAATGGGCGTTTACTACTGTCTGCAGTTTTGACCCATCTTCTCATGATCAGTGCATGTCTGCAGTAGACTCAGATGTTTGGTACTTTGACAGTGGGGCGACCAAACATATTACCTCGCAGCGCAGTTTCTTCTCTTCACTCGAGCCTGCCCCTACAGGGAATACTGTCACATGCGCCAATAACTCCTCTTATCCTGTTATGGGAGTTGGTAAGATCATTTTGACTACTGCTGATGGTAGTTCTTTCACTTTGTCAGATGCTTTATTTGTGCCAGGGATCAAAAAGAACCTGTTATCAGTTTCTGCATTAGCCAAGATTGGCTTGGTTGTGAAATTCGTTGATGACAGGTGTACAGTCCATGATCTCTCAAATGGCGATGTGATTATTGCTTCTGGCATTTTATGTCGTGGGCTGTATAAGCTCATAGACTATGAAAGATCTGTGAATGATTCGGCATGTGCAGTTCATGATTCTCAGGCTATGTCAGATGCAAAGCTTTGGCATGCACGCTTTGGTCATCTGAATTTTGCTAGTTTGTTACGCCTGCAGAAATCTGAAATGGTGTCTTCTTTGCCCAAACTTGAGGCACCTGGAAAACATGTTTGTGAAGGCTGTATTTTGGGCAAAATGCAGCGTTCTTCCTTTCCAAAAGATGGTTCAGTTCGGGCTATGCAGAAATTGCAGCTTGTACATAGTGATGTCTGTGGTCCTATGCAGACACCCTCTTTTGGAAATTACCTTTACTTCGTGACTTTCATTGATGATTTTTCCAGGCATGCATGGGTATACCCACTCAAAGCAAAGTCCGAAGTGTTCATGTGCTTCAAACAGTTTTTGGTTTTGGCTGAAAATCTGTCAGCATGTAAAATGGGCACCCTCCGTTCTGATCGGAGGGGGGAATATATGTCTTCAGATTTTAATGCATTTCTGGCTGAACGTGGGATAAAACACCAGTATACAGTGCCGTATACACCTCAACAGAATGGAGTTGCTGAACGAAAGAACAGGTCACTCATGGAGATGGCGAGGTGCATGGTCAAAAGTCAGGCTTTACCACATAGTTTCTGGCTTGAGGCTGTCATGTGTGCAGCATATGTACTGAACAGGTGTCCCACCAAAGCGTTGCAGTCTATCACTCCATATGAGGCTTGGCATGACCGCAAGCCATCTGTTGCTCATCTGCGTGTTTTTGGTTGTTTGGCATATGCATTAGTGCCTGAACAACATCGCAGAAAATTGGATGATAAGGCAGTAAAATGTATTTTTGTTGGGTACAGTTCTGAAAGTAAAGGCTATCGTCTGTATCATCCACAGACTAAACGCATTCTGGTTAGCCGTGATGTTGTCTTTGTGGAAGATGCTATTCAGCCATTGCTTTCATGTACTAAGGAGACATCTGTTAGCTCCAAAGACATGTATGATACTTTGATGCCTCTTTTTACAGGTGGACAGGCTAGTGCTGGTCCTAATGAGGCAACTTCTCAGCCTTTGCAGGTTTCATATGATGATGCAGATCATTCCATTTCTGATGCAGATTTACATGATGCACTTGTTGATGAGAGAGCTGATATTGAACAGGCAAAAACTATGCCAAAATGGCTGGTGCAGACTTTGCGTGACAGCAAATTAGATGCACCTTTGTCATATCGTACTCGTTCAGGCTCTCATAGTACCTCCTTTGCATCAGATTGCTATGCTATGGCTGCATCTAGTCTCTGTGATGAGAATGAGCCTGTTTCTTTTGATGAAGCACAAAATTCAGAAAATTGGATGGCTGCTATGCAATCTGAATATGATGCTATAATGAAGAATGGTACATGGTCTTTATGTGACCTGCCTCCTGGCAAGAAGGCCATTGGCACTAAGTGGGTATACAAGCTGAAGCGTAAACCTGATGGTACAGTTGACAGGTATAAGGCTAGGCTTGTTGCAAAGGGTTATGCGCAGGAAAGAGGCATTGATTTTGATGAGACCTTTGCACCTACATGCCGTATGACTACTGTTCGGAGCATTTGTGCACTTGCAGCCCATCATGGTTGGAATGTACATCAGTTGGACATTAAAACAGCATTTCTGAATGGTGACTTGCATGAAGAAGTGTATGTTTTTCAGCCCCGTGGCTTTGTGCAGAAAGGGCATGAAAACCAGGTGTGCAAATTAAAGAAGGCGTTATATGGTTTAAAGCAAGCACCACGTGCTTGGTATGAGAAGATACATGCCTATCTGATTGCACATGGTTTTGAGAACAGTCCAACTGAAAGCACCTTATATGTTAAGCGTGCTAATGATGTGCTTCTGATCATTGTTGTCTATGTAGACGACATGCTGCTCACTGGTCCTCTTGAGAAGCATATTGCTGATTTCAAGGCTGATTTGCATGCCTCATTTGAGATGTCTGATTTGGGGCATTTGCATCACTATTTGGGCATTCAGTTTATGCAAGTTGATGGTGGAATGGCTTTGTGTCAAACGAAATATATTGACACATTATTGCAGCGTTTTGGCCTTGAAGACTGTAAGCCTATTGCCACTCCTATGGAGACAGGTTTACGATTGAGTCTTCATGATGCTGGAGATGCATTTGATGCTGTTCTCTATCAGCAGGCTGTTGGATGCTTGATTTACTTATGCATTACTCGGCCAGATATTCAGTTTGTTGTCTCACAGATGAGCAGGTTTATGCATTGCCCAGGAGTCACGCATTGGAAAGCGGTTAAGCGCATCTTTCGCTACTTGAGTGGTACTCGGCTACTTGGGTTGTTTTATCCCAAGGGGGGATCACCACCGCCAGATTTGCATGCTTTTTCTGACTCAGATTGGGCTGGTTGCTATGACACTCGTGTGTCCACCAGTGGTTTTTGCTTCATGCTTGGTAGCTCATGTATATCTTGGTTGAGCAAGAAGCAGCCTACTGTGGCCACTTCCAGTTGTGAGGCTGAGTATAGGGCAGCTTTCACAGCGACTGTTGAGTGTGTGTGGCTCAGACGCCTTATGGCTGATTTGGGTGTTGGCCAGTCTTCTGCCACCACCATCTTCACTGACAGTCAGAGCGCATTGGCAGTTGCGAGGAACCCTGTGTTCCATGCTCGCACTAAGCACATTGAGGTGCATTATCACTATGTCAGGGAGAGGTTCTCTGCTGGGGAGATCAGCTTGGCATATGTGCCCACGCAGGAAAACATTGCAGACCTTTTCACGAAGGCTCTGCCTAGGGAGAAGTTTGAAGCTTTCCGCAAAGCTTTGGGCTTACTTCCTTTTGTGGAGTGATTTCCACATAGCTCGGCACTTCCTTATACATGAGTGCCAGCTCCTTGTTCACTGCATCACTCCCAGGGGGGATTTGTTGATATATTTAGGTAGTGATGTGTGTGAACACTCTAGGACCGCCGGGGCACTTTTTTCCCTCTTTAGGAGGTTTTTTTCCCCCGGCTTGTATATACGCCTATTGCCCTAATGGGCTACTTATCTTTGTACATTCTCTAGTAATACATTCAGTCTTGTGTGTTGTGCTCCAAGCTTCTTCTTCTTCCTTGTGCTGTTCGCGTGCTTCCGCAGACGTCTAACTCCAACAATGTTTTAGTACTAGAATTCCTCAAAAATTGCAATTCATGGCTAATTAGGGTTTTTTTCCTAATTACCTTGATACATGATACTCAAGATCTTGATGATACATGATACATGATACCATAGCTAGATGATACAATACTTCGTGCAGACACGATATGATGCTTGACCATCAACGATACATGATACTCATCCCAAAATCCGTGATACATGATACTTAGTAGTATCAATGATACACGATATTTGGGCATCATGATAGTCGACCAAGCGATACATGATACTTGATACCTCACGATATACGATATTAGCTATGGATGATACACGATGCCTCGAAACAAACAATACACGATATTGATCACCAAACACGATACACATTACATGATACTTGAAAGTATCAATGATATACAATACTTATAATGGATGACACTCAATTAAGTGATACACGATATCAAAGTATCACAATACACCTAGGAGTAAGGTATCGATGATATACGATACCTTAGTCCCGTGTCGTGACAAACGAGAATTGGGTATCGTGATATCAAACTCAATTGTTCACAATAATTGGATTCTTTAAAGTCCAAATTTGAAAATTTTTGTGCAAGTGAGTTCTTTCTCCTCTCCTTTTCACCTATGTGCATGTAGCTAAAAAATATTTTCAGAATCTCCTTATACAAGCCTCACGATACTTAGCGGGTGTCATGTTACCCCGTGTGAGTCTTCAATCAAGAAAATTATGTGTTCACAATGAAATGCTCAGCTCAAAGAGTAATTTGCTCAAGTTTTAGCACTAGAAGCTAGTTGTACACTGAGTTCCACATGATACAAGGTTGGCGATATTGATCATTCTTGGAGCTCCACAATACTTGCAAATACAAGTGAAATGAATGTGGTGGGTTTTGGTTTTTAGTCTCTAGTCAGGACTAGTGACCTAAGAAAAAAGTGAAAAAAGAAATGGTTTTTGATTTGTGATTGATCTACCCTACCTCCACACTCCCTTACCTTATTGCTAACCCTAATTCCTCCACTCCTAACCTAATCATAAAAACTTGTCATAGATGCACTAGGTGTATGAAGTGACAAGTGCAAGAGAATTATGACTTGTCAAGCTACTAAATTTTTCCTCCTCGCGATCACTACCTTCACAACAATGCTTTAACCATCACATAGGCACCTTGATGTAAACGCGATCCCCGACAATAGAACCAAAAACATGTGTACCTAGGCTCACAAAGTCTTAGGGATTTGCGATGAAAGTGACTAAATGTCAATCATCAAGCAAATGCATATAGTGGTGGGCTGATACACACATTAAATTATCAATCCAAGAGTCTGACCTGGTCAAGTGCATGGAAACGAGTGTGTGAATGATGGTTAATGTGGGAAAGGGACAAGTAATGCATGCAAAAAGGGAACATCCACCTCACATGACACCTGTTACACAAAAGTGTATATCACGATACTTGGTGCAATACCATACATAAATCAAGCGATGTCTCTTAGCTCTAATACCCAAATATGGTCAATACTGGGTTTTTTTTTTTAAGCTCTCAACAAGGGTCATACTTTCATCTCAATTGGACCTTTGTGCTTCAAGTTATGGCCTTAAAATAGAGTTCTTGGAAGAACCAACTCTCACTTCTAGACTTCCTATGCTTCACACACACATTAACAACGAAAAGAGATGGGGAAGGGGGAGACAACACCTCTGGGCAAGCATTCCATGCCTCAAGCACACACACAAGCTCATGAAGAAGAAGGTAAACATGCCAGAAGAAGAAAATTCGAAATTTCAGAAAGTTAGTTCTTCAACATGGCAAAAAGTCTTTACAAAAGAGTCACAAGTGACTTATATAGATGTGCACTAATTTTGGTCTTTTCACATATAATACCAATACTTTCTCTATAAATTACTAAGTTCTTACTATTGTACAAGGTAATGTTACAATATTTAGGGATTATGAACCTAGAGGAGTCCTCTAGAGCATTTACAATGCTTCTCAATGTTTTACAAAGGATTTTGGGAAAAGAAAATGAGCCATTTCTTAAAAATTTTGGCAGCCTACTTTTCTTCTCTTCTAATGAATTATTCTCTTTTTTTATTTTCTTCTTTGTTTTCTTTTACTACTCTCTCCCTCCACAGGGGGTTGTTACATAGTGTCGCAGTCACATTCTAATTCTTTCCACAAACGGTGTAGCTAAAAGATTTTTAAATACAATTGGCAATTGTATTTTGAAGGATTTGTAGAATTGGGAAGAGTCTTGCCTCAAAAATTCACAAAAAAGAGCTAGTTTTGAGCATGTTCTTTTATGTTTCATTGTTCTTAAAATAAAAGGGATTGTTCTTGAGGGAACTACTAAAAAAAGATGAGAAACCTCATTTGTAGAGACTTTTTGCTACTATGAGTAAGAGATCTCTTCTTCTTGCAAAATTCATGCATAAGATTTCATGGCTTCTTTGTATCTTGTTCTTGTATATATTCTGATGCATGATGCTTTCTATTTCTCCATATGTGTCTTCTACCTTGAGATAAATTCTTTTTGTCTTATCTTGTGATTTCAAGTTGTTTTTTGCTAATCTTTGGTGTCCATTGATAAATTATAGCTACTTTTGGCCTTATACAAAGATATAGATGGTATTTTTGGCATTTTTCTTCTATAAATACTACTAGATCTTCTTTTTAGCTTTGACAAAAGCCATGTTATGCTCAATTTGGACAATTAACAAGGGAGATATGTCCACTTTTCTTTTGATCACCTATGTGCACCCGACCTAGAAAATGAAGGTGATGATGTTTTGATCACTAATCAATCTAAACTTGATCGGGGTAGATTTGATTGCGATCATGTGAATTTTCATTGCCATAGATCTTGTCAATATTGATCTAGAGATCATGATTGTGCATGATGAGATAACCAAGGATCTTGAAGAGAATTTGGATGTGAATGATCTTTCTCTTTTAATTGGGACATATTTTCTAGGGCTTGATCATTCTTTCTCAAATCTAGTAGAGTAAATTAGTTTGATCAAGGTAGGCTATTTTTTTTATCGTGGATGATTTTATCATGGTTGATAATTTTCACACAATTTTGGGTGTTCGGTTGTGGATGATTAGAAAATTTGGTAGGTGAATACAAGGGATCTTGGCGAGACATCTATCCATCCCATTTACTTTCTACCTTTTATTGCAACTAGGTAGATTTCTACTTGTCATGAATTTGATGCATTAAAGGTTTATGAACATGCCATGTAGTAATCACATCGATACTTTTTGGCACCATTGTCTAGGAGAGGTATGAACTAGGTAACCTACATGATGGATTGTGAAACTTGCATGTGCATCATTTCCTATGCTTGCTAATCTTTGCTCATTAATTTGAGATTTGTACTCCCATTGCAAGAATTCCCCTTGTTAACTTTTGCTCTTACCTCTAGGGCTAGGATCCAGTGTTAGGAGTGGAAACTTTTGCATTTGTATTTATGATTTGTGGATGTCAATACCCTTAGATAAGGATCGTTTACTTACTTTATTTTTAGCCTTATTTTCATTCCTTATTTGAACTTCATCAAAGTGAGTGTTACTTTGGAAAATTTCTCTAAAATTGGAAGTCTTGTAAATATGGAACTTGGAGAGGAGATATATTTAGGCATTATTTCTTGCAAGTAAGTTTAAGTTTTTTTTTTTTGACCATCAAGCCCTCCTCTACATAGCAAACAAGCCCTACAATACTAGAAAACTTGTTGACCAAATCTGGAAGACGCACGTATGTAGAGATAGTATAGAAACAAAATCTCACAAAAGTACTCACAGAATAGAGAGAGATAATAGTCTAAACACAAGATTGGGTACAATCTCCCCCCACATACTCTGATGGATGAATCTATCAAAGTATGTGTATTTATGGGTATTTTTCATTACATACTGAATAGAAGAGACATGAGGGTAGTGCTTCAAAAAGCGTGCATTTACAAAAATCTACTTTATTTATAAAATTGCCTCTTTCTAAGCAATCTACTATTTTTACAAAAACTTTGCTTTTTGTGATCTACTATTTTTACAAAAAAATTCTAAAATACTATCTTTTAACTATCTGTAAAAATATCTGAATAACTCCACGTGCGTTCATGCCCTCATGATTCTTCACCTACTAAATCAAAACACAATCACATTAAAAACCTCAAGACATTAAAATCCATGCAACATTCCATTATTCCATAAAGTATAACATGCCTCCTAGTTAACAAGCAACACACCTCAGTTTATAAGAATGAAATAGACATGGATGGCCAGTCAAATGTCCCATCACTGAACAATCATAAGCATATTCCATGTAAAAACACATGTATGGAAATAGAAAACTGGAAGTTAATGTGACTGTGAATGATATGTAGGGCTAAATTCTATTTTGGAACCTAAATTTTGAAATAATGCGACCCAAAAATGATTACAAAAACGAACACCTTGATGTGATAGAATAACTTTTGGAAAAACCACGATGCGAAAAGAAATAAAAAAATACATTTAATTAATGACTTACCATAATGAAGAAAATTACATTTAATAAATAATTTTACCAAAATCCTTTGTAGTATGGTAGGGTCCATGGAATTATATAGAACCAAAACCTATTATTAAACATGTGAAAAGAATTTTAGTAATATTGAAATTGAAATAGAAAAGGAAAGGTTTTGTCTTAGAAATATATAAGCCAAATAAATAAATAAAAGAGAGTGTTAGATAAATAAATAAATAAATAAGGGAAATAGATTGTTAGAAGTTATATTAAATATCAAATAAAAGGAATAGGGTATCAATAAGTGAAAATATGCTAGTGGATAAAGCATATCTCTTGTAAGTGAGAGTTGGTGGGTTCAAATCCCCCTGCTAACTAGGGAAATATGTAAGCTAACTAGAGAAATAAGTAAGCTAACTAGGGAAATAAGGAAGCTCTTATTGCCACTCATTAGTTAGAGATGATTCGCACATAGCCAATAGCTACAAACGGAACCAACAAAAGCCAGAGAAGCCAAGGATACCAAAGTTATGCTTTATTTTACGCCTTGGAGTAATCCACAGGAGTGACTGCATGGAGCCACAAGAGTAATTGCATGAATAACCACATGGATAACCGAATTGACAAATGAATGTGATAAACGAACTATGCATAGTGCACAGTGTGATAGGAGCATGGTAACAAATTTGAAAAATTTTGAAAAAGACACCAATGGACCAAAAATGTAAATTGACAAAAGCAAACCTGGAATAGATGAGAATTAAGAAACCGGAAGAGATGCCGAATTGCGAACAGACACCACAAATCACGAATAGACATCAAGAATCATGAATGAATGCCACAAATCATGAATGGATGCCACGAATCACGAATGAAGGCCAAGAATCGCGAGCAGATGCCAAGAAGTACACCTCCGTACATGTGCACTAGCGGTGATACCATTGTTGACCGGATCTAGTAGAAGAACGTATGCAGAGATAGTATAGAAACAAAATCTCACAAAAGTACTCATAGAATATAGAGAGAAATAAGAGACTAAACACAAGATTGGGTACAATCTCCTCCCACATACTCTGATGGATGAGTCTATCAGAGTATGTGTATTTATAGGTATTTTCCATTACATCATGAATAGAAGATACATGAGGGTGATGCTTTGAAAAGCGTGCATTTACAAAAATCTACTTTATTTACAAAATCATCACTTTCTAAGTGATCTACTATTTTTACAAAATGTCGCTTTCTAAGTGATCTACTATTTTTACAAAAAATATCTATAATGCTATCTTTTAACTATCTTCAAAAATATCTAAATAAGTCCACCTGCCTTCATGCCCTCATGATTCTTCACTTGCTAAATCAAAACACAATCACATTAAAAACCTCAAGACAAATCCATATAACATTCCATTATTCCATAAAGTATAACAAAGCTAGTTTTATTGTTTCTCTTACTCATGGAGTTTGACTTTGAAGTAGTAGTTGTCATGAAAGATAATACACAAATGTGTGCATATCATCTTTCTAGATTGACTAATGGAAAGCCACCCTATAGGCTTTCTTGTGAGTTTCTAGATGCATATTAATTTAATCTAGAAACACTATGTAAATTGATGGAACCATATGTGCCTATACTTACTTTTGGTCCATTACACCACTATCTTCCTTCTATAATGGAGGCAATAAGAAAATCAAAAGATTTGCATATTATTAGCTAGAGGTATCTACAAAAGATAGAAACATGGAATCTTATCTTGTTGTGTATATGGAGATGAAAAGTGGGAACTCTTTATCAAAGCTCACATGTGAAGTTTGGGATGGCATTTTCCACAAACAAAGACATTGCAAAAACTTAAGGCAATTAAGTTTGTATTGTCCACATATGGCCAAGGACGTCCATAGTATTGCATCAATTTCCAGTTTCGCTTAGATAGACCACTCACAAAAGATTCAATGTTATATTGGATGAAAAAAGTGCTAGAATGGAGTAAGCCTATAGTTGATTATCTACATGATCCATTGCACCACCCATACTATCTTTAGAGGCTTATCCCTCATACATCAATAGTCATATGATTGACATTATGAAGCATCTGGATCAGCACCTCAGAAGATATGATGGGATTACAAGCACAATATGAATATTGGTTGCAAGTTCAGAGGATAGATCTTGATGATAGAGAAAAAGATATTATACAAAAATTGGAAGAATAAATGGCTAAAATAAACCCTAAATTGTTACAAGAGGAAAGGGGGGAGCTCAAAAGATTTTTCAATCATAGTCCCTGATACATGAATTAATGAACTTAATATTCACATATAGATACAAGAATGAAGATGTTCAAAACCAAATTGATGAATTGAATAAGGTCGAAGAGGAGGACCCAATAACCAATTCTAGAGTCACCTCCTTATCCTTAGTCATTGGTTGAAGAATCTATAAGAAAAAAAAATGAATGATGAATGAGTGGGCTAGTGGTGCAACTCCAATGCTATGTAGGAGTTACCACAACATATGTATAGGATCAAGGTTAGAGAGAAAGAGAGATATTGCCACTCATGGCAATAAGTCAAGAGATGTGGTTATAATTGAAAGTGGACTCAAAATGAGTAGAAGATGGACTCAACTCAAACTCATAACTCTAATACAATGGAACTCAAACACTACACAACATATAGATGGTTTGATCCACCCATGCACTCCCTATATGGAACCTAGATCGTGATCTAGATAGAACTTAGGTGAAGGGCTATAGACCAACACAATGCGTAGTAAGATCGATACCCCAATGGTTCCAAACACCACAAACTATGATCCTACATGGGGAGGGGACCTTCTTTATAAGGTCCTCTAAGCCTAAGTTGGCCTACCCATGTTATAGGGTCGTGGTAGCTTGATCCAATGGCCACATCCAACAGACCCTTACCCAATTTAAGAAACATAATTTTGTTTCTAGCCCTTGATTTAGGTCAATCCTCACATAGGATCAATCCCAAGTCCAATGGCTTAGAAGTAAACTTCCTAACTATCCATCTACGGTCTATTATATACCTCATCAAACCTCAAAGTCAAGAAACTACCAATGTCCAACACTCTCACATGGTTTCTCCTCATAATGGGGGCCTTACAAAATAGAGTGTTATGGAACAATGGTGGTGCTACATAAGGGTGAGGCATTGAGCATATCTAACACCCCCCTCAATGTCCACCCAAAGGTGAACTACCTTCTTGGCATGATGCCAAATCTTCCACGAGGGTGGAGTATTGACTATGTCTAACACCCCCCCCTCAATGTCCACCTGGAGGTGAACTGTCTCATTGGCCCAATGTCAAGTCTTCAAAGATGTATCTGAAGTAGATCCTTTCTAAGCATTTTGGTGAGGGAATCTGCTGCATTCTTCTTGATTGGATAACATGTTATTCCAACAACCTTCTCAAGTGTACTTGCTTTCCAAATCTTGAATGTCCTTCATGAGGTCTATTCCCAAGCCTTCTCAAAAATCTGACTACAAAACTGATATCTTGTATGGCACTCCACAAGTAGATAAGACTATCAAAGGCCTTCATGTAGCTCCCAATGTCTATTGAGTGGTACAATGATCTTAGGGCTTGTTTCATCACATATGATGCCTTCTTCAGCTTACATAGTATGTCCTTTAAATGTTGAGCCTCAAATCTTGGTGGATTAGACACATGTACCTCCTCCTTGAGGTCAACATTCAAAGGTTTTGATTTGACATGTAACATGAAAACTTTCCACTTCATCTGAACTGCTACCATTAGTATGATGCAAATAATGGTCATTACAGCAAAAGAGTATTGAAAACCAAACCCCTTCACTAGTGAAGGTCGTGCTACCAATGTGTCTTGATAGCATTCCAAGATTCCTTTTATCATGTACTTCACCTATCCGACCCACTTGGTGTTAGTGACCTCCCACGCTTCATTCTTCATTAAGATCTCATGATTGGCTTGCATAACCTCCTTCCATGTCGTATCTACAAGTGCTTCATCTTCAATTATTGGCTTCATTACTTCCTTCATGATCTCAACCATCGTGACAATACTGGCTATGCGAGTAGAAGCCCACTTGTGCTCCTCTATTCTCTGTGATCTCCTTGGTCCTTGTGTCTTCTCACCAATAGTTGTCAGCATAGGATTACTCTGACATAGAGCTTCGTATTCACCCATTGCAGTGACAAATAATCTATTTGGGTGATTTTAGGTTGGTAGACTCTCTTCTCACCATCTGATGATGATGCTTCCTCCTGGTCATAGGTAGGGATGACTCTTGGGATAGGTACATAGTGAATTACTCCTTCACTTGATGATAAAGTGGAAAATCCTTTCTTTTCCTCCATTGCATGTGGCTTCTCCATAGGCACCACATCGCAACTCTCTTTGATCTTCTTTGCCTCGTAGTCATACAATATGAAAGCCCTTTTGCTTTTCATTATGACCTAAGAAGCTACATCTCTTGCTTTTTGGTTTCAACTTGTTCTTTCTTTGACTTGGGACAAGATCATAGCACACACTCTCAAAAATTCTAAAGTGTGAGACTGATGGATTCTTACCAATGTAGACTTCATGACAAGTCTTTCTGATTTGATAAGGAAAGCTCATGGCTTCCCTCACACACATTGTTATCTCAACAATGGTGTGACTCTTGCATTCCACAATGCCATCATGTTGTGATGTGTGAGGTGTCATTGATTGACACTTTATCCCTTTGCACTTGCAAAAGCCTTATAACTCCTCTGAGTTGAGCTCACCACCACCTTCTATTCCAAGCTTCTTCACACTTTCCCTTGGTTCATTTTCAACAAGTTCTAGTTGTTCTTTAATCTTACCAAAAATTTGAGCTTTATCATGAAGAAAGTACATCCACATCTTCCTCCTATAGTCGTCGATGATCACAAGGTAGGAAGATCCTCCCAAATGCATGTATAAACATCTTACCACACCAAGTTAGCATATACCAACACTAGAGCAGCCTTTGAATTACTCTTGCTTTCTTGTGGGAATGTCTCTACTATGCAACTTGCACATCATATAAGCTCTATAAGGTTCCTTCATTTCATTCATTGTGGGTAAGTGATGAAGAACATTACCTTGCTTTTGCATCTCCTTCCATATTGTCCCTATCACTGTGATGGGTTCTTGTTGAGGCTGTATAGAACTAGAGTGACCTCTCTCATTGGCCATGTAGCGAGATGCAATGTTGTCTAGTACCCAAGAATCCACGATTAATTCTTCTTGTATTGAGGAGCATATCAACTTTGCTTTAGCTGTGTTTATTGCTTCCTCCTTAGACTCTTTGTGTACCCACTTGACATGACAATCTTCAATTGTTTGTCCCTTCCTTTTGCAATGGAAGCACTATCCTTGAATCTTCTTCTTACTACTCCTCCTATTTGCACTCTTACCTTTGGTGGAGGAACCACCTTTACCTAATGCATTGGTGGAGAATGTAGCATCTCATTGGATACTTCTTACTTGGGATTTGAGATGAAAATCCTATTGCATTGGTACTCAATGAAGCTCCTCAAATATCAAAGCTTGAGGTCTCACTTGAGTGTTGAGAGTAGTTAACCTTCAATCATACTTTGGTGGAGAATTTTGGAGACACCTTTGGGCTAGCCCTTTGCTAGTATTCTCTATGCATTCACAAGCCATTCCATCACATGGCTTCTTGATATGAGTAATGGATACCTTAACCTTCTCTTCTCTCCTTCTACAAACTTCTCTCCTTCCAATTGTTTTCTAATTTTTGAATGCATGTTTGGTTTCTTACCTTGTAGTGACTCCTCAATATATTACATGCCTCACTTGGCTTAGATGTATGCTGAATAAGAGATAGAATAGATTCCACACAATTGTTCACTATATATTATAGTGCATTTGCATTCCTTATCTTCCAAGCTTGTAGAAGCTTTGCATCTGGGAGAATCACCATACTCGGATCCAATGAGTCAAAGGTAGGTTGTGGATCTTGCTCAGTTCCCATCACCATCTCCAAAAGATAATAAGAATTAAGGATAAATATAATCTTGAAATTCCAAAGAAAATAGTTTGTACCATCGAACTTGCCTTCACTGAAGTTTGATGGATGAACCCATAGTGCTTGCATTTTCAAATCCATGGCACCAACTCAACTTCCACTTCCACTCCTAGATTCTAACACCTTCATAGTGTTGAAGCCTTTGTGTCCCATGAACTTGAAGCCTTTGCCTCCCACGAACTCTAGTGTTGAAGCCATTAGCTCTTGAGAACTCTAGAGTTGAAGCCTTTGCCTCCCACAAGCTATAGAGTTGAAGCCTTTGCCTCCCAAGAACTCCAATGTTGAAGCCTTTACCTACCATGTGAGAAAGGCTTGAATGATGTGTGTGTGACTCTCCTCCCATCCATATATACCCTCTTGTACTCTAAAAATAGCAATGGTATACTCAAAAAATAGTAATGATCTGGAATAGTCTAGTGTGAACATGTGGCCATCATGCAACACTTATTCCCATTAATACCAAAGCAATTCCCATTAGTACCAAAGTACCTTAGGGTATCCCCCGACCTTGGGACCTTGGCTAGCTAGCCCTTGTCCCTCACACACATGGACTGATCCCTATGGACCATATGGAGTCTCCTCCCATCCATGTATACCCTCTTGTACTCTAAAAATAGAAATGGTATACTCTAAAAATAGTAATGATCTGGAATATTCTAGTGTGAACATGTGGCCAACCAAAGCAATTCCCATTACTACCAAAGTACCTTAGGGTATCTCTTGTATAATTACATGGGTCTAAGGGGTAGAACCCTTGGGTTTCTAGGTGTGAAACCCTTTGGATTTATGGTTTATTTACCCCTTTTAGATGGGTCTTGAACCTTAGGGTTGATTCTCTAAGGTTGAGTACCTTAGGCTTGATTGGAAGCTTCTCCTAGCCACTTGGTTTGTATGTGAAGCTTGGAGAGTCTTCTTTTAGAAGCCATGTGATTTCATGTGATTTCCTAAGCTTGGAAACCATGTGAATACCTTAGGACCCATGTGATGGAAGGTACACATGTTCTCTTGAGAAGGACTTACCCCCTTGGTCTTGGAGCTATATATTGGAGGGGTTGGTTGGGTGGAAAGACATCTCTCTTCCTAGTGTGTGGCCTTGCTAGTTAGAATTCTTAGTTCATTTGTGTGGAGCATATGAAGCTCTCACACAACAGTGGCATCAGAGCCAGGTTGAAGTTCTCTCCTAATTTATTCGTGAGCTTTCTATCACGTGAGGATGAAGAACTTTTCTTCGGTATATTGACTCGGTATTGAGGAGGCATTGCTCGCGGTGAATTTTGCAAAAAGCTTGGGAGCATATGACTGCCCCCTTACAGAGGAGAGTGAACAATGATCACGCTAGCCCGAGACAGTTCAGACTGTGTGCGTGGCACTCAGAGCCACGCAGCCGTGAGGTCTTAAGTCTGTGAGCAGGCAAGAGCCACGCAGCCGTGAGCTCCTTGCTTGCTGATATAGAGAAGACGGTGATGCTACTTTATTTGAAGAGCACTAAAGTCAAGAAATCCCGCTATATAGGATTTTGGTGTCGCCTGAGAGATTCATTCGATGAGTATCTCACGTTTTCTTATCTCATGTTTTCTTATCTCACGATTATGAATATCACTCATGTCATGCTTTCTTTTTGAGCGTTATTCAATAACCTGTGAAGGAGCATTTGTTAGTTGCAATCTTTTCTTTTGTTATATAATTGTTTTCTTAGTTTACACTTTGCGTATGGGAGCATCGTTTTAGTTGGACGCCATTTGACTTTGCTAAATAGAATGTTTTGAGAACATATAAGTTAATGATTTGGTTGTTTAGAAAGTCGTTTCCCATTTCTTTCTAATGATCTTCCTTCCATAAATATTATTGAAGGATGCATGAGAATAGAAAAAATCACAATAGTTGTTTTAGAGATTAAAAAGAGTTTTTTGAGGTTCATGTTAGAAGAACTTCTTGACTCCCCATAATACTTAAAACTAAAAAGAACTTCTTGACTCCCCTCTTGAGCTTTTACTTAACTAAAAGTGAGCCCAAGAGTTCATCTGTGGTAGTATATACCCGACCCGTCACAACCTTTTTTGAGTCTTATTTAACCGTACTTGTGAATTCGTTTTGGAGCCTCTTCGTTGCATGGAATATGAGAAAATATTCTATTGATACTCCTTTTATTTTGTGCTAGTCCATTTAGCATTATGTTAATTGTGGTTTGGAGTATCTCACAACTTTTGAAGACATTTCAAAAAAGATGAAGATGAAGACAAAGCTCAAAGACTTGGAGTTTCTTCACCAAGTAGAAATTCAAGGAGTACATGCACATTCGGGACACAATTAATTATTAAGTGCCAAGAAGGAAGCGAAAAACTGGGATGGCCCAAGCCTACATAATCATGAAAGTACTCAAGGGAAGTCAATGGATGGACGAAGCTTAATTTTCAGGTAAGTATTTGCACACCTTTCTTTTCCTTGAAGATTAAAAAGCATATAGTGCATGTCATAATAGACATGACTCAGAAATGGATGCATAGATTCAGGTGGCCCAGTTTCTATGGTCACTTCGACAATTAATCATGGAAATAAGTTGCATTATGCATCAAGTTTATTGCTTTGAAAAGAAAGATTGAAGGTGCATAAAAACGGTTATGGTTAGGAAGAATGCATCTAATGCATTGTTGCAACTTGTATATACCAAGTTACATGGAAATTTTGCACCATCCTTTGAATAAACAAAGTTCCAAATTGGAACTTTTGCATGCTTTAAGGAGCGTTTCAACTTCTGAACCTTATGCATGCAACACCTTTTCCAATAAAGGTGTAAAAGTCTTGGCATACACTAAATTATGCATTTTGAATACATTACATGGGTTTTCGAGTTGAGAGAGAGATTAAGTTCTTGGAGTTAAGCTTAAGTAGGATTTGATTTTACTAGTTTCTAGGAAGAATGGTGATGAGCCCAATTGGCCACTATAAACCATTTAATTCCTTTATGTTTGGCTTAGTAATTAAAAGCCAAATAATACTAACTTCTTGAAAATACCTTAAGCTTAAAATCCCTCTTATGGAATTTTAAATTCCATAAAAGCCCATGGCATGCCTGATCAGCAAGGCCATAGACTTGTTAAACGTTGTGTTCTAACTGTCAGAAGTGCGTTTAAACGTTGTTGGGTTCTTGGGAGTGGAAGGGGTCTGTCAGACAGAGGCCCTATACTTGGTTCCCAAACTAACCATTTTTCATACAACAACATACGGATGCGCAGAACTCTGTTAGGACTCTGTTACGCTTAGGAGCTTTACAGTGCTCGATCCTAACCCGTCCAAAGTGTACCGAATACACTAAATTGCTATACTCCTCTGCACATAAATTTATGGGAATGCCAGAGACAATAGCAGTGATTCAACCCTTACCAACTAGGTACAAACAATTAGACAACGCCGAAGAGACAGAGGGCTCAATAGCTTCAGACACACAGTACTGAAGACTCAGTACGCAACTTAGGAAGACCCTTACTGTAGCTTAATCTTTGCCGTACGAAGATAGACCTCGACACTGAAGTCAACACAATACGAACCCGAATACCAGAAAAGCTACCATAGCTACACAGACTTCACCAAACATTGGCAGACCATTTCAAGAAAGAATAACAACACGATACGCGAACTAACACAACAATCCCAATAGAGACTCGCAAACGACTTACTCAGACAACAGTACAACGATCTACCGTATGTAAATGAAACTCACAATCGCAACAGAGATCGATAGACAACGACATGGATATGCACAGTATACTCAGAGTACTCAGAAATTAGACAAACAACGCTACAACAATGTTCAGACAATCACCCAGACGGATAATCTGGTGATTCCACGAATCGTCACTGAGCATCTCTTTTCATTGCTTTATATAAAAGATTACAACTATCAGTGTAACAACTTTTCGCGTGTGCGAACAAAAGATTCAGTTTTACAACTTCCAATCCGGCGGCCGATAACAGACTTAAGGTAGTTAAAACCACGATACAATGGTGGTAACTTAGAGCATTATCTTCTCAAAGCTCTAAGGAAGAGAAAATATGATATAATAAAATCTTAGTTTTGGAAGATGAAAGTATTAGTGCTTTTGTTCAAGAAAGTTCTTTGTTTGAAAGAACTTAAGAACTATTTGGAGCCTTACATTATTCTTCCAAGCAAATGCAAGGCATGAAGAGAAGGTAAAACTGATCAAGGGTTGTAATAAACCCTAAGTACCATTTTTTAATGTCCTAGAAATAAAGGACGATATAGTAAATGGAATTACCATCTACTTCAACATAGAGATTAGATTGGCAAGTCAATTATTCTTTCTCATATTACTCATTATGTCATAAGAGATGATATCTAGTTGAGATATAAACTAGCTCTATCATCAAGTGACATGAAAGGGATCTTGTAGAGTATATATGAGTCAAGGAATAATTGAAAAGCCAGTTTTTTGAGACTAGTCTTATCAAGTTGCAATTGAGACTTGGTAAGTTGAAAATCCATTGTAGCATAGGCAATATATATGCTTCACAATGGATATAACACTTACAAGTCCAAGAAGTAATAGATCTTACTTGATTAAAAGAAGGTTTGATCCCAAAACTCAAGCTAAAGTTACGTTTACCAAAGTGGAAGTGTAAGCTGGATGGTATGGGACATCTAGGCTTACACTACCATTGAACTAAATTTGGTGGTATGGGACATCGAATTTGTGGGTAATCTCAACTTGAACTTTGGGACATTTGTTCTGTAAGCTTGGAGAAGAGAAAGCAAGAAGCTCTGAATAGTTCTTTTTACCAAGGGGAACAATAAAAGATACTTTTGAAAGAGTACAATTTTCAAAATTACTCTCAGGTAGTTTTCGAGGACGAAAACTCTTAAGGAGGGGAGAAAGTCCCCGAGAACTTGTATCTTATGCCTTGAAAAGGCCGAATAGGGTATTGCAAGGTAAAGGATATGCAAGAAATAGATAAAAGTTGAAGTACTTCTTTGTATTCTAGTACTTCATATATCTTTCATTACATCTTCCAACTAAATGAAGTTCTCAGAGATTGGGAATTCTCAAAGAACCCCAATACAAGAGAAGACTTGCATTTACCATTAGGATTGTATAAATCCTAAGTGGGATTGGAAAAGAAGTTGAATGAGCTTTAAGCATAATCATAAAAGTACATTGATGCTTCATGGAGATAATATAACATACGTTATGAATTCCAGTAATATAGACCTAAGGAGTATGGCTTCTTGTATGAAGCATAATAGCTAGATCCCCAAGTAAAACCCATGGGTAAAACATTGAACATGAAGGGATCTATTGGAGAAAGACCTAGTCTTATCTCTTATTTTGTCAAAAGAAGAGAAGAAAAACCAAAAGACCCAATTAAGGTAAAGATCAAGTCAAACTTTAAGTTTGATAAGATAAGTCACACCACATTAATGGTTAACCAAATATTTAAGTAAGATTAGAGGTGGTGTAATCTAAGCACCTTAGTCCTCGCTCTTATAAATTTGGTACCATTATATGAAGGGCATTTATAAGGACAGAAAAGGTGAGAAAGTATAGAGACAAAGTTATGTGGATTGGATGAGGAACCCACTGGTATGGGATAGTGGGTATTGAATCCCGTTGAGTACTTTTTCTTGATGGCCAAAAGAAAAAGGGACTCATGATCCGATGGAATACATCAGGAAGACAATGTCTAGGAATAGGCATCTTCTTCAATTATCCTCTCAAAGGGAAGAAGAATTCTTCCAACAAGATACGAAAGGATCTGATCTATCTCTCATAGAGAGTTAGAAACAAGAAGAGGATCAACTTCTTTGAGTTTGAAGGTAAACTCCAAAGGATGAAGCTCTAAAAGGTTCATCCCAAAGTATGAATTGAAATTCAAGGAACATAAAAATGATCTTAGACCAAGCTTGAAAGAAAGCTCAGAAAGATCATCTTTTGGATACTTGATAATTCAAGTTAACTAAAGAATAAGAAAGATCTAATTAACATGTCAACATAGGACATCTTTGATTGATCTAGAATATAAGGGAGAGAACTTTGGGATCAAGAAGACCTTTAAGGTTTGCGATCCAACTAAAAATCCATAAGGATTAAGCATTGAAGAAATGATTGGAATAATCTATTTTTACTTATGACCTTAAAGATAACACGATCTTTTACACTATGAGTTCCCATCTTGGGACGTAGTTATAAAGTTCTTAATCTTTTTGGAAGAACAAGTAAAATAATTTTCAATCAATTGGGGTCTACAATAGTTAGATTAATCCCTATGGATTCTAGTCCCTTAAAGTGGATGTTCAAAACTACTTAAAGTTTTGAAAGAACATTAAACCACTTTTGGTAAACTATTCTCTCTGAACATAAAGAGGATGTTATATCCTCTTAGAATTAGAAAGATAATCCACCTTTACCATTCTATTGGTTAGGTAGGGATTAAATAATGAAATTCCCCTCTATTTAGATTATTGGAGGCGAATTGCAAACAAGAAAATCCACCCATTTCACTAAACGAGAGTGATTTGAGCAGGGATTATGTAAGATTCATTTTCCTTTTAAAACAAGTTGGATTCTAACTTGAAAGATGAATCTGATAAGGAAACCTTAAGTAGCATTCATCTATTTTGCTAGGTTCATGCACTAGTAGTGAAAAGAGATGGGCCAAGGTAGCAATTTAGTTGAAGTCACTTTGACTCCACCTAATCCACATGTTTGAGCTTTGGAGACTCAGATGACACATGGCTTAAACAAAGGAAATAGGCAGGGATGTTCTCTTCCACCCTTTTCATTCTTTCCATACTTTGCATTCGACTCAGTTCTTTTTCGTATGCAAACTAGATGGAACTTTGAATGAATGGGGCAAGGAATTAGACCACACATGGATTCTCCTCTTTTAAGATTCAATCGGGGTAGAACTCCCCTTTCGAATTAAGAGGTGAACTTAGAGAGATGAAAGCCAGATCATGGAGCACGGGGGAATACCCCAAGGTATATATCTCCACTCATTTCGGAGGACGGAAATGCTTTTAAGGGGGGGAGAATGTTGTATAATTACATGGGTCTAAGGGGTAGAACCCTTGGGTTTCTAGGTGTGAAACCCTTTGGATTTATGGTTTATTTACCCCTTTCGGATGGGTCTTAAACCTTAGGGTTGATTCTCTAAGGTTGAGTACCTTAGGCTTGATTGGAAGCTTCTCCTAGCCACTTGGTTTGTATGTGAAAGCTTGGAGAGTGTTCTTTTAGAAGCCATGTGATTTCCTAAGCTTGGAAACCATGTGAATACCTTAGGACCCATGTGATGGAAGGTACACATGTCCTCTTGAGAAGGACTTACCCCCTTGGTCTTGGAGCTATATATTGGAGGGGTTGGTTGGGTGGAAAGACATCTCTCTTCCTAGTGTGTGGCCTTGCTAGTTAGAATTCTTAGTTCATTTGTGTGGAGCATATGAAGCTCTCACACAATAATATCCCTTGAGCTTGGGACCTTGGTTAGCTGGCCCTTGTCCCTCACACACATGGAATGATCCCTATGGATCATGTGGATTGATCCCTATGAATCAATGTCTGACATACCACAAAGTTTGGAGTTGAAGCATTTAACTCTCATAATCTTGAATGTTGAAGCCTTCCTTCCACACATGCTAGAGTTGATTCCTTGGCCTCCATGATCTCTGCAATCTTTTGTAACTTCCCGGGCTATGATACCAAAATGGGTACTAAGATGGATACCCTAATGGTTTCAAACACCACAAACTGTGATCCTGCATGGGGAGGGGACCATCCTTATAAGGTCCTCTAAGCCTAAGATGGCCTACCCATGTTCTAGGGTCATGGTAGCTTCATCCATGCTCAAACTAATCTCCACTATTGATCTATGTGGTAAATCGAATGGTAGAAAGGTAGGATCAACAACCATTTGCATGTAGCTGTAGAGCAGGTGAGCTTGCTAGCATTTGATTGACTTTATTTGAGGAGAAGCTTCGGGGAAGTGTCAAAGCATGAGCAATTTGAAGCAAAGTCTTTGGGAGGAAGTGGATGCAAGACAATCAACTTTGGTGACCCATAAAGCTGCAGGTATGAAACAAGGAATTGATATCTCATGGGGCGACGCCCATGTGGTGAGGGAATATGCAGATAACCGGCGCCTTCTTAGGCTACATATATGCAAAAGGGCGAGCCTCCGCCTAGTCACCAAGAAACTTGGGCGACCCTCCTCCTCTTCAGTCAAGCCCCACATGGGCAACTTTCCTCTACTTGGGCGACTCTCCTCCAAAGCCACTTTGGGCACCACCCCCACCTCCTGGGCGACCCACCTCCTGGGTGACTCTCCTCCTGGGCGACCCTCCTCCTGGGCGACCCACCTCCTGGGCGACCCACCTCCTGGGCGACTCTCCTCCTGGGCGACCCTCCTCCTGGGCGACCCACCTCCTGGGCGACTCTCCTCCTGGCGACCCTCCTCCTGGGCGACCCACCTCCTGGGCGACCCACCTCCTGGGCGACTCTCCTCCTGGGCGACCCACCTCCTGGGCGACCCATATTGGGCGACCCTAGCCCAGGGCGACCCTCCACCTCTTCCTCCATATTGGGCGACCCTAGCCCAGGGCGACCCTCCACCTCTTCCTCCATATTGGGCGACCCTCCACCTCTTCCTCCATATTGGGCGACCCTAGCCCACGGCGACCCTCCACCTCTTCCTCCATATTGGGCGACCCTCCACCTCTTCCTCCATATTGGGCGACCCTAGCCCAGGGCGACCCTCCTCCCTTTTCCCCATTTGGCTCGGCCATGGGGCGACCATCATCCTAGGCGACTACCACTTGTGCTAACTGGGCGACCACCCATGGAGACTCACTACAAAGCAAGGCGACTACCGACTTAGTATGGGCTCCACCATGAGCTACTTGGGCGGCAAATGACGGGCGGAGTATATATTTCTTTTGTGATATGTCAGAGTGAAAAGTAATGCAGGGAATATTGCCACTTAGCTTTGGTGGTGTCAGAAGCTAAAATTGGGGGCCTTATTGAAGTTGGCTACCATCCTCCACCTCTGGACCACCACTTTGGCGCGTGCGGCACTTAAGGCTGGAATTTGGCAAGGCCACCCTTGGCCACTCTGGAGTCTATATAAACAGAGGTTTGGCACTCATTTGGGGGCTGAATCGGATGTAATTTGAATCATATGTGCTATTGCGTATCATCACTACCATCATTTGTTGATGCTAGTTGAGGCTATTTTTTTGGTCTACTCTTTGCACTCTGTTGCTACAGGCACACTGTGGAAGGTCACTCTGTGATGATTATACAGAGCGTGGGCCTCTAGTGGAGTTGCTGATTAGCATTACAGGGTGATTGAGTGGCTTGGATCTAGTCATTGGCATGCATCGGTGAATTTCTTCAGGATCAAGTCATCATCTTTATTGTATTCACTTTGTTGGTCTCACTCTTGTATTTTTGCTAGTTAGTTTTGGAATGGCATGCTAGTCCACTGTTACATCCTTTTGTAGTATTTTAGCTCTCTGTAATCATTTTCAAAGTTACGAAGTGATTTCCTCTCTCAAGAGCACTTGTCATTGATCCTTTCTCTATAACTGTACATTTTCACTTCTATTGGTTTTCTCTGTTATCAGTGAAGGTACCTGCACACAAGAATGTCACAGGGTATACTTTCCTAAGGAGAACCCCCCTTGAGTAGACGGAGTACTGGAAATGTATACAATTTGATATTGTTGGAAGTGGATACCCCGGTACCTCCTCTACAGTTTGGCACGCCTGGTGGGACCCTTGCATTTTTGTGTGAGGTATTTAGTGTGCACTATATAGTTGTTGTTGCATTAATTTCTTGGTTTTTTCATTCTGTGAGTGGGTACATGACCCACACTCGAGTAGACAGAGAGCCCCTTCGTGTACAAAAGAGCCTCAAGAAGTCAGCTCTACCTTCGGCTAGTACCCCTCTACCCTTAAATTTTTCCATCGATTTGGCTTCAACCCCGCTTTCAAAAGAGAAGTTGAGGAGGACGTTAGATTTTTCCTCTGATACTTCAGAAGAAGCACCAGTGCCAATGGAGGAACTTTCTCATTTACTCTCTAGGTTGAACATCAAGTTCCCTACATTTAAGGGATTGGCTTATGAGGATGCGGATGACCACGTGAGGAGATTCGTCTCATTATGCCGCGGACGAGGATTGCAGAACCGAGAGGATGCAATGTTGGTACTCTTCCCGTCTACATTGGAAGGCCTTGCAGACAAATGGTATAGTCAATATGCAGATGGACACTTCACTACATGGGAGGCACTGAAGACGGCATTCTCGCAGACATTCCGACCAAGCAACTCCTCTGAAAGAGCTCTAGATCAGCTAGAGAACCTAAAATTGAGATCAGGTGAATCCTTTCATGAACTTCACACTAGAACAAAAGCACTTGTTTCACGTCTGCCACATGCTCCAGGTGATTTCTTGGTAAAAAAATGGATAGAGAAAGCTCTGCCCAAGTCATCTCAGCAGAAGCTTCGTGAATCTCTTAGATTGGATGCAACACTTGATGATTTTGTTGCAACTGCATCGCGCATTGAGGAGGCTAGACTACATTTTGAAGGGGAGGCCCAACCAAATTATGCATCAGACTTGGATCCTATCGGGCAACTCAGGAAGGAGTTGGAAGCCTTAAGAATGCAGCAAAGTCGCCAAGAAGAGAAGGTTGTGCCGCCGCCCCCACCCCACACTATTGATGAAGTAGCTCAACTTCGTCGTGAGCTCGAAGATTTGCGGACTACACAGGACATACGAAGACAGGTTTGGTGTACAATATGCAGCAATAGTGGACATTCCAATGTTAATTGTCCTAACAAGGTCAGTTGTCAATTCTGTGGCAAAGATGGTCATGAAGCTAGAGACTGCTACTACCTCAAGGGAGCACAACAACGAGGTAACCATCAAGCTTTGGATTCATATTATGCTAGTACTTCGAATGCACCTAATAGAGAAGAGACCCGTCCAACTCGGCCTAGATATAATAGGCCACTCATGTGTTATCGTTGTGGTGAGTATGGCCATATGCAAAACAAGTGCTCCCTACCAGAAGGTGCACCTCCCTGTCAGCATTGTCCAGATGCTAAAGATCACTACACCAGAGATTGCCCAAGGAGCCGCCCTCCTCCAATTCACATGATTGCAGTCTCCCCACAAGTAGAAGGTATGACCACTCAGTCTTATGCTGTTTCATCTTCTTCAATGCCAATGATGACTAGAGCCAGGCAAGCGGCAACAGCCTATAGGGAGGAACAACAAGGACTCAAAGATAGAGATGAGGAAAAGAAGGCGGGATGGACGGACCAAGCAGACATTGAAAGAGCTTATGAGAGGGTGACTACTTTGCTAAAAGATCAACCAGCAAGTCCTCAGGAAGACACACAAGAGGTGAACATTGAGGAAATCTTGAGAGGTATTCATCATAAGATTAGTCTGTACCAACTCATAAAGATGGATTCAAAAGTAAGAAGTGATTTGTTGAAGATTATACACTCTGCATGCTTGTGCCCACCTCCTAGCATAGATGGTTTTATGGTTGACTTTCCCCCTGCACCCTTAGCTGATTATCAAAGCTCAAGATTATCTGTTTTTATAAAGGATGAAGCTCTCACAGGTGTTATCATAGATGGAGGTTCCGGCATCAATTTGATGCCAGATTTCACCATGAAGAAACTAAAATTGAATCCCACGAAGGCAGCACCCTTCACAGTTACATTAGCAGATCAACGTCGGGTTACACCACTTGGTATTGTTGAAAAGGTACTTATGATAGTGCAGGGTTGTCACTTTGTTCTAGACTTTGTTGTTATTGCCCTGCCACAGGAGACCCCATACTCTCTACTCTTGGGAAGGCCTTGGCTAAGGCAAGCAAAGGCTCTACAGGATTGGGGTAAGAACAAGTTATGGATTTCCACATGTACTAATAATCAATTACAGATACATTTGGAAGAGGGATCAGACATCAACAAGGCTACTGGGTATACAATGGAGACTCAGGTAATGCCTTCTGAAGATGATACCCTATTAAAATGGATGATGGGAAGTGCAGAATGCTGCACAGTGGAGATATGTGAAGTAAATGAGGATTTTATAGAAGCAGCACAAGGAGGCCAGAAAGAGGAAAAAATTGATGTTTTTCACTTGAAAAGTATGGAAAAGAGTAAGATATGTGATCACAAGAAACTAGAGGAAGCGGCAAAAATTTGGCACCATGAGGCCCAAATCAGGCACCTCACTCATATGGGGCACCAGGAAGCCCAAGTTGGGCACCAAGCTGGTGGTGGCCCAAGTGGGCGACATGAGGCCCAAGATGGGCACCTAGCTGGGGGTGGCCCAAGTGGGTGACATGAGGCTCAAGATGGGCACCTAGCTGGAGGTGGCCCAAGTGGGCGACATGAGGCCCAAGTTGTGCACTTAGCCAATAGTGGCCAAAATGGGCCAATCCTCCCTCTGGAACTCACTACTTCTCTGAAGCAAGGTAGTCGAGCTTATCTTTTGCAGGCACCTCCCGAAGGGCCAGAACCACTTATTGGGCCAGTAGACCCAGATAGTCAAAATTTGACAATAGGCGCCACTACAATGATATGTAAGGAAAAGACAGGTAAACATGAAAAATTGGATGATTTTATGCTTGCAGGACCAGAAAGTGACAAAGTTGTGCGTGCATCTGAGGAGGCTAATTTTGACCTTCAAGAACTCCCATTTTCAAATATACCTTTAGGATGGATCAAGGAACAGATTGTGGATCATAAATTGAACTCCGCTCCTGCATATAGTGGGGATGAATTTTCAAGTGAGTCCAATTCTAAAAAGTTTGTTCAAGAAGTAAATATTGGAGATGAAGAGAACCCTCAAATAGTTCACTTGGCACCATTCGAATTTATTATCACGAAGGAAATTGGAGCCAGAACCATTGGAATTGAGCCTCCCATTAGAAGACTTGTGGCATTGGAAGAATATAGGGAAGCAGCCATGAGGAAACTGCAGGTAAAGCAAGAGGAACGCAAAAGGTTGCATGACAGGTATCTAAGGACTAATGAGGTACAAGAAGGATCTTTGGTCTTGGTGCATCAGATCCCGCCAGCATCCGCCAAACTGGCACCTAAACGGATAGGGCCCTACAAGGTGATAAAGGTATTATCACAAGGAGTAGTTCATTTAGAGGACTTGCAGGGTGAAACAACACCCCTGGTCAACATCTCCAGGGTGAAAAGCTATTTGAATTAATGCAAGCAGATGGAATTCACTCACTGTACATACCATAGTTCTTTTCATTTTCTGCAGTTCATTTTGTTTGATAGAATAAGCAAATAAATGAGTTGTTGCACCGGGACGGTGCAAAGTCTTGATGTGGGGGTCTGTAGAGCAGGTGAGCTTGCTAGCATTTGATTGACTTTATTTGAGGAGAAGCTTCGGGGAAGTGTCAAAGCATGAGCAATTTGAAGCAAAGTCTTTGGGAGGAAGTGGATGCAAGACAATCAACTTTGGTGACCCATAAAGCTGCAGGTATGAAACAAGGAATTGATATCTCATGGGGCGACGCCCATGTGGTGAGGGAATATGCAGATAACCAGCGCCTTCTTAGGCTACATATATGCAAAAGGGCGAGCCTCCGCCTAGTCACCAAGAAACTTGGGCGACCCTCCTCCTCTTCAGTCAAGCCCCACATGGGCAACTTTCCTCTACTTGGGCGACTCTCCTCCAAAGCCACTTTGGCCACCACCCCCACCTCTGGGCGACCCACCTCCTGGGTGACTCTCCTCCTGGGCGACCCTCCTCCTGGGCGACCCACCTCTTGGGCGACCCACCTCCTGGGTGACTCTCCTCCTGGGCGACCCTCCTCTTGGGCGACCCACCTCCTGGGCGACTCTCCTCCTGGCGACCCTCCTCTTGGGCGACCCACCTCCTGGGCGACCCACCTCCTGGGCGACTCTCCTCCTGGGCGACCCACCTCCTGGGCGACCCATATTGGGCGACCCTAGCCCAGGGCGACCCTCCACCTCTTCCTCCATATTGGGCGACCCTAGCCCAGGGCGACCCTCCACCTCTTCCTCCATATTGGGCGACCCTAGCCCACGGCGACCCTCCACCTCTTCCTCCATATTGGGCGACCCTCCACCTCTTCCTCCATATTGGGCGACCCTAGCCCAGGGCGACCCTCCTCCCTTTTCCCCATTTGGCCCGGCCATGGGGCGACCATCATCCTAGGCGACTACCACTTGTGCTAACTGGGCGACCACCCATGGAGACTCACTACAAAGCAAGGCGACTACCGACTTAGTATGGGCTCCACCATGAGCTACTTGGGCGGCAAATGACGGGCGGAGTATATATTTCTTTTGTGATATGTCAGAGTGAAAAGTAATGCAGGGAATATTGCCACTTAGCTTTGGCGGTGTCAGAAGCTAAAATTGGGGGCCTTATTGAAGTTGGCTACCATCCTCCACCTCTGGACCACCACTTTGGCGCATGCGGCACTTAAGGCTGGAATTTGGCAAGGCCACCCTTGGCCACTCTGGAGTCTATATAAACAGAGGTTTGGCACTCATTTGGGGGCTGAATCGGATGTAATCTGAATCGTATGTGCTATTGCGTATCATCACTACCATCATTTGTTGATGCTAGTTGAGGCTATTTTTTTGGTTTACTCTCTGCACTCTGTTGCTACAGGCACACTGTGGAAGGTCACTCTGTGATGATTATACAGAGCGTGGGCCTCTAGTGGAGTTGCTGATTAGCATTACAGGGTGATTGAGTGGCTTGGATCTAGTCATTGGCATGCATCGGTGAATTTCTTCAGGATCAAGTCATCATCTTTATTGTATTCACTTTGTTGGTCTCACTCTTGTATTTTTGCTAGTTAGTTTTGGAATGGCATGCTAGTCCACTGTTACATCCTTTTGTAGTATTTTAGCTCTCTGTAATCATTTTCAAAGTTACGAAGTGATTTCCTCTCTCAAGAGCACTTGTCATTGATCCTTTCTCTATAACTGTACATTTTCACTTCTATTGGTTTTCTCTGTTATCAGCGAAGGTACCTGCACACAAGAA
This sequence comes from Ceratopteris richardii, assembly GCA_020310875.1. Taxonomy (NCBI): domain Eukaryota; kingdom Viridiplantae; phylum Streptophyta; class Polypodiopsida; order Polypodiales; family Pteridaceae; genus Ceratopteris; species Ceratopteris richardii. Next base: position 145,723,312 of record CM035438.1, on the reverse strand, counting down.
TGTCACAGGGTATACTTCCCTAAGGAGAACCCCCCTTGAGTAGACGGAGTACTGGAAATGTATACAATTTGATATTGTTGGAAGTGGATACCCCGGTACCTCCTCTACAGTAGCCCTTGATCTTGCTTAATCCACACTTGGGATCAAGTCTAGATCCAATGGTCCACATAAAATAGAGCCTTCCCCAAGTTAAGGAAGCTAATTTTGTTTGTAACCCTTGATTTAGGTTGATCCTCACATAGGATCAAACCCAAATCCAATGGCTTAGAAGTAACCTTCCTAACTATCCATCTACGGTCTGTTATAGACATCATCTGACCTCAAAGTCAGGAACCTATCAATGTCCAACACTCTCACATGGCTTCTCCTCATGGGGGCCTTACAAAATAGAGTGTTATGGAACAATGGTGGGGCTACATAAGGGTGAGGCATTGAACATATCTAACACCCCCCCTCAATGTCCATCCAAAGGTGAACTGCCTTCTTGGCATGATGCCAAGTCTTCCATGAGGGTGGAGCATTAACTATGTCTAAGACAATCAACCTTGCATATAGAGAAAACATAAAGAGGAAGCAAAGTTCATGATTCTAGAGAACCAAAGGGCAAATTCACAACCCAATGCATATCTAGAAGTTTGGCAGAGAGTGATGTAATCAAAACATGGAGGAGGGCTTCCTAGAATTCGATTAGGAATTGTTGGCAAGCTAGTTGGTAGAAATAGTCAACCTAAATAATGCTTTCAACCTCCTCTATCCATTCCCTCCACCGTTTTCTCTCATGAAAGCACAAGAACAAATTCTTCTTACACAAATGGTAGGGAAAGAGTCTTATAGGGACTTACTTTATGAACCAAAAGACTTACACAAGCTCGCCCACAACAAATATAGTGTGTCTTGGAAGCAACTGTTTGTAGGAAACAACACAAGCATTATCTAATTCTTCAAGAGACTACCTACCCAAGATTTTCTCCCATGTGGCGACATTGAAATCACTAAGAGTTCCTACGCCCACAAATAGAGAACATGATTAGAAAATTTGGCCAAATTACCTTTGAATCCCAACCCCAAAGAACGATAAATTATTCCATGCATAGAGTGATAACATACATAGTCAAGTTGCGAATAGTACCTGATCTCACCATGTGGATTTTCCTAAGCTTAGAACCATATGATCACCTTGGGAACCCATGTGATGAAAGGTACACATGTCTTCTTGAGAGTGAGTTACCCCTTTGGCCTTGGAGCTATATATTGGAGGGCTTGGTTGGGTGAATCCATGCATCTCTCTCCCTGGTGTGGTCTTGCTAGTTTGCCTTCTTAGTTGATTAATTTGATTTACTTCCACTACACTCACCAATACCTACATCAACTACACTTCGAACATTTATAGCTAGATAAGATGTATTTGAACACTCTACCCAATATTCCATGGTCTATTTGCAACTAATGCATGTGGCATCATGTATGCCCATTTGAATGGGTAGTTGGATAGCCTCAATAGCCAATATGCGAAATACATCAATTCTGGCATAAAAGGATACAATTGCATGAACATACATTGTGATAGTGTGTTAAGAGGAAGAAACAAGCTCAAATTAGTTTTTAGGTATGCTCACCTAATTTCATAAGAATCTAAGAAAGCAAATGGGAGTGTGCTGCTGCATCATGACGAAAGGACCTACTCTAATAATCGTTGGAGTTTGAAGACCAAGAAGGCACACAAAAACATGAGTAAGAAGAAGAAACTTAGGAGCAAAACACATTGTGTATGGCTATGTACAAAGACAAGAAGCCCTTTAGTGTTATTGGTGTATCTACAAGGGAAAAAAAAACTACTAAAGAGGGAAGTTTAGAAATCCAAAATGTGTTCACATACATCACTCTCAAATAGTGTAAAAGAGGAGAGATGTGCGATCAACTTTGGAAATTCTTCAAGATTTTTCCATAGAGAGATCCCTAATCCTATTAGGCAAGAGAATAAAAAACTAAAAGAGGGTTCCCCCATTCCAACATTATATGATGTTTGTAATTTAAGGAGATGTTCAAGGAAATAAATTAAAAGGAATATGGATCCGCACAAACGATAGGGCAATTTCATTAACCTGCTTTGTATCTCCTCCTAATTCTTGTATATTTTTTTCCTGTTTTAATTAATTTCCATTTTTATGTAAAAAAAACTGAGTCTTTGGTTGTGTTCAAGCTCCTTTTAGCGGTTCATAATTTTGTGTCCAAGACTCTTCTAGTTGTATTATATCATTTGTGAGCCATCTTAAGCAATATTATATGAAAAAGGAAGTCTTAAGGAATATCCATCTATCTTGTTAGGTTCATGCACAAGTGGCACATAGAGATGGACGAAAATGGTAATTTACTGAAGACACTCAGCATCGACCTGGTTCACATGTTTATACTATGGGGGCCCAGTTTGCACATAGATAAAGTGGTGAAATAGACAGGGATGTCCTATTCCACCTTTGTCATTCTTTCCATACTTTGCACTTGATTTAGTTTTTCATGTGCAAAACTAAATGGAGCTTTGAATTATAGGGCAAGAATTGGAACACACATGGATTTTCCTGTTTTGAGATTAAGTCAGGATAGGACTCCCCTTCTGAATAAAGAAGTGAATTAGGGAGATGAAGACCATGATCAATGAGACTGATCATGGTGCACAGAGGAATACCCTAGGGTATATATCTCATTTCCAAGGACGAAAATGCTTTTAAAGGGGGGGGGGGATGTTGTATAACTACATGGGTCTAAGGGGTAGAACTCTTGGGTTGCTAGGTGTGAAACCCCTGAGAGTTATTGTTTATTTAACCCTACTTGAAGGGTCTTGAACCTTAGGTTTAATTCTCTAAGGTTGAGTATCTTAGGCTTGATTGGAAGCTTCTGCTTGCCACTTGATTCATACATGCATGCTTGGAGGGTCTTCTTTTAGACGACATGTGATTTCCTAAGCTTAGAACAATATGATCACCTTGAGAACCCATGTGATGGAAGGTACACATGTCCCCTTGAGGCTGACTTACTACTTTGGCCTTGGAGCTATATATTGGAGGGCTTGGTTGGGTAAATACATGCATCTCTCTCTCTCTCTCTTTGATGTGGTCTTGCTAGTTTTCCTTCTTAGTTGATTAGTTTGATTTACTTTCACTACACTCACCGAGACCTACATCAACTACACTTTGAACATTTGTAGCTAGACAAGATGTATTTGAACACCCTACCCAATATTCCACAGTCTGTTTGCAACTAATACATGTGGCATTATGTATGTCCATAATGGATAGTTGGATAGCCTCAATAGCCAATATGCGAAATACATCAATTTTGGCATAAAAGGATAAAATAGCATGAACATGCATTGTGATAGTGTGTTAAGAGGCAAAAACAAGATCAAATTAGTTTTTAGGTATGCTCACCTAATTTCATAAGAATATGAGAAAGCGAATGTGAGTGTGATGCTACATCATGAAGCAAGGGCCTCTCTACTAATCGCTGGAGTTTGAAGATCAAGAATGCACACAAACAACATGAGGAGGAAGAAGAAACTTAGGAGCAAAACACATTGTGTATTGCTAATTGTCAAATGTACAAAGACAAGAAGGGCTTTAGTGTTATTGGTGTATCTACAAAGCAGAGAAAAAAAAACTGCTAAAGAGACAAGAGATCCTAGGAGAAGCAATGGAATGCTCTATATCCCTTTGGAATGCCATAAGAAGGAGGCTTCATGAAAGATATGAAAGGAAAGATGTGTGATCAACTTTGGAAATTCTTCAAGATTTTTCCATGGAGAGATCCCTAATCCTATTCGCCAAGAGAATAAAAAACTGAAAGAGGTTCCCCCATTACAACATTCTATGATGTTTGTAATTCAAGGAGATATTCAAGGAAATAAACTAAAAGGAAAACCACTAAGGAATGGTCGATCGAGAAATCTTTGTTTCTCCTTGGTAAAAGAATCTCCCGAGTCAAGAGTTCACCACCGTTTAGACATCACTGTATTTATCTACTCGAAAACAACAAGTTGAAACCCAAATGGGTCTCACATGAGGGTGATGATAATTTTATCCGCCTCATTTGTAATGCCCTGTAGCTTGCCTTACTCCTCCCCTGCATTGTGAGATTTGGGGGGTCCCATGGGCACTAGTCCCATTCACTTGTAACTTTTTCTCTTTATTATAATTAAAGTCCGGGAGATTAGGCTAAGGCCGAACTTCTTTTATTTAGAAAAAAAAAAAGGAAGATGGATCCCCACAAACGATAGGGCAAGTTCATCAACGTGCCTTGTATCTCCTCCTAATACTTGTATATTTTTTTCCTGTTCTAGTTAATTTCCATTTCTATGTGAAAAAAATTCACTCTCTGGTTGTGTTCAAGCTCCTTTTAGCGGTTCATATTTTTGTGTCCAAGATTCTTCTAGTTGTCTTATATCATTTGTGAGCCACCTTTGCACTTGTATTCGTGCCATATAGCATAAAGACTTTGAACTATAGAATTTCGATGCATAGAAATTCGCATTACCTTTATATGTTTGAAGAGTTCATGCTTTAGGAGACACTCTAATTTAGAGGTGTGAATCAATCTATTTTAGAGGTGTGAATGCAATGTTATATGACTTATCAACAATACTACTTTTTTCATCTCAAGAATAGAGTCTTTTGGTCCCTTACGGAGTCCCCCTTGCTTTGGAACAACAAGCGGGTACGGCTATAGCCTATAGGCTCCTCGGAGGCTCCCTGGACCCCATCATGGCTTGCTTGGATCTTTTACTTTCTCCTTGAAGAAATAAGGAGGTAAAATGATGAGCAGACACGAGTGTGAGGGGAAAGCCAAACAATGAATATTGTACGTTCATGCAAAACGATGACAAGCTCAAGGAGATCCCCTCCGTTCGTTGGGAGGTCTTCAATAAATACTCACGTTTTGTACTTTGCCTTGCCTTTTGGCTCTCTGGAGTCCATCTTTATAATAAAAGTCTCTTCCTCAAGTCTTCTCTGTTTGCCTCTTGGCAATCAAGTTCTCTTTCTGTCGACTTTGGAGTCGCCTGTGCCACCGACGGTGGAGGAACAAGAGAAGAAAAACAGCGCTTTAGCTCTCCAGCACAGCACCATAGGTTTCGGACCCACAGTGGGTCCGATTGTTCGTCTCTTTCTGGCGAGCATGTGCAATCGACCTTCTGATGTCTCCTGCACTACGCTCCTCCCTTCGCTTACCGACATGGCGACATCCTTCCTCTATCATCACTGATCAGAGGCCCCGGCATCCCTACGTATCTCCACGAGTCATGACCAGCTTCTCGGCGCTCGAGTACGCAGATCGGGAGCTACAAAAGCAAGAACGCAAAAGCTCTCTCTTCTCTATTCACCCCTCATTTTACTCCTCTCGCAGTAAAACACTCCGTCCAAAGTTTCCCCCGGCCTCTTTCCCTACGTAAATTTTGTTCCAATTATCTTCTCATTGGAAAATGCGTTCAACGCTCATATTCGTGCTCGTGAAGGGCACAGTCGCGGTGATAGCAGCAGGGGCGGCAACACCGATGTACGCCATGCGCTACGTTGAGGGCTTTTGCGTTATTGCTCTGGTAGGTTTTCCCTCCTCTCCTATTCATCCCGTCTCTTCCCTCTCAGCGTCTCTGCTGTTCGTTCTTTCTCCCTGTGCCAAGACACACAATTCAACGTTTAGCCTGTCCGCCATTGGATCCATGGCCTCATCCTGGATTCACATCGTGCTGAAAGTACCATTTCGCCAGTGAGGGAAGGCAGTACTGTAGGTGGTTCAATTTGCGCAGCTAATACGTCATCAAGTCTCCTCGCTACCGGCTCCGTGAAATGACCAAGTCCTGCGAGAGTGCATCTTGATAGTGTATCCTCAGGTGCAATTCGACACCATTCAAGACTCCGCAACGGAGTCTAAATCATCCATGCGGTCAAGGCAGGGGGCCGTTCTCCTCCCATTTGAAGGACACGCCGTTAGCGCTTTTCTGAAGAGTAGCTTTACAGCATGTCCTCGGCGGTGCATTTTATCAGACCGGTTTGTCAAGATTGACAAGAATCTGTTTCAAGCCATGTCAAGGCGAACTGAAGTTCCAGGACATAAGGTTGGACTTAATCCTCTACATCAGGGATCGCTTGAAAGTCCCAAGAATTGCCGTCTGTTGTTGACGCGCATGCTTCTTGTATCAATTATACGATAGAGATGGACTTACAAACTGCCTTAGTGTTTCGTGGCCGGGGCATACTCTGTTCCCAAATGAGTGATTTCTTTCTACATCCTGAAGTTTGCATCTTCTTGTCTCTGTTTGTAGACTTAATATCAGGCTACGCTTGTTGGGTGGATGCAGGGCTGATCAAGAGAGAATATGGAGGCATACGAGGTCACTCGTCTGGTTTTCTCCAGAGTGCAATCTCTCGAGCCCGACCTAGCTTCTAAGATCATGGGGTATTTGCTGCTTCAGGACCAAGGGGATCAAGAGATGCTGAAGCTTGCGTTCGCCTCAGATTTACAGCTTCAAGCAGTGATGAACAAGGCGAAGCGGCAGCTGGGGTTGTCGACATCCGTTGTATCAACTAATGCCGGGGAGCCTCCTGCTGCCCCCCTCCAAGCTTCCGTTTCGGGCCCACCCTATCGATTGCCAGGTCTCTTCTCGTCTATTACATCTGTAGCCTCTCCCTCCCCTCTGCTGTTGCCCCCAGACCCGTATTCATATGTCGGAGATGGTGCTCTCCCGCCAACGAATTCTGCACCTGTCACTCCGCTGCATCATCACCATCAACAGCAGTTTGGAAATGGATTTGAAGACGCGTATCCGCACTCCCCGCAGCCGGACATGATTTCTAACCTTCTTGTCGATAAGTTCCATTCTGAAGCAGGACCTAACCTCTATTCCCGGCCTCTTTCAGTCACAGCCCGGAGGCCATCTTCTCTTTCTGAATTCCCACTTTCTCCGGATAGCAACTGTCTCTCTCCTGCCTGGAAGCCCTGCCTCTATTATAGCAGGGGCTATTGCAAACATGGATCCAATTGCAGGTTCCTACATGCCCACAACGCCCTGAGGTCTGATCCAGGATCTCCAAATTCTGTGTCATCCAGTGGTCAAAGAGATTTTCGGTTCGATGATATGATTGTTCCTGGGTCTCTAGAAAGGCTGGAAATGGAGCTGGAAGAACTTCTCAGGGGTCGCAGAGCTCCTGTTTCTATCGCTTCTCTGCCTCAGCTCTACTACGAAAAGTATGGGCGGACATTGCAGGCAGAAGGCTACCTGACTGAGAGCCAGCGCCATGGTAAGGCTGGATTCAGTCTCACTAAGCTTCTTGCTCGTTTGAAGAACACAATCACATTGATTGACAGGTGCCGTCACCTACTTACAGTTACAGTTTGACTGATTCTTCAATCCTAAATATCTGAATTAATCTTTTCTGCCATTGAAGCAGGCCTCATGGCCAGCATGCAGTCGTGTTGGCTGAAGATGCCATGAGATTCTCTATGTACAGGAATGAGAGGGATGAACTCAACACGGTCAATCCAGGGTCCCGTCAGATTTATCTTACCTTCCCAGCAGAGAGTACCTTCTCAGAGGAAGATGTCTCCACATACTTCAGGTTCGGTGTCTGCTCACCTGTGTCCATCTTGCTCTACAGCCTCTTTTTGATTGGATAATGTACGGTGTATCATAATCTTTTTCCTGAATCATCTATGCCGTTCCTCATTTGCAGAGGTTATGGTCCTGTTCAGGATGTTAGGATACCGTTTCAACAAAAGAGGATGTTTGGGTTTGTCACTTTCGTCTACCCCGAGACTGTGAAAGCCATTCTTGCCAAAGGGAATCCTCATCATATCTGTGGTGCCAGAGTGCTTGTGAAACCGTATAAGGAGAAGAGCAAGCATGGTGAAAAGTAAGTGGATTTGTTGCAGGTCCTGTAGGCTTTGCATATTTGTAACCATATTGATTCCTTACTCGAGTGATCTTCCAGTAGGAGACTTGTAGAAAGGGACCATTCAAGGTTTTTCCCTAGCCGAAGCTTTGATGGTAGAGAGTTTCCTTTCTCACCAGGTATGTTGTGTGATTTGTGATTCCTCTCTCATGATGACTCTTAGTGCACTACCTGTATCATCTGTGAATGGGTAGATTTAACTGGACTCACGAGCAAGATTTTGTATGTGCAGGTGCTCAATTTTTGGATGATCACAACCTTCTCAGAAGGCAGATAAATGATCAAGCTCTTGAGTTTGAGAGGCGAAGATTGGCTGGTCTCCGATTTGGTGATTCTCCTCCCATGTTCATGCAAGCAGGATCACAAGTAGTTGAACCGGTTCATGCTTCTTTTGGGCATAATGTAAATGGCCTGATATCTTCACAGGGATTCTCAAAGGCATCTGATGGTAAGCAGGGATCCATTTTTCATTAGTAGGGCAAGCTATAGTTTTGTACTCTCGTACCTTGATTAGCACGGGGGTACTGAGGGTTCTTACCACATGGCCAGATCTAAACAACATTCAGGTTCCTAGTTCTCTTGGGTATATATTGGACGTTCTGGATGGAGATCCTAGTGAACATGAGCAGCTGACAGAGAAGACAGAAGTGGCTGAAGAGAGGTACGTACTCAGGGTTGCAGTGTTGTTTCAAGTTTAATTACCTGAAATTTTAAATAGGTGTTTTCTGGTTGCAGTGAGGCTAGCCGTGAACACAATCTTCCTGATAGTCCTTTTGCTAGCCCCAAGGCTGAAAGGTCTCTAACTGGTACTATCAGCAGTGTTGCTGCCCCCCTTGACTACAACACAGATGTGCAATCACTACTCCCTTCAGAGCTTATTTCATCTCCTACATTGAATGCTGAAAACGATATTTGCAGAATTTGCAGGGGTAATGTCATGTTCGATTGCTATGGTAATAGTCACATGCTAGCACAGGAAGTAGGAACTCAGAAGTGCGTTAACTCGTTCCCTCTCGAGGTGGTTTAAACAGCTCAACCTCAGGAGCTGATAAATGCATCATAGCTTGAGTTAAAGTGGTTTTGATCAGCACATCTCATCAAAGTTGGAGTGACTTTTTCTTTTTACTGTACGTTGCAGGACCATTTACTGATCCGATTCGGCTTGATTGTAATCATATGTTTTGTGTGGAATGCATACTGAAGGTATGGAGTGTTGATTGTTTGAAGTTTACGACTCTTTATGTCTGGATGTTTTAGTTCTTGTCTATATGGTTCGGCACCCCGGTGGATACCTTTCTTTTATATTTGAGTCGCTTGAAAACTAACTTTACTGTTCCTTCACATATGCAACATTTAATAATGGTGTGAATTTTTTATGATTTTATCGTGTGATTCAGGCGATAAGGGTCTCCAAAGATGAATGCCCTTCATGCCAACAACATATTGGAAGTCAAGTTGTCCGACTTCTTGAGAGCCGAGGGATTCCAGTCATTGATCCTTCATTAACCAAGTCTCGAGTTTCAGCAATCTCAAACCAAAAGATAAGCAGTTGGTAGTGGAGCTGATTGAATTCTTATCAGTTCATGGAATATAACAGGAATTCAATTATGGGCACAAGCGTCAAGCTCTCGGGAGGAGGTTTTTCAAACTCTTTAGGAAATAGAAGCTTCATAAAGTTAAGGATCACATCTGATAAAAGGTAAAACCCACTTTCTTGCAGGGTTTTGCCTCGATTATCATAGTCATTGAAATTTATGGTTATTGTAGAAGCTATATTATTATGAAGAAAGGAGGTAAAGCAGCAGCAAATGTAAATAGGAAAATTTTCACGTTCATTATTTAGCACATCTAATCAAATGCTAAGCAGGTGGCACCCACTTTAAACAGATAATGAAGGATTCTTGTCAATAGTTTTCAGATATATATCAGGACTGGATCATGATATTGGATAGAAACGGGTTTACAGATACTAGTTAGGGATGCCCCAAGATAAATGGGGTAATATCTCTAGCGTCTTCTTATTACCATGGCATGTTCCTCAGTGTTCCTGTGTTTTAAACAATCTTGTATACGGAGAGGCCACACTCAGATGATCCCCCCCAATGCCCCCCCAAGGATGTAAATTTCAAATGCAAATGAATATTTATAGCAGTATTCTTGTCTCAGTGTTGGATAATTATTACTCACATAGCCTATGAATTATTGAGGTTAATTTGTTTTCCAATGGAGGACAAGGCCTGATTTTGGCTTACAGTGTGAGCTCCATGTCATCCTGCACACCAACTGAATATTTATAGCAGTATTCTTGTCTCAGTGTTGGATAATTATTGCTCACATAGCCTATGAATTATTGAGGTTAATTTGTTTTCCAATGTAGGACAAGGCCTGATTTTGGCTTACAGTGTGAGCTCCATGTCATCCTGCACACCTGTTTTTGGTTGCTGCATGTCATCCTGTACGTCTGTTTTTGGTTGCTGCATGTCATCCTGCCTACCTGTTTTTGATTTCCCATTATGTATTGGATGTTTGAATTGAGCTACCTTATAGTATGAACATGGATTTGTCAAGGTTTACTATTGAGCGAGCTCAATGACTATAAGTGTCTTTGATAAAGGTAACCTAAGTGGTGGGTACCAACATTGACAGTGTATCACGCATATGTTCCGTGAACGATTCTTTCAAGAGTTCTAGGAATTGCAGAGAATCACACTATGAAAATCTACTCTTTACTATGTAGGACGTAAATTATTTTATACCTGAAGGTTTTATTAAGTATGTCTGAAGGTTTTAAGTACAGGTCGTGGGTTCGATCCCGTATGGGCCATAGGTCAGCTTAGTGTTGCTTAGGCAGTCTCAGTTGTATTGCTTTTGGGCCCCTCAAACAGCATGCCCTTGGGTAGTCTTTTCCTAGTGTTGCTTAGGCAGTCGTAACCCCTGCTTTATAGGATACAAGGGGTCTTAACCCCTTCTTTATGGGATACAAGGGGTCCCATGGGTACTATGCCCTTCACCTATACAGTCGTTCTTTCAATCTAATTCACACCCAAAAAAAAAAAGAAGTATTTGCTGGGACATCTAACTTCAGCATCAAGAAACTCTAGTGCAGAGCTCATTACATTGCTTACAAAAGTAATCACTCATCTGTTTTTTCCTTTCCCCGGGCTTGAAACGATCGATGCCGAAGTTCTGCCATAACTTGTGTCATTAGGCACTATCCCTGGCAATGGCGCCAAAAAATGTTTGCTTTGGATTAGAGTTGTCTTCTCCAATCATCATAGCATAAAGGACCAGCAACCTCAAACACTTAAAATTGTCAATCTGAGGAAAATGCTAAGACCCTAGCCCCTTCTTTGCCAGTGGACTCCAAGACTTATCGTCAAAAGATCAGTTAAATCAGAGATTTCACAGAAGTTCTTGATAACTCTTCTTTTTCATCTAGATTTAGCTAGAAGTAAGATTTTTCAGTGTTTCTTGTGCCTAAACTGTGCTATTTTTTTATAATAAAGAAAATGGTGAAGTAAAATTCAACGTTCAGTACCTATACTCTTCTGGCGAGAGAATCGTGATTCTAATGGATTCACAGTCATTAAGTTGTTCTAAAACACTGTATGTCTGGTGGGTATTATAAGACCCATCAATTCTGGTTATTGTTTTGTACATCTTTGCCACTAATAAACTGTATATCAACTTCGTAAATTTTCCCTAGAATTTTATTTCGAGAAAACTACAAAATAATCATGCAAACCACTCTGTGAGCAGTGGTCATGTCATATACTACCCGAAAGCGCGAGAGTTTATGTTCTTCATTGATTTCCTAGAAAGATTTGAAAACAATTTTATTTATTGATCATTGAAGCATGCGCATGGAAAAGTGATGCCTGAGGTGAAACGTATTTGCTCCACTAAGGCGGACATGAAGATGCAATCAGCAATATACAAGGAAAACTGGTAGATTGTCGTCGCACTTGTAGTTGCATTTTTTTGTGAATCGTTATATTTGTGCATATGCGCATAACATTTCATTACATGAACTGGCGTGAATGATTTGTTGCCACAAATGTACATGTTGCTAACATAGTCTACAAGCTTCCGAGCGGCACCTATTTTATTGAGAGCCCCTTTGATTGATAGAACAGCTTATAGAGGAACACAATATCAGGCAGCTAAGCATCGCATCGGTATTTTCGCTTTTAAGTGTGCGAGATGAAGGTAAGATCTATCTATAATGAAGAAAAACATATTTGAAAGATCTTTTATCTTTTATGAAACGTATTGGATCATTTTTTATTGCATTTTCTTACTCTGTATACACACTATATATGTGTGTGTATGTGTGTATGTACATAAATATATACATACACACACGTATATTCTCTCTCTCTCTCTCACATATATATGTATGAGAGAGATATATATGTATGAGAGAGAGATAATATATGTGTAAGACATTTTTTATTGCATTTTCTTACTCTATATACACTATATATATATATATATATATATATATATATATATATATATATATATATATATATATATATATATATATATATATATATATATATATATATATATATATATATATATATATATATAGATATATATGTGTGTGTGTGTGTGTGTGTATGTATGTATGTATGTATGTATGTATGTATGTATGTATGTATGTATGTGTGTATGTGTGTGTGTGTGTACATAAATATATACATACACACACATATATTATGTCTCTCTCTCTATAAGGTATTCTACTTTGCTAAAGGAAGAGGTAGATGTTTTAGAAGTGGAAGAGGACACAATAACCAAGACCGAGGTCAATAACAGAATCATGCAGAAGATAAAGGAAAGTTTGAAGATAGGGAGCCAAAGAGGCCGCATAAATTTCCAATGAAATGATTCGAGTAATGACAGTAAAGGATGTTGGAATTGTGGTAAACGTGGTCACTTTGAACATGATTGTAGGTTGAAGAATTGAAATAATAGAAGGAAGCAAAGCAACTATGCACCCACAAGTGCAAATGATTTTGAGAAACTGTTCATGGTCCAACATCATATGATAAATACGATGTCTTTTGATGTTTCGAAATTAAATGGTAATGTCTAGTATGTTGATTCAGATGCTTCAAATGACTAGTCATGTATAATGGTTTAGTAGTTTGCAAAAATTGCAAGTTCTTGGATATGTTGAAACAAGTGATGACACATCACATTTTATTGAGCATATAGGAAACATAGCACTATCTATGGAGGATGGGAAGGTAAAACATCTGGTTGATGTGTTGCATGTTCCAAATATAACAAAGAATTTAGTTTCTGACATATGGTTGACCAAGGTTTATAAGTCAGGTTCAATACTAATGGGTTATATGTAGAAGAGTATAAACATGATGGAAGATTGATTGTGGAAGGAAAGAAAATGCATAGAATGTTCACCTTAACTGTGAAAATCCTTCAAAATTAATGCAGCCATGTTTGCAAGTGGTGTAGGAGTTAGTACTGATATAGAGATATGGCACAAACGAATTAGACATGAAAATTTGTAGAGGCTGAAATTGATGTAGTCAAAGGAGATTGTTAATGGACTACCAAATTTCAAGGTTATAAATATGCAAATGATATGTATTGCATTTCAATTTGGTAAACAATCAAGAGCATCATTTTTGCATCACAAGCATGTTAGTGAGAATGTGCTAGAAATAGTATATACAGATGTTTGGGGTCTTGCAAAGACCACATCTATGGGTGGTTATAGGTTTTATGTTACTTTTATTGGTGACCATACACAAAAAGTATGGGTATATTTCATGAAAGATAAGAGAGGTATTCACTCACTTTCAAAATTTTAAGGTTATGGTGGAAAAGTTGACGAGGAAGTATGTTCAGACATTAAGATCTGATGGATGAGGTGAATAAATGTCAAATGAGTTCAATAGCTTTCTAAAAATTCATGGAATTTGACAAAAGTTTTCATATAGACACACCTGAACAAAATGGCATTGCTAAATGCAAAAATAGCAAGAGGCTTGATGGTTGAGAAGAATATGCCTCATTGTTATTGGGCAGAAGTTGTGCACATTGTTGTATACATCATGAACAGAACAACAACTATTGCTTTACATCAAGTTAAACTTGAAGAGAAGTTTATAGGTAAAGAACCAAACTTATCACATATGAAAGTATTTGGCTGTATTGCATATGTACATGTTCCAGATTGAGGACGAAGCTTGATCCAAAAGCAAAAAAATGTATCTTCATTGGGTACTCCCTTGAGAAAAAGGGATATAAATGTTATAAGCCACTCACACGACAAGATGCATCACCAAGTAATAGTTCGAACTCAAATCCATAGAGTGGAAGATTGCATGCAAATTTCACTCTAGCAAATTCATCAACTACATTGAAGAAAGGTAAAGAAAAGCCTTCTGCTGGTAGTAAAACATCTACTAGTTTTGAAGACATTGATGGAGATTCAAGCAATTCAGAAAAGAGCCTTGAAAAGTTGGTCTATGTTCCTGAAGTGTCTCTCATTTAATGGTTGAAACCACGTAAGAGCGGTGTTCTTAAGGGTTAGACCAAAGGCATTGTACTGCGTGAATAGGTCCTCAACTTGTTCACCTCTCAAGACTTGCCTAAACTCAGCCACATGATCATGTGGGTCTCTAGTGCCATCGAAGTAGTTCTTCATGGATTTAACTAGTTGTGTAGGTCTCAAAGTCCTCGTGTGATCTCTAGGTCTTGGTAGAGGAAAATCATCAACATTTCTTAGGTTCCTTGGGGCTCTAAGTCTCTCAGTTTCTTCTCTGTCCGTCCCTGTTTGCATTCGTTCCCTTCCTAATGGGTGGGCAAAGCTTACCTGAGGTCTATCTCTATTCCTGTCTCTTTGAGCTCCATGAGCTTGGGATGTTCCAGCTCCTTGGTGGCCAAAAGAGACATTAGATCTTGGTTGGGGAAAAATGAATTCACCCTTCCAAGTGTAGGCATGTCTACCATGTTCTGAGACCACAAAGATCCTCTCTGAAGTATTGTCTAAATAGGTCACTTTTCCTGGCCTATCAGGATCTTTGAGTTCATAGATCGTGATCGTTCCTACCTCATTCAGTTGATCACGCTTATACCTCCAAAAGGCTTCATTGGTCTCTCGGTTTAAGAGCAGATCTATGCTTTTATTGTCCTGGGGAATCCACTATGGCATGATAATTCTAGTAAGAACAGATTTGCCTCGAGGTGTTTTAGGCTCTCCACCTACGTTCCCTTGCTCCAGGTCTCCTATGTCTGTTTCTGGGATCACATTACCAAATTCATCTGTCCTATCTGGGTGACTGGTGACTACGTTGTTGGAACTGAAGGACTCACAAGGCAAGGAAGCTTACGAAGGGAGTCACAGAGAAGAGAAAGCACAAGCAGACAGAGCAGTCAACGACGATCGGGCAAGTAGGCCAATATTTTTTCAAGACACTAACGCATATCAAAGAGGTGGACACACAAGGAGAAGGAGCAAGTAGGGAGCTCCAGGAAATGTATGTCAAAATGTTAGTAGAATCCTTAAAAAATAGTGATTTTCATCACTAAAAATCATTGTAAAATACCATTTCATATTTTTGTAGCTTCATTTTGTGCAAGCCAAGGAGTCCTTGAGCTTGAGGAGCTTCAGAAGTACCTACCTGTCAGTTTTCACATTTTTTAGACTTCGTTTGAACCTCCAAATAGGGTAGAGAACCTAATTTTTAACTAGGCCGGACACTAGGTCTGGACACAGCCAAAACCTAGTTAAAAACTATAAATAGAGCTAGAGAGCTCATTTTTGAGGTTAGCTTGTAATTGATCAAAACTTGTATGAGCTTTTTGAAATTAATCTAAAGAACTCCATTGCTTCTCACTCTTTGTCTTGCCTTGTGTGCGCGTGTGTGTGTATGTGTGTGCATGTTAGTGTGCTTCTCACTCACGCACTTGTGCCTTCGCTTGCTCGAGGTCATCATACCATCCTCACGTCTTCCCGGATTGACATTAAAGGAGGTGCTACTCATCACTGAGCTACACCAAATTTTGGCGCCGTTGTCGGGGATCGAGCTTTGAAGACGAGCGTGTGATGGTAAGACGTAGATTTGAGACGTTGGCATTGTAGGTAATTTCTTTACTTTTCTTATTTTTCTCTTTCTTACCTCACCACCATCATCACCATCTCCCACCTCCATCTCCATCATCGCGAAAATTTTTTTGATCTTATCACCTTCTCCATTCCATTTCCCTCATTCCACTTGTGAGAGAGAGCGAGAGAGCAATATTGTGTGCATTGCTTTTGTATGTTTGTTGAGTTTTCTTGCAGGATCCAGCTGTACCATCCCCTCCAGCACGCTGCGCAGGTATAGAAAAACTCAGAAACTGTCTGTGTGTCGCCGACCTCTGTCGATCGCAATCGACAGAAAATTCGACCAATTGGTAAAACTAAGTGCACCACTAGGACAAGCACAAAGAGCACATTCCATATCACTAAACAAAATTGGAAAATTCCGTGTTTCTCTGTCAATCGTGATTGACACCATCGATCGTGATCGACAGCCACGATCGACAACATCTGTCAATCGCGACCGACAGACCCTGTCAATCGCGACCGATAGACCTGTCGATCGCGACCGACAGACCCCACGACTGACTGACTGCCACGTAGGACCCTGTCAATCGCGATTGACACCGTCGATCGTGATCGACAGCCACCACCGATACCCCTGTCAGTCGCGATTGACACCGTCGATCGCGATCGATCGAATTTTGGCGATTGACTAATTTTTACGCGTTGCCACGTGTCCATCGCGACGGACATAGCCCCGATTGACTGAATTTACGGCGAAAATCCCGGAACCTGTGTCGATCGCGATTGACAGGACCCACGATCGACTCTGTCGATCGCGATTGACGTGTCGATCGCGACCAACAAGCCCCGACGGACACCTCTGTCAATCGCGATTGACAGACCTGTCGATCGCGATTGACAGGCTTTTCAGCCAAAAAAAATTAGGGTCTTTTATTCCAAGTTTTGGGGATAGTTTTTGGGCATATTGGTCTAGTAATTAGTGATGTGTGAGGTCCCTACACGTGTTGTTGGAACTGAAGGACTCACCTGGCAAGGAAACTTATGAAGGGAGTCAGAGAGAAGAGAAAGTACAAGCAGACAGAGCAGTCAACGACGATTTGGCAAGTAGGCCAATATTTTTTCAGGACACTTACGCATATAAGAGAGGTGGACACACAAGGAGAAGGAGCAAGTAGGGGGCTCCAGGAAATGTATGTCAAAATGTTAGAAGAAATCCCTACAAAAATAGTGATTTTCATCACTAAAAACCCTTGTAAATACCATTTCACATTTTTGTAGCTCCATTTTGTGCAAGCCAAGGAGTCCTTGAGCTTGAGGAGCTTTAGAAGTATCTACCTGTCAGTTTTCACATTTTTTAGACTTCATTTGAACCTCCAAATAGGGTAGAGAACCTAATTTTTAACTAGGCCGGACACTAGGTCTGGACAAGGCCAAAACCTAGTCAAAAACTATAAATAGAGCTAGAGAGCTAATTTTTTAGGGTAGCTTGTAATAGTTTTGAACTTGTATGAGCTTTTTGAAAGTAATCTAAGAACGCCATTGCTTCTCACTCTTTGTCTTGCCGTGTGTGCGCATGTATGTGTATGTGTGTGCACGTTTGTGTGCTTCTCACTCACGCACTTGTGCCTTCACTTGCTCGAGGTCTTCATACCATCCTCACGTCTTCCCGGATTGACATTAAAGGAGGTGCTACTCATCACTGAGCTACACCAAATTTTGGCGTTGTTGCCGAGGATCGAGCTTTGAGGACGAGCGTGTGATGGTAAGACGTAGATGTGAGACGTTGGCGTTGTAGGTAATTTCTTTACTTTTCTTATTTTTCTCCTTCTTACCTCACCACCATCATCACCATCATCATCATCACCATCTCCCACCTCCATCTCCATCATCGTGAAAATTTTCAATTTTGATCATATCACCTTCTCCACCTCATTTCCCTCATTCCACTTGTGAGAGAGAGCGAGAGAGCGATATTGTGTGCGTTGTTTTTGCATGTTTCTTGAGCTTTCTTGCAGGATCTAGCTGTATCATCATCCCCAGCACGCTGCGTAGGTACGGAAAACTCAGAAAGTGTCTGTGTGTCGCCGACCTGTCGATCGCGATCGATAGAAAAAATGCCCATTTGGTAAAACTAAGTGCACCACTAAGACAAGCACAAAGAGCACATTCCAAATCACTAAACAAAATTGAAAAATTTTGTGTTTCTCTGTCAATCGCGATCGACAGCCACGATCGACAAAATCTGTCAATTGCGACCGACAGGCCCTGTCAATCGCGACCGACAGACCTGTCGATCGCGACCGACAGACCCCACGACCGATAGACTGCCACGTAGGACCCTGTCAATCGCGATTGACACCGTCGATCGCGACCGACAGCCACGACCGACACCTCTGTCAGTCGCGATTGACACCGTCGATCGCGACCGGCTGAATTTCAACGATTGATTGACTTTTTCGCGTAGCCACGTGTCCATCGCGACGGACACAGCCCCGATCGACTGAATTCACGACGAAAAACCCGAAAAAAGCGTCGATCGTGATTGACACCATCGATCGCGATTGACAGGACTCACGACCGACTCTGTCGACTGCGATTGACACTGTCAACAGCGACTGACGTGTTGATCGCGACCGACAGGCCCCGACGGACACCTCTGTCAATCGCGATTGACGGACCTGTTGATCGCGATTGACAGACCTGTCGATCGCGATTGACAGGCTTTTCGGCCAAAAAATTAGGGCTAATTTTTCCAAGGGCTTGGGGAAATTTGGGCATAATTAGAGAGTCATTAGTGATTTGTGAGGTCCCTACACATGTGATTTTGAGAAAAATCCTGTGATCTGTCAGTCTGTTTGAACCCTATTTTAACTCCAAAACCCTAAATTGACATAACTTTCTCATACGAAATCCGTTTGCTGTGATTCTTGTCTTGTTGGAAAGCTCGTGGGGAGTACAACCAAAACCTCCACTGGTTACGGTTAAATTAAGGTCAGGATTATTAGATAGGGTATTTTGAAGTTGACCATACCAGGGGAAACAGAATTCAGGGATCTCTAGAATTGTTTTCCAAAAAAGAATCACTGTACAAATTGGTGTTTGTGTTACATGAATGAAAGTGATTGGTTCTGTCTTTGGAATCTAAGTCTTGAGCTAACTTGGGAACTCTTACAGATATATTGAGAGCATTGAAGGGCATTCTAAGCAAGAGTAAGTGCAAGCTTGGGACCACGCTTCCTGGGCATTCAAGAGCAACCAAGAAGGAAACAAAAGGTCAGAATATTATCAACTCCCTCTGTCAATTCCTAGCTTAGGCTAAGAACGACTAGTGATAGGAGTAGGCCAGGGCGGCGATAGGCATTTATCAAGTTGAAGAATACCTAAACAATCAAGTTCAAGCTAACGACATAATTTTTGTACTGTTGAGAACTTTAAAGGAAAAGAACTTAACGTGGAACGATCAACTTCAAGTGTGGAAATACACTCAAGTATACCTGACGACGTGATATCAGACAAGAGTATAAACACGATAATCAACATAAGAAGGAATCAAGTAAGTGGTACAAAGGAACTCAACAACGAGGTTGTACTTGGGCAAAATTTGGGCTATTCGATTAGGCTTATGAACCTTAGATCAGGGCAACATCTAGGAAGAGATAGACAAAGTCTTAGGTCTTCAGAGGCTAGTGTCAACCACACTGCTAGGTCTTGGGCCCAGCAGTTGAGCCACCACTCATACTACCCTAGCTCTGAGACTAGTGAATCAGAGATGTCTCAAGGCATGGACAGACCTACGGGAAGTTCAGGAGTGCCATACTTGGACAGGGTAGAAGGCCCTTACAAGACGCAGCTGGAATACCTTAGGACCAACCGATTAGGTGCTAGCATCTATGAGGACGGCCTAAGAAGATATATAGTACAGATTAAAAACCCTGACCAATCCATTGGACTAGAGCGCCCAGCCGTCAAGTTTGAAAACGGAGCGTACTTAGACAAGGAAGGGACAATATATGTAGTCACCAGTCATCCAGATAGGACTGATGAAGTTGGGAATGTGGTCCCAGAAACGGACTTAGGTGACCTAGAGCAAGGAAACATGGGCGAAGAACCTAGGACCCCCCGAGGCAAATCTGTTCGCACTAGGATTATCACACCAGAGTGGATTCCCCAAGATAATAAGAGCATAGATCTGCTTCTGAACCGAGAAACTGACGAAGCCTTTTGGAGGTATAAATCTGATCGGCCAATTGATATAGGAACAATCATGATCTATGAGTTTAAGGATCTTCCAACCCAGGGGGCAGAGAAAGAACAAGGATGGAAACAAATAGAGTAGAGCCTGAGGTACTTAGAGCTCATAGGAATCAAAGAAATGCGGATGAGTTCCCTCTACCACGACCTAGAGAACACACCAGGACTTTGAGACCGACTCAGTTAGTTAAGTCCATGAAGAATTACTTCGATGGAACAGGAGACCCATACGATCATGTGGCCGAGTTTAGGCAAGTCTTGAGAGCAGAACAAGTTGAGGACCTATTCACGCAATATAATGCCTTTGGTCTAACACTTAGGAACACAGCCCTTACATGGTTCCAACCATTGAATGAGAGACAGTTCAGGAGCATAGACCAACTCTTGGAGGCTTTCATCACCGAATTCTCCAAAAGTGGCATAAGGCATAACACTTCCTCACTGATATACAGCTTCAAGCAGACCCCTCAAGAGATCGTGAGACTTGCAGGAAGAAGATTTAGGCAATATCTTGAAAGATGCCCTGTTCCCCACACCAGCTAAGCAAGTGGCTTTATTCTTGGATGGATTGCTAAGTACCAAATTGAGATCTTATGTGTACTTGAAGGACCCTAGGACCATAGAAGAGTGTGTACGCATGTGCATTGACATCGAGGATAACCTAGGGGAGGAGTTAGAGATTTCCAAGATATACAAAGATCCAGATAGTGCCTCTAGCCTCTCTTCCACGCAATCCACATCAATTGAGGAACTCGCTGAGAAAGTGGCACAAAAACTAGGTGTCTCTAGCAAACAAATCCCAAGGTTTGCCCCAATAAAGAGGTGCTATACGTGTGGTGGTGACCATATGGCGAACGTCTGTCCCATTATGGCTCAACCCCAAGTAAATCCCAGTAGCCAATATTGCACCATAGAAAGGAGATACACAAATCACACAGCACAAGACTACCCATACAATAAGCAAGCAGTTAGGCAAACCTACCCTCAGCCATATCAACAGGGGAGATATCAGAACCAATATCCACCACAGTAGTATGCTAGGCCCCAACAAACCTACCAACCACAATATCAAGCCCAGCAAAGGCCTCAGCTTGTGTTAGCCCAACAACCTCCAGCTCCATCCAACGTGATCCCTGTAAAGTATGCAGCTGCTGAAGAAAACTTGAATAGGGCCATAGTGCTAACCCCACTGCTATCAGAAAGTGACCCCAGTGACCATAGTTTCGATTCTACACATGTTGATAGTCCCCAGGCCTACTACATGCAGTCTCCTGAACATGGTGAGTCCTACTATAGTGAAGAACCAAATGAACCTAGTTGGGAGCCTGATTACACAAACGTCATGTATGCAAACCCCAACCCTAGATAGGCAAGTAAGACCCCCATTCGCGAGAGGACCATGCTACAGATGTTAGGGAGATCATCTCATTCGTGATTGTCCCTTGCCTCCACCCACACAACCCCAGTCAGTGACAATCCAAGGCTTTTGCCAAGATTGTGGAAAAGAGCATCTCTTACAAGACTGCCCAAAGAATCCTAATAATATGCGGAAAATCACTCCTATCAATGTTATTGGGTTAGTAGTAGACTCTACAGGAAGTGTGACATCCACTGCACCAGTACAGGTAGTCACTAGAGCTCAGGTATTGCAGCAAAACCAAGGGGTAGGCCAGGAAAAGAGCCTAGAGGCTAGTGAAACTGAAAGCATAACCAAGAAGAGGACTAGAGCTTGGAAGGATAGTCGTGAAAGAATGAAAAGGCAATGGGCAAAAAAGATAAGTGAACTTGAAGAAAACTTGAGAGAAACCAAAGCAAAGATAAGTGAACTCGCATCTCAAAACCACTCTCACACCACCCCTCCGCCACCTACCCCCTTACCCGCCAATCCATCTTCTTCCATTCCCCAACCTCTCAATACTAGTGTCTAAGAACGGCATATCCACTGACGAAGAGAAAGTGAGAGCTATAGTCGAATTACCTAGGCCAAAGAACATCAAGGAAGTATAGGCATTCATGGGGCATTGTGGTTACTACCGCCGGTTCATCCACATGTATGTTGTCATTGCAAAGCTCATGTACGGACTTCTGACCAACTTTGAGTGGACTGACGATTGTGAGAATTCCTTCCAGGAGCTTAAACGAAGATTATGTTCAGCACCAATCTTATCCACACCAGATTGGAATAAGCCTTTCCATGTTCATGTGGATGCATCCAATTATGCTATTGGGTGTGTACTCGCGCAACCTACTGATGAAGGTAATATGGATCTTCCAATTGCCTATGCTAGTAGACAATTGAATGCAGCTGAATAAAATTATACCACTACTGAGAGAGAAGGACTAGGCATGGTATATGCGGTTAAAAAGTTTAGACATTATCTGCTTGCAAATAAGTTTAAATTTTTTACTGACCATCAGGCACTGCTATATCTCGTAAACAAGCCATGCAATACAGGAAGATTAGTAAGATGGTTTCTCTTACTAATGGAATATGACTTTGAGGTAGTGGTAAGGAAAGGGAAGACTCACTTGAGAGCAGACCATCTCTCTAGGCTCACATCGGGAGAAGCCCCACAAGGAGTGTCAGATGACCTTCCTGATGCTTACTTGTTTAACTTGGAAGTGGTGCCGCAGTGGGCTAAGCCATTAGTGCCAATATTGACATACGGGCCTAAACATCCAATAATAAACACACAGGATAGAGAGGTAGTAAAAGCCCAAAAGTATCACATCATGGCAGGAAGCATGTACAAACAAACAGATCAAGGGATCCTGGCGTGTTGTGTGGAAGAGGATGAGTACGCTAAATGGTTGCAATTAGCACATGTAGGTGCATTAGAGCAACACTACTCAAAGCAACGAACCCTACAAACACTAAAGAGACTCGGAGTGCATTGGCCGACTATGGAAGCTGATGTCCAGAAGTTGTGCAAGGAATGCCCAATCTGCTGCACTAAACTACCTGTGGAACATGCCACTCTTTATCAAGTGTCCATAGTGCCAGATTGGAGTGAACCACTAGTATCCTTCCTGAGGATGAAAACATTCCCTCCAGACATGAATCTGGCTAGGAAAAGGAGTTTAGAACAAGAAGCCCAGGATTACTCACTCATTGGTGATAATCTATACAAGCGTGGTAAGGATGGTTACCTGAGACTATGTGTCCATGAGAGTGAATATCTCAAGATCTTGGAAACTGCTCACCAAGGTGTAGCAGGAGGACAGTTTGGACCAGATCGGGTGATCAAGGCAATACTATTTGCAGGCTTCTGGTGGCCAACCCTTCACATGGATGCACATACCTATGTGAAACGGTGTGATGTGTGTCAGAGAACTCAGTATCCTATACGCAAAGATGAGATGCCCCTGAAACCTATGATGGGTGGACGTGCATTCTCTAAGTGGGGAATAGACTTTGTAGGTCCTATTAATCCCCCAGCCAAGGGTTCACATGCTGAATACATCATTGTTGCCACAGACTATCTAACGAAATGGGTAGAGATAAAAGCTACGACAAAGAACGACGCTCAGACAACTGCTAAATTCTTGTTTGAGAATGTATTCACAAGATACGGGCTACCTATAGAGCTAGTAAGTGACAGAGGCACTCACTTCTTGAATGAAGTTATTGAAAATCTGCTCCAAGAATTCTTGGTAGTACATAAGAAGTCTGCCCCCTATCACCCTCAAGCTAATGGGCAAGCCAGAAGCACCAATAAGATCCTATGCAATGTATTGACAAAATTAGTGAACAATAAACGCTCTGATTGGGACAAATAGCTACACCATGTTGTTTGGGCATACCGAGTCGCCTACAAAACGGTACTCCAAGCCACCCCCTTTCAGATGGTATTTGGCCAAAATACTATGCTACTGTTGGACTTCTTAATACCTACATTGAAAGTAGCACAAGAGCATGAATGGACGGGTCATGAACTCTCCTCTAGACTTTTTGACCTTGAACGATTAGGAGAAAAAAGACTGAGAGCGGCTGCAGGGATATATGCAGCTAAGAAACGACAGAAGGCATACTTTGATGCCCACGTTAAGGAGAAAGCTTTGAAGGCAGGCGACCTAGTACTAGTCTACACTTTGAAACAACATGCGAGGAAACTAGAGAAAAGAGGCTACGGACCCATGATCATTAATAGAATCTCAACAAGTGGAGCAGTACAACTAGCCACATTAGAAGGCGATGTTCTCCCAAGCTACATAAGCGGATGCAGGGTCAAGTTGTATCAGGAACCTCTCACAGAGGAAATGCTAAGTCGACTCAATACTGCTAAGAAACGCAAAGAAGAAGAAAAGCGAATTCGAGAAGAAGCCCAAGCAGAAGCTTTAGAGCGCATACAGAGAGGCAGAGAGCAACCTAGGCCAGATGCATATGCAGATCAAGGATATCACGTGGCTATGTGTGAAGTTTCAGGTATCAGCTCTCATCGGATAATTGATCGACGTCCTTTTATAACCTTAGATATAGGACAAGGAAAGGGTGCAAGGACTGTAAGAGCCTTGATTGACTCAGGTGCAGCCACTAGTGCTGTCAAATTATCTTACTGTCAAGAATTGAAATTAACTGTCAATCCTATAGAAGCATATCTCATAGGATTGGGAGGTGTGGAAACCCCTTGCATGGGCGAGGTGGATCTTCCCATCTCCATTCAAGACGAAGTAATGACAGTCAAAGTACTAGTGTGTCAAGATGAGGACCTCACTGAGCCTCTTGTCTTGGGTCAGGACTGGATCTATGATCATGCAGTCAACCTAAACCTAAGAAGTACTTCTTCAGGTATGGGTAAATCATAGCCGAATTACAGTTGAATTGGAAAATGAGGCACTCAAGGAACTAGGCAAAGCACAAACTCCTGGTCCTTCCAGGGGCGCACATGAAGTTGACAATGCTATTCTTGTCCAAAACTGTATGATGCAGAAAGAGGCTTGTCTCAACAACGGAGTCAAGGAGAGGACGACACTCCCTTCTTTCCCAAAAGCCAGAAGGACGCAACAACCAACGGCAGTTCAAGTACAGAAGGAGCAGAGTACTACCTATACTGGAGGCCAAAAAAAGGAGCAAAGCAGATTGTTTCAGCCGTTGAAACAAATATGGAGGCGGAAAGGCGAACACCCTATTGCGACCAGGCCAGCCCCACGGCCAAAACCTCTTATTAGTAATCAACAACACGACACTAATAAGAAGTCCTTCATAAATTCTTCTGCGAAAGGGAAGTCTATTTGGGTACCCAAGAAGTCAATGAAGGCCAGCCCACAATCACGACAAATCTGGGTGCCTAAGGCTTGCTTGCAGGCTCAAATAGCTACACCAAGGCCACACCGGGTACAACATGTTTCACTCACTCGAACATCTGAGGCCCAGTCTTACACATCACGCACGGAAACATATTCTTCCATGCGCAAAAGTAGAATCACTCGTAAATGGGTCCCTAAAAAGCCTCATTCTCAAGTAGATACCCCTATCCAACTCTTCAGAGTCTCCACAAAATCAATATCAAAGCCCATCCACTGCATTTGGCAACCTAAAACTTGTAATAAACCCCCAGACCCTAGTTGTAAATCCATGTCCACCTCCTAACTATGTCACTCTCACACTACATGATTCCACTTAGTTCTTAGGTCTACCCAATTCCTAACTACACACACAAGCACCGAGCACTTAATAACCCCCTAATCTCTCCCGAACCTCATGTTAATGTTCTAATGGGGACAAAAACGGTTCTATCTTGTCCTTTGCAATGTTAACACATGTTTCTATATTCTCACAGAATCAGGAGTCAAGAAGTAACATGGCGGATACGGCAGGAACTAGCTCCCAGGCAGGCACCAGCCCCCAAGTCGTGGACATTGAAAGTCTTCCCGTTGAGGAGGAATTGAAGGAACGCCCAATGGCATTGAGGGCATTACACGCCATACCGGTTCAGAATCCTCCACAGGGGCACACAATGCCAGTCAACAAAAACTCTCATTGGTTCAGTGATGTGGCAGGACCCCTAGGGGAAGGCACTTATATGTGGGAGGCCAGGATAGAATTCAATGGGCGCTGGGGCGGGTATCACTTCTTCACCAGAGAATTTGAGAAAATGCAGAATAATGAAGGACTGAAACCTATATGGAAGAAGGCGGGACTCTACGATTACTTCAAATTCCAATTGCCAAAGCCGGATTTTCTAAGGTGCTCTTATTTGATTAGCACCCTCACTCCGAGCAAAGACAAGAAGGGATACAGCTCCTTTGTCCTTCCATCTCTCACAAGGGGCAATGAACTGAAGCGTTTCAGGTTGACTATCAATTTGGTAAGGGAAGCTCTAGACATGAAAGGTATGCACATTCCTACGGAGAAAGAGACTATGGTCCCCGACAATATGAAGAACAGGAATCTGACGAAATTAAAGGACATGGTGGCAATGACACCTACAATTGCCATTCACTTGCGAATGGTCATGCAACATTTTGCATTTCCCTCTCAAGAGAGATTCACAATGCCACCTAAGAAGATATGGTTTAGTCTATACTTGGCTGATGCCTTTGATTTGACAATCAACATGCCCCACTGGATTATCAACCAAATCCACTTGGCTCATCAAAGGTGGTATAAGAAACAAAAGTCTATACTGTACGGATGTTGTGCCCTCACCAGGATTCTGTATAGATGTCTGGCGTATGATGTGCCAGTGCAAAGGGCACTTATTTGGACCAGAGTACAGGAGTTTCAACGCAGATTATCCACCGCAGGGCCACCCCCCAAAAAAATGAGAGGCACAGTTCAGATGCCCTGTGCACAACCCCGCGGAGCGACACTGACACCAGAGGCAACTCCACGACTCCCGAGGCGGGTACAACCCTTTACTATCAGATTACCAAGACACAACACTGAGGGACCAAATCTAGTGTTTCCACCTATACCAACCGACCTAGAGTTCCCTCACGGATTCACTTTAGAAGACCTAACTGATGAGGAGGTAGCCAAAATCATCGAGGCTGTTAACGCAGAAGTCGAGGCAGAGCAAGCTAGTGGACAACAAACTGCTACAGACCAACCCCATCCCAGACAACCAGATGTCATCGATGTGGAGGGTGAAGAAGAAGAAGAACAAGAGGAGAAACATGATGGACAATCCGAGGAAGAAGAGCAGGAATATGATCAGGAAGCTCTGCAGGTACTTGAAGGTGCCCCAGCTTATACGAAGGCATTGAAAAAGCTCTATGATACCATGAACAGAGTTCAAGAGCAACATAGACTGTCCCTAGCAGCAGGCAAGGCCCTCATGAATCAAATCCTTGAGGAGGAAGGCGTAGACGAGCAATACCGCGCCACTCTTGACATGATATCTGAGGCTTTGGGAGTACCTGAGACGGTGCATACCGCCCTTGCACAAGCACGAAGAATGGAGCGAAGATACGGCAGATGTCCCCCTCGATCAAGAAAGCAAATGAATGTACTAGTATCAGAACCACAAGGCACATCCACAACCATGGGCACCGCACACACGGTCCACGATACTGAGGAAACCCATGTATCAAGTGCACCTCCGTCACCCCCGTTGCCACCCCTGCCTCCAACTCCACCACATTCACCTCCCACAACCAGTGTAACCACTACTGTAACCGCCTCCGAGTCCACTACCCATGCCGAAGCACAGACCGTCACACAACCCACACACCCTATCTCCACTTCTTTTGTCTATACAGCCACTGAAAGAGTAGTTATAACCACTGCCACAGAAAATTTCAACCCCCCGATCACACTTCCGGGCAGTTCATATTCACAATTGCACTCACCACTGTACACTTTCACCACCATCACCGCACCCACAATTCCAATATTCACAATCACTCCCACTACTGCATCCACTGTTGATTTTATGGACATCTCACCCACCTCCGCACCTCTCCCTCCCCCCATACACCCACCATCTCCCATTCCCCCACCTCCCACTTCACCATTTTCCAGCACCGCATCCACACTTCCATTCCCCTTCCCCTTTCCCTTCCCTTCTGCATTCAACACCCTTCCCGCATCCACCCCTATTAATAATGTATTTAATAATATGTATCAGTGTATGTCGCAACTACAACAGCACTATCAGCATCTTGATAACCAACATACGCGACTCTTTCGAAGTCATGAGGAACTTCAACTACGCTTCATTGATCTCGAAAGGGAAAAGCGGCTACTACAACAACAGCATGCCACCTTACAGGAACTACACGAACAGTTAGTAGCCAACCCACCCCAGTCAGATGCAGAAGAAAAGAAACAAATGGATGATTTGCTGCTTTCCTAGATAACGGAGAATCTCAAGCTCAGATGCAACCTAGCCCTCTTACGCAAACACATGTCTACAGCACTCGAAGAGAATAAATGGCTGCATAAACAGAATGAAGAAAACTTGGAAGCAGCCATGGAGGGTTCCCCGCAGGAAATCGACCCAGGAAAATTCAAGGCCATTCCCTCAGAGAATATGCAAATTGTGTTAGAAACCCATGCCGACCTCCTGGAGGCCCATGCAGCGTTAGAACGAGAAAGAGATGATCTACTTAAGCAACTGGCAACTCAGCAGGAGTCACCAAGCAGAGTCATATCCACAGACGACACATCCGAAGAAGTCACAAAACTCAGAGCAGAACTCGAAGAATTACGAAGTAAAGTCATGCAATACAAACGTCAGCCCTCTCCCCTTGTCGAGCCCGAGCCTGAAGATCTAGTGCCAATCGAGATAGAGGAAACTTTCGAAGACCCGTATGTTCCCATGCCTGCACTAGGGGGCAAGCAAACAGAAGAGGGCTTGGACACCATTGAAATAGAGGCTCCTGAATGGATGCAGAGGTTGGAGAAAGTGGCCACAACCCATGATGATAGGGTGGCAGTCCAGATAGCATCTATGTCACGCTTGGAAGAGGTAGTCATAAAATCGGCCTATTTTAGAAACCTCTCCCATCATAGGTGGATCGGCACATCCGACGATTTGTATGTTCCCTTCTGTGTCTTAATGGCGGACTACAATGCCGAAATAAAGCAACACACCTCAAAGGAACCAACCTCCGCCACACAGTTCGCACCGGACGACATCCCAGCAAGTGCCAAGCAGGGCAATATACATCAACCGACGTGGAGGATTCGTCTACTAGAAACCTACCCAGAGATGGTCAGAACATGGAATAACATGCCTCTGTACATCAAATACAACCCATGTTACTGCCCAGTATTTCGAAGAAGGTCATGGCCAGAATACACAAAAACTGTGCTGACAACCAAAGGATGTGAGAAATGGCTCAATTATGTCTATTTAGCACCACCTAAAGGCCAACCTACCATAGGATATATGATTTCGACGATTCGGCACTGGGGGGTCCGGTTCAAAAATGTACCAGATGTCATGGCCCAAATGTGTCTTAAAATTTTTGAACTCATGTTGGTCACCTTCAAGACTTTCAAGAATGTCCAAGAACCTCATCTGTCAGCTCTTGGATTTAATGAAGGTAATCAGGACCTCGTCTACGACATGAGTGCAACACCATCTATTAATGTTGTATATGCATGGCACGCGCGTATCAAGTATCTACCAGCTTGCTTCAAACAGACGTTTGAAGAAATGTTTGTCACGGGATTCTGGGAATATCATTCAGAGATATTCATTCCTAGACCATCACATTTATTGCAGTTGTTTGCAGTGGAACAAGCTCTCCATTCAAAAGAATTACGTATACCACATCCAGAGGTTCCCGGGCCGGTAGATTGGGATGCTCTACTCACGGACTTGGCCAAAGGGTTGCGGATTGCAGAACATCACTTAGCACAAGACGTTGTTGAGTACTACATCCAACGACCCACCCAACAAGGGTCTGTCAGGGACGACAGACGCGAGAGAGGGGGGGGTGTTGGAACTGAAGGACTCACCAGGCAAGGAAGCTTACGAAGGGAGTCAGAGAGAAGAGAAAGTACAAGCAGACAGAGCAGTCAACGATGATCTGGCAAGTAGGCCAATATTTTTTCAGGACACTTACGCATATAAGAGAGGTGGACACACAAGGAGAAGGAGCAAGTAGGGGGCTCCAGGAAATGTATGTCAAAATGTTAGAAGAAATCCCTACAAAAATAGTGATTTTCATCACTAAAAACCCTTGTAAATACCATTTCACATTTTTGTAGCTCCATTTTGTGCAAGCCAAGGAGTCCTTGAGCTTGAGGAGCTTTAGAAGTATCTACCTGTCAGTTTTCACATTTTTTAGACTTCATTTGAACCTCCAAATAGGGTAGAGAACCTAATTTTTAACTAGGCCGGACACTAGGTCTGGACAAGGCCAAAACCTAGTCAAAAACTATAAATAGAGCTAGAGAGCTCATTTTTGAGGGTAGCTTGTAATAGTTTTGAACTTGTATGAGCTTTTTGAAAGTAATCTAAGAACTCCATTGCTTCTCACTCTTTTTGAGGGTAGAGCTAGAGAGCTCATTTTTTAGGGTAGCTTGTAATAGTTTTGAACTTGTATGAGCTTTTTGAAAGTAATCTAAGAACTCCATTGCTTCTCACTCTTTGTCTTGCCGTGTGTGCTCGTGTGTGTATGTGTGTGCACGTTTGTGTGCTTCTCACTCACGCACTTGTGCCTTCACTTGCTCGAGGTCTTCATACCATCCTCACGTCTTCCCAGATTGACATTAAAGGAGGTGCTACTCATCACTGAGCTACACGTGTATTTTTGAGAAAAATCGTGTGATCTGTTAGCCTGTGTGAACCCCGTTTTAGCACCAGAACCCTGAACTGACATAACTTTCTCATACGAAATCCGTTTGCTGTGATTCTTGTCTTGTTGGAAAGCTCGTGGGGAGTACAACCAAAAGTTCCACTAGTTACGGTTAAATTAAAATCAAGATTATTAGATAGGGTATTTTGAAGTTGACCATACCCAGGGGGAACAAAATTCAGGGATCTCTAGAATTGTTTTCCAAAAAAATCACAGTGCAAATTGGTGTTTGTGTTACATGAATGAAAGTGATTGGTTCTGTCTTTGGAATTTAAGTCTTGAGCTAACTTTGGAACTCTTACAGATCTATTGAGAGCATCAAAGGGCATTCTAAGCAAGAGAAAGTGCAAGCTTGGGAACACGCTTCCTGAGCACACAAGGGCAACCAAGGGAGGAACTCAAGGTTGGAAGATTCTCAACTCCCTCTGTCAATTCCTAGCCTAGCCTACACGTGAATAGTGCTAGAAGTAAGTCAGGACAACGATAGGCACGAGACAAGTCAAAGACTATCTAAAAAAATCAAGTTCAAGACAAGAGTTAACTTGTGTGTGATCGATAACTTTAAAATAACGTGGAACGATCAACTTAAAGTACGAAAAATACTCAAGTATTCCTGACAACGTGGTATCAGACAAGATCCTAAACACGATAATCGACTAAAAAGAATCAAGTAACTGATATAAAAGAACTCAGCAACGAGGTTGTACTTGGGTAAAATTGGGGATTGCTCAATAAAGCATATGAACCTTAGATCAGGACGACATCTAGGGAGAGATAGACAAAGTCTGAGATCTTCAGAGGCTAGTGTCAATCTCACTGCTGGGTCTTGGGCCCAGTAGTTGAGCCACCACTTGTATTATCCTAGCTCTGAGACTAGTGAATCAGAGATGTCTCAGGGCACGGACAGACCCACAGGAAGTTCACGTATGCCATATTTGTATAGGGTGGAAGGCCCCTACAAGACATAGCTGGAATACCTTAGGACCAACCGATTAGGGGCTAGCATCTATGAGGACGGCCTAGGAAGATCCGTGGTCCAGATTAAAAACCCTGACCAATCCATTGGAATAGAACACCCAGCTGTAAAGTTTGAAAATGGAGCATACTTGGACAAAGAAGGAACCATATACGTAGTCACCAGTCACCCAGATAGGACAGACGAATTTGGGAATGTGATCTCAGAGACGGACATAGGTGACCTGGAGCAAGGAAACATGGGTATAGAGCCTAGGACCCCTCGAGGGAAATCTGTTCTTAGTAGAATCCTCAATCCAGAGTGGATTCCCCAGGATAATAAGAGCATAGATCTGCTCCTAAATCGAGAGACCGATGAAGCCTTCTGGAGGTATAAATCTGATAGGCCAAATGATGTAGGAACAATCATGATCTATGAGTTTAAAGATCCAGATAGCCCAGGCAGAGTGACCTACTTAGATCACACTTCCGAGAGGATCTTTGTGGTGACAGAGCATGACAGACAAGCTTACACTTGGAAGGGTGAATTTGTTTTCCCCCAACCAAGATCGAACGTGTCCTATGGTCACCCTGGAGCTGGAACATCCCAAGCTCATGGAACTCAAAGAGACAGAAGTAGAGATAGGCTAGAAGTAAGCTTTGCCAACCCAGGGGGCAGAGAAAGAATGAGGACGGAAACAAATAGAGTAGAACCTGAGGTACTTAGAGCTCCCAGGAATCAAAGAAATACAGATGAGTTCCCTCTACCATGACCTAGAGAGCACACAAGGACTTTGAGACCGACTCAGTTAGTTAAGTCCATGAAGAACTACTTCGATGGCACTAGAGATCCATACGATCATGTGGCTGAGTTTAGGCAAGTCTTGAGAGCTGAACAAGTTGAAGATATGTTCACGTAGTACAATGCCTTTGGTCTAACCCTTAGGAACACTGCCTTGACATGGTTTTAGCCACTAAACGAGAGGCATTTCAGGAGCATAGACCAACTTCTAGAGGCATTCATTATCGAATTCTCTAAAAGTGGCATAAGACATAACACGTCCTCGCTGATTCACAACTTCAAGCAAACCCCTCAAGAAACCGTGAGACTTGTTGGAAGAAGATTTAGGCAATACCTGGAGAGATGCCCTATCCCTGAGTTACCCACGCCAGCTAAGCAAGTGGCTTTGTTCTTGGACAGATTGCTAAGTACCAAATTGAGATCATATGTGTACTTGAAGGACCCTAGGACCATAGAAGAGTGTGTACGCATGTGCATTGACATCGAGGATAACCTAGGGGAAGAACTCGAGCTTTCCAAAATCTACAAAGACTCAGATAGTGCCTCTAGCCTCTCTTCCTCGCAATCCACATCAATTGAGGAACTTGCAGAGAAAGTAGCTCAGAAATTAGGTGTCACTAGCAAACAGATCCCAAGATTTGCCCCAATGAAAAGATGCTATACTTGTGGAGGTGACCATATGGCGAATGTATGTCCCATTACGGCTCAACCCCAAGTAAATCCTAGTAGCCAGTACTGCACCATAGAACGAAGATACACAAATCACACCGCACAAGACTGCCCATATAATAAGCAAGCGGTTAGGCAAACCTACCCTCAGCCATACCAACAAGGCAGATACCAGAGTCCATACCCACCACAACAGTATATTAGGCCTCAGCAAAATTACCAACCGCAATATCAGGCCCAACTGAGACGCCAGCTAGTGCTAGCACAACAACCACCTGCTCCTACTAATGTGATCCTAGTAAAATATGCAGCGACAGAAGAAAACCTGAATAGAGCTATAGTCCCTGTAACACCATTGCTTTCTGAAAGTGACCCGAGTGACCATAGCTTTGATTCGACGCATATTGACAGCCCCTAGGCCTACCACATGCAATCTCCTGAACATGGTGAGTCGTACTACAGTGAAGAACCAAGTGAACCTAGTTGGGAGTCAGAGTATGCTAATGTCATGTACGCAAACCCCAACTCTAGACCTCAACCTAGGCAAGTAAGACCCCCATTTCCTAGAGGACCATGCTACAGATGTCAGGGAGATCATGTCATTCGTGATTGTCCCTTACCTCCACCTGCACAAACCCAGTCAGTGACGATCCAGGGCTATTGCTAGGAATGTGGAAAGGAGCATCTTCTACGAGACTACCCAAAGAATCCTAATAATATGCCAAAAATCACTCCTATTAATGTTGTCGGATTAGTTGTAGACTCCACAGGAAGTGTGACGTCCACTACACCAGTGCAAGTGATCACTAGAGCCCAAGCCTTGCAACAGAACCAAAGTGTAGGCCAGGAAAAGAGCCCAGATGTTAGTGAAACGGAGAGCATGACAAAGAAGAGGACTAGAGCTTGGAGAGATAGTCGTGAAAGAATGAAAAGACAATGGGCAAAGAAAATGAGCGAACTTGAGGAAAGCCTAAGAGAAACGAGAGCCAGGATAACCGAACTCACATCTCAAACTCCCTCTCACACTACCCCACCTCCACCATTCCCAACTCCATCTGACCCACCACCTTCCAACCCACCTAACGCAACTCCACCACCCCCTAGAGTAGGATCTGTCCTAGCAGATCCCACTCCCGAGGACCTAAACATGATGCTCAAAGCATATCAAGCCAGAATCCAAGCAGGGCCAAACATAACTGATCATGAAAAGTGCTACCCTAGAGCAGAACTAGAGCTAGAACGAACCAAAATTTGTGTTAAGATGGTGGAGCTGGCTCAAACCATGTTTGAAGCCAGTCGCCTCTTTAACATCTCTAGTTCAGCTAAGATGCAGTTGCACTTTGAAGGACTGTTAGAAAGAATAGAGAGGCTAATTGCACAATCAGAAAAGGAACCCGCCTCTCAACACAAGGACAAGGCAAGTGAAAGAGTAGGTCTTCCTGCCCAGGAAGCCTATGTGCCTAACTCTACGGAGCCAGACACATCATCTTCTATGAATCGGTTCACACCAGAATTCCTACGAGAGATTCAAGAAGACAAATGGGCTAAAGAAAGTGAAGTCCCTCCTC
Source organism: Ceratopteris richardii (assembly GCA_020310875.1). Taxonomy (NCBI): domain Eukaryota; kingdom Viridiplantae; phylum Streptophyta; class Polypodiopsida; order Polypodiales; family Pteridaceae; genus Ceratopteris; species Ceratopteris richardii. Next base: position 145,688,287 of record CM035438.1, on the reverse strand, counting down.
CTATTGAACTTGTGGATGATGCACACGACCAATTCCCACAAGACATCCCATCCATTTATGAGGAGCAGGAGAGCACCCAGTCTCAAGAGAGATTAGACTTTGAGTCTAACTCTCTGCACGAATTACCCCACTTCACAGGCCCATGGGAAGCTAAGTCTACTTGTATGAGAGCACCCACAGTCATGGTACGAAATGAGGACTCAGTCATACCTAGGAACACAGAGGTAGTGAAAAACACTAAAGTACAGTGCAACCTCACCTTAAAGGAGCTACTCAAAGTAAGCCCAGAGCTATGGAAACATGTAGCCAAACAAGTACCAGAGATAGCAAAACCTCGTTCCCAGGTAGGATCCCAGAGAACAGTGCCAGAAATACCATTGGACAAGATCGGAGACATGAGTGAGGGCGAAGAGGGAAACACATATCTTCCTATCACCCATCAAGGATACACCACCAAGGCCATTTTAGACTCAGGTGCAGGAGTTGTAATTGCTACCACTTCCCTATGGAAGCGTTGGGGCAAGCCAGCACTCAGGCCCATGAGGATGAAATTGCAGATGGCCGATGGTCACATAGAGAGACCCTTAGGGCTGTTAGAAGGAATAACTCTCACCACATGTGGTGTCGAGTTCGAGCATACATTTGCTATATGTGATTTTAGCAAAAATCATGCCTATGAAATGATCTTGGGACGACCCTTTATGCGACAGTTGCAAGTGGTACAGGACTGGGGAACCAATTCCTTGTACCTGCAACACTTAGGTGTTACGACCAAAGTGAATCTCAAAGATTATTCTCATAGAGATGTCCCTCCTATCCAATGGAATCCCCTCCATAGAGCCAAAGATGATACGGAATCGGTGCATTCCATAAGATCAGGATCCTCATGGATGCATGAAGATACCCACTTATGGATGTGCAAAGTGGCAGTAGAAGAAGAGAAGAGAGAAAAAGCCAGAGAGGTAGGTGCAAAAGAAACACATAGATCAATTCAAGACCCAGCCTATGCACCTGTAGTCTTTCCTGACGAAGAATTTGAACCCAACGGCTGGGCAGAAATCCTAGCAACAATGGATGTATCCATCAATGAAGAACAATGGACACCCCACTGTGATGAGGATGGCTATGACATTTCAGTCTTCTCCATAGAGCCGATCATGGGAGAGGCGGTGCCAGAAGAGTGTGAACCTAGCCCTGATGCATTTGAGGATGCAAGCGACTCCGATCTAGAGTCAAACATTATGGACCCACCTTTTGCATCAGATGAAGAATACTTCTATGAAGTAGAATTTCAACCCCAGAGGTATGGAGAACTTACAAATGATGTAAGGCTAGCCACACATGTGACCCTGAAGGAAGAAGGAAAGAAAAGAAAGAAGAGAGAAGTCACACCAGAAGAGCAAGAATCTTTGTTTGAAGTCCCTGAAAACTTTAAAAAGTATGAGATAGACGACAGGAGAGTCATGGTAAGAATGCTTAAGCGAGAAGCACAATCAGGGGAGGCCTATGATAACAAAGAAACCACCAAGAAAGTAGTTGTGGCCATAGAAGAAGGAGAAGAAAGATGCACGTACATAGGCCATGACCTGACAGAAGAGGAAGAACAAGAGCTAAAAGCCTTGCTAAGAGAATACAGAGATGTATTCGCTTGGAGTTACAAGGATTTGAAAGGAGTGGACCCTGACATATGCTCACACACTATCCCCATGACCTCATATGCCAAACCTTCTAAGCAAAAGCCATACACTTATAATGATAATTATGCCGCTAAGATCAAAGAGGAGATAGAGAGACTGGTTGAAGCTGGATTCATCTATGAAATTGAGCACACTGAGTGGGTATCCCCCATTGTAGTGGTGCCCAAGAAGAATGGAAAGCTACGTGTATGCATTAACTTGAAGAAGGTTAATGCAGCCACAATTCGAGATAACTATCCGCTTCCTATCACAGAACATCTCTTAGAAAGAGTATCAGGCAAGGAGGTGTACAACTTCCTTGGATTTTCGGGCTACAATCAAGTAGCCATAGCTCCAGAAGATCAGCATAAGACGGCTTTTGCCACTTAATGGGGCATTTTTGCCTTTAGAGTAATGCCATTTGGGCTTACCAATGCACCCGCTACCTTCTAGAGACTAATGTGCCATGTATTTAAAGAGTTCCTGAGGAAGAACTTAGAAGTCTATGTTGATGATCTTTGTGCTCATTCCAACATTAGGCAAACTCATATTCCTGAACTCAGACAAATCTTTGACAAATGTAGAGAATATCAAGTCTGCCTGAACCCAGAAAAGTGCGTTTTTATGGTCAGGCAAGGCAAGATTCTAGGACACATAGTGTCAAAGAATGGCATATCCACTGATGAAGAGAAAGTGAGAGCCATAGCCGAGTTACCTAGGCTAAAGAATGTCAAGGAAGTACAAGCTTTCATGGGGCATTGTGGTTATTACCGACGGTTTATACACATGTATGCCATCATAGTAAAGCCTTTGTATGGACTTTTGACTAACTTTGAGTGGACTAATGAATGTGAGAATTCCTTCAATGAGCTTAAACGGCGATTATGTTCAGCACCAATCTTGACCACACCAGATTGGAATAAGCCTTTCCATGTTCATGTTGATGCATCCAATTATGCTATTGGGTGTGTACTCGCGCTGCCTACCGATGAAGGTAATATGGATCTTCCAATTGCCTATGCTAGTAGACAATTGAATGCAGCTGAACGGAATTATACCACTACAGAGAGAGAAGGACTAGGCATGGTATATGCAGTTAAAAAGTTTAGACATTACTTGTTTGCAAATAAGTTTAAATTTTTTACTGACCATCAGGCACTGCTATATCTCGTGAACAAGCCATGCAATACAGGAAGATTAGTAAGATGGTTTCTCTTGCTAATGGAATATGATTTTGAGGTTGTGGTAAGGAAAGGGAAGACTCACTTGAGAGCAGACCATCTCTCTAGGCTCACATCTGGAGAAGCCCCACAAGGAGTGTCAGATGACCTTCCTGATGCTTACGTGTTTAATTTGGAAGTGGTGCCGCAGTGGGCTAAGCCCTTAGTGCCAGTATTGACATACGGGCCTAACCATCCAGTAATAAACACACAGGATAGAGAGGTAGTAAAAGCCCAAAAGTATCACATCATGGCAGGAAGTATGTACAAGCACACAGATCAAGGGATCTTGGCTTGTTGTGTGGAAGAGGATGAGTACGCTAAATGGTTGCAATTAGCACATGTAGGTGCATTAGAGCAACACTACTCAAAGCAACTAACCCTACAGACACTAAGGAGACTCGGAGTGCATTGGCCGACTATGGAAGCTGATGTCCAAAGATTGTGCAAAGAATTTCCAATCTGCTGCACTAAACCACCTGTGGAACATGACACTCTTTATCAAGTCTCCATAGTGCCATATTGGAGTGAACCACTAGTATCCTTCTTGAGGACGAAAACATTCCCTCTAGACATGACTCTGGCTAGGAAAAGAAGTTTAGAACAAGAAGCCCTGGATTACTCACTCATAAGTGATAATCTATACAAGCGTGGTAAAGATGGTTACCTGAGACTATGTGTCCATGAGAGTGAATATCTCAAGATCTTGGAAACTGCTCACCAAGGTGTAGCAGGAGGACACTTTGGACCAGATCGGGTGATCAAGGCAATACTATTTGTGGGCTTCTGGTGGCCGATCCTTCACATGGATGCACATACCTATGTGAAACGGTGTGATGTTTGTCAGAGAACTCAGTATCCTATACGCAAAGATGAAATGCCACTGAAACCTATGATGGGTGGACGTGCATTCTCTAAGTGGGGAATAGACTTTGTAGGTCCTATTAATCCCCCAGCCAAGGGTTCACATGCTGAATATATCATTGTGGCCATGGATTATCTAACCAAGTGGGTAGAGGTAAAAGCCAGAACGAAAAATGATGCTCAAACAACAGCTAAGTTTTTATTTGAGAATGTGTTCACCAGATACGGGTTACCTATAGAGCTAGTCAGTGACAGAGGCACTCACTTCTTGAATGAAGTTATTGAAAATCTACTCCAAGAATTCTTGGTAGTACATAAGAAGTCTGCCCCCTATCACCCTCAAGCTAATGGCCAGGCTGAGAGCACCAATAAGATCCTATGCAATGTACTGACGAAATTAGTGAACAATAAACGCTCTGATTGGGACAAACAGCTACACCATGCTGTTTGGGCATACCGAGTCGCCTACAAAACGGTACTCCAAGCCACCCCCTTTCAGATGGTGTTCGGCCAAAATGCAGTGCTACCGTTGGACTTCTTAATACCTACATTGAAAGTAGCACAAGAGCATGAATGGATGGGTCATGAACTCTCCTCTAGACTTTCTGACCTTGAACGATTAGGAGAAACAAGACTGAGGGCGGTTGCAGGGATATATGCAGCTAAGAAATGACAGAAGGCATACTTTGATGCCCACGTTAAGGATAAAGGTTTGAAGGCAGGCGACCTAGTACTAGTATACACGTTGAAACAACATGCGAGGAAACTAGAGAAGAGAGGCTACGGACCCATGATTATTAATAGAATCTCAACAAGTGGAGCAGTGCAACTAGCCACATTCGAAGGCGATATTCTCTCGAGCTACATAAGCGGATGCAGAGTCAAGTTATATCAGGAACCTCTGATGGAAGAGATGCTAAGTCGACTCAACACTGCTAAGAAACGCAAAGAAGAAGAAAAACGAATTCACGAAGAAGCTCAAGCAGAAGCATTGGAACGCATCCGGAGAATGAAGTTGAGAAGACAGGGTAGAGAGCAACCTAGAACAGATGCATATGCAGATCAAGGATATCATGTGGCTATGTGTGAAGTTTCAGGTGTTAGCTCTCATAGGATAATTGATCGACATCCTTTTATAACCTTAGAGATAGGACAAGGAAAGGGTGCAAGGACTGTAAGAGCCTTGATTGACTCGGGTGCAGCCACTAGTGCTGTTGAATTGTCTTACTGTCAAGAGTTGAAATTAATTGTCAATCCATTGGGAGGTGTGGAAACCCCTTGTATGGGCGAGGTGGAACTTCCCCTCTATATTCAAGACGAAGTAATGACAGTCAAAGTACTAGTGTGTCAAGATGAGGACCTCACTGAGCCTCTTGTCTTGGGCCAGGACTCGATCTATGATCATGCAGTCAACCTAAACCTAAGAAGTGGACTTCTTCGGGTATGGGTAAATCATAGTCAAATTATAGTTGAATTGGAAAATGAGGCACTCAAGGAACTAAGTAAGGCACGAACTCCTGGTCCTTCCAGGGGTGCACATGAAGTTGACAATGCTATTCTTGTCCAAAACTGTATGATGCAGAACGAGGATTGTCTCAACAATGGAGTCAAGGATAAGACGGCACTCCCTTCTTTCCCAAAGACCAGAGGGATGCAGCAACCAAAGGCAAATCAAATACAGAAGGAGCAAAGTACTACCTATGCTGGAGACCAAAAAAACGTGCGGAGGAGAATGTCTCAGCAGTTGAAACAAGTGTGGGTGCAGAAAGGCGAACACCCTGTTGCAACCATGCCAACCCCACGGCCAAAACCTCTTATTAGTAACCAACAACACGACACTAATAAGAAGTCTTTCATAAATTCTTCTGTGAAAGTAAAATCTATTTGGGTACCCAAGAAGTCGATGAAGGCGAGCCCACAATCACGACAAATCTGGGTGCCTAAGGCTTGCTTGCGGGCTCAAATAGCTACACCGAGGCCACACCCGATACAACACGTTTCACTCACTCGAACATCCGATGCCCAGTCTTACACATCACGCACGGACACATATTCTTCCATGAGCACACGTAGAATCACTTGTAAATGGGTTCCTAAAAAGCCTCATTTTCAAGTAGATACCCCTATCAAACTCTCTAGAGTCTCCACAAAATCAAGATCAAAACCCATCCATCGCAATTGGCAACCTAAAACTTGCAATAAACCCCTGGACCCCAGTTGTAAACTCATGCCCACCTACTAACTACGTCACACTCACACTACATCATTCCACTTAGCTCCTAGGTCTACCCACTTCCTAACTACACACACAAACACCGAGCACTTAACAACCTACTAATCTCTCCCGAACCTCATGTTAATGTTGTAATGGGGACAAAAATGGTTCTATCTTGTCCTTTACAATGTTAACACCTATTTCTATATTCTCACAGAGTCAGGAGGCAAGAAGTAACATGGCAGATACGGCAGGAACTAGCTCCCAGGCAGGCACCAGACCCCAAGTCGTGGACATTGAAAGTCTTCCTGTTGAGGAGGAATTGAAGGAACGCCCAATGGCATTGAGAGCATTACACGCCATACCGATTCAGAATCCTCCACAGGGGCACACAATGCCGGTCAGCAAAAATTCACATTGGTTTAGTGATGTGGCAGGACCTCTGGGCGAAGGCACCTACATGTGGGAGGCCGAGATAGAATTCAATGGGCGTTGGGGCAGGTATGACTTCTTCACCAGGGAATTTGAGAGACTACAGAACACGGAAGGACTGAAACCTATATGGAAGAAGGCGGGACTCTATGATTACTTCAAATCCCAATTGCCAAAGCCCGACTTTCTAAGATGCTCATATTTAATTAGCACCCTCACTCCGAGCAAAGAAAAAAAGGGATACAGCACCTTCGTCCTCCCATCTCTCACAAGGGGCAATGAGTTGAAGTGCTTCAGGCTGACTATCAATTTGGTAAGGGAAGCTCTAGACATGAAAGGTATGCACATTCCTACGAAGAAAGAGACTATGGTCCCCGACAATATGAAGAACAGGAATCTGACGAAATTAAAGGACATGGTGGCAATGACACCTACAATTGCCATTCACTTGCGAATGGTCATGCAGCATTTTGCATTTCCCGCTCAAGAGAGGTTCACGATGCCACCTAAGAAGATATGGTTTAGTCTATACTTGGCCGACGCCTTCGATTTGACAATCAATATGCCCCACTGGATTATTGACCAAATCCACTTGGCTCATCAAAGGTGGTATAAAAAACAAAAGTCTATACTGTATGGATGCTGTGCTCTCACCCGGATTGTGTATAGATGTTTGGCTTATGATGTGCCAGTTCAAAGGGCATTAATTTGGACCAGGGTACAGGAATTTCAACATAGACTATCAACCGCAGGACCGCCATCTAAGAAGATGAGAGGCGCAGTTCAGATGCCATGTGCACAACCCCACGGTGCGACGCTGACACCTGAGACAACTCCACGACTTCCCAAGCGGGTACAATCCTTCACTATCAGATTACCAAGGCACAGCACTGATGGACCGAATCTGGTGTTCCCACTTGTACCAATCGACCTAGAGTTTCCTCACGGATTCACATTAGAAGACTTAACTGATGAGGAGGTTGCCAGAATAATCGAAGCTGTTAACGTGGAAGTCGAGGCAGAGCAAACTAGTGGACAACAAACTGCTACAGACCAACTCCATCCTAGACAACCAGATGTCAATGTGGAGGGTGAAGAAGAAGAAGAACAAGAGGAGGAACATGGTGGACAATCCGAGGAAGAAGAGCAAGAATATGACCAGGAAGCTCTGCAAGTACTTGAGGGTGCCCCGGCCTATACAAAGGAATTGAGAAAGCTCTATGATACCATCAACAGAGTCCAAGAGCAACATAGACTGTCCCTAGCCGCAGGAAAAGCCCTCATGAACCAGATCCTTGAGGAGGAAGGCGTAGACGAGCAATACCGCGCCACACTTGACATGATATCTGATGCTTTAGGAGTACCTGAGATGATGCATACCGCCCTTGCACAAGCACGAAGAACGGAGCAAAGATACGGCAGACGTCCCCCTCGATCAGGAAAGCAGATGAATGTATTAGTATCAGAACCACAAGGCACATCCACAACCACGGGCACCGCACATACCGTTCATGATACTGAGGAAACCCATATATCAAGTGCACCTCCGTCACCCCCTTTGCCACCCCTGCCTCCAACTCCACCACATTCACCTCCCACTACTAGTGTAACCACTACTGTCACCGCCTCCGAGTCCATTACCCATACCGAAGCACAGACTGTCAGTCAACCCACACCACCTATCTCCACCTCTCTTGTCTATACGGCCACTGAAACAGTAATTCTAACTGCAGCCACAGAAAATCTCATTCCCCCGATCACACTTCCGGGCAGTTTGTATTCACAATTGCGCACACCACTGTACAATTTCACCACTATCACCTCACCCACAATTCCAATATTCACAATAACTCCCACCACTGCATCCACTGTTGATTTTATGGACATATCTGAAGTATTTCGATGGCGATGCACCACACTGCACTCTCCTTCTCGAGAGCTCCACGACGATATGCTCGGGGTAGAAAAACCGAGCTCCTGACGCCGCACACAGTACTCCGCACAGAGCTGTAGAATGCGCAGAAAACACGGTACACAGGGAGCACGAAGAGAGACTTCTTAGGTCTTACAAATGCGGTCGAACTTATAGTCTGTGACTGACCAGGCCACTATATGTTTTATTAAAGAACATATACAAAGAAGTGTCCGGTGGCCATTTGGCCTTTCACATGGACACTAACGGTAACAATCTCCCACTAAAGGCCAATATGGCTAGAGTAACTATGGGAGAAAAAAGAAAGAATGATAAAGAATACCTGAGTGTAAGTATACAAACTATACCTCCCACCTGATGGGCATGTTACACAGTATACAAGTGACTGCGTAAGATCAAGAATCAAGTAACCCCCATCAAGTGACAACAGTGTCGAAAGTTATCCTTTGGTAGAGCTTTAGTCAAAGCATCTGCAGCATTATCTCGAGTGTGAACCTTCTCAAGAATAATGCTCTCAGTGGCTAAGCAATCTCTAATGAAGTGATACCTCACCTCAATGTGCTTGGTCTTTGCATGATAGACCGGATTCTTAGCCAAAGCAATGGCACTCTGACTATCACTGAGCAAGTGAGGTACATGCTGAGGCAAACCCATATCACAAGCAAGACGAGAAAGCCACAATGCTTCCTTACATGCCTCACTTGCTGCAACATACTCTGCTTCTGTGGTGGAAACAGCTGTACATTCTTGAAGACGAGATCTCCAAGAGATAGCACCTCCAGCAAAATGAAAAATGTACCCTGATGTAGACTTACGATTGTCTACACAACCAGCATAGTCAGAATCTGTGTAACCAATAATGGATGCTTTCCCTCTACCTAAGCATAGACACTTGTCCTTAGTGCCACTCAGATATCTCAAAATCATTTTGACCGCTTCCCAATGTTTCTTGCCAGGATTAGACATATATCTGCTCACAACTCCCACTGCAAATGCAATGTCTGGTCTCATAGCTACCATAGCATACATGAGACTACCAACAGCAGACTGATAGGGAATTTTGATCATGAATTCCTTTTCCTCATCTAATTTGGGGCAGTCATCCTTGCTCAATTTCACATATGTGGGTAAAGGTGTACTCAATGCATTTCCACCCTGCATATTGAATCGATGAAGTACTTTGGATATGTACTCACTTTGAGACAAGTATATGCATCTTTTACTCCTATCACGAGTAATGCGCATGCCAAGAATATGTTTGGCATCCCCCAAATCCTTCATATCAAATGTCTGACTCAACTTCTTTTTGAGAATTGACAAATCATAAGAGGACTTCCCAGCAATCAACATATCATCGACGTAAAGTATCAAGTATATCAAGCTGCCATCAGAACATCTCTTTGTGTAGAGACAATGATCCTCATTGCTCCGAGAATAGCCTTGGGACTTCATAAAAGCATCAAACTTTTGGTACCATTGTCTAGGAGACTGTTTAAGTCCATACAAGCTCTTCTTGAGCTTACAAACTAGACTTTCCTTGCCAGGAAATACATAACCCTCTGGTTGTTCCATATAGATCTCATCTGTAAGATCTCCATGCAAGAAAGCTGTTTTCACATCCATTTGGACTAGTTCTAAGTCCTCCATTGCAACGAATCCAGCAACATGCGCAAAGTAGTCATCTTGACCACTGGAGAGAAGATTTCCTCAAAATCAACACCATGTTGTTGCTTAAAACCCTTTGCAACAAGTCGTGCTTTATATTTTGGAGAAGCACTATCTGATGTGAATTTCAGCTTATATACCCATTTACATGGTAAAGCTTTCCTGCCCTTTGGCAAAGGTACTAAGTCCCAAGTACCATTCTTGTGAATAGAATCCAACTCACTCTTCATGGCACGCTCCCACTTGACATGATCCTCTGTCTGCATAGCCTCTTTGTAGCAAGAGGGCTCACTGGCATCTGTTAGCATAACAAAATCTAAACTTGGAACATATCTATCAGGTGGATATGAGACACGTGCAGAACGTCTCAATGGTTGCTCAGGAACATGTGCAGACTGATCTGAATGGACATTCTCTTGAACATCCCTATGTGCAGCATTTTTATGCATGCTAACCGGAGGACTAGTATCCTCAAACACAACTCTTCTCACTTCAACCTCCTTAATCGGCTGTTTATGCATCTTAGACTGATTAAAAATGACATCACTACTTCTGATCACTGACCGTGTTTCAGGATCCCATAAGCGATATCCAAATTGTCCTTCTCGACCATATCCAAGAAAAATGCATTTCTTTGACTTATGGTCCAACTTCTGTCTAAGATTCTTGGGTATATGAACATATGCTTCACACCCAAAAACTCGAAGATGATCATAATATGGTGGTTTCCCTGTCCATAACTCTTGTGCCACTTTCAGACCTTTGGCAGTACTAGGTGAAAGGTTAATCACATGAACTGCAGTCAATAATGCTTCTGCCCAAAAACCTTGTGAGAGGTTTGCATGATGCAACATAGAGACTACTCTATCTTGAATAGTTCTATCCATCCTCTCAGCTACACCATTCTGTACTGGGGTATAAGGAGTTGTAAACTCTCTACAATCCCTCTACACTGACAGAAAAGGTTGAATTCATGTGAAGTATACTCACCCCCATTATCTGAACGTAAAGCCTTAAGCTTAGTTCCTTTTTCAGTCTCAACTGAGGCAAGCCATTTTCTGAAAGTAGGGAATACATCATCCTTCGATTTGATAGGATATACCCAGACTTTTCTAGTAGCATCATCTATGAAAGTGACAAAGTAAAGAGAACCACCTAAGGACCTAGTGGGCATAGGACCACACACATCTGTATGAACAAGATCTAAAGGCTGAATTGAAGAGTCAATGTGCATTTTATGCACATTTCTGGTTTGCTTTCCATATTGACAATGCTCACAAAATGAAAAATCAGAGAAAGATAACACAAGTAAGTAGCCAGAACGAGAAAGATTTTCCATTCCACCACGAGATATATGGCCCAAACGACCATGCCAAATACAAGCCATAGGCTGTTCAGTAACAGCTAACAAGTGTTCTTTCTGTGATACAAATAAAGGGTAAAGTGAGCCAACTTTCCTTCCTTTTGCAATAACCATATTGCCCTTTGATATACGAAAGGACTGAGCATAGAAGACCACCTTGTAACCAAGGTCATCAAGTTGACCAACTGACATCAAACTGCATGATAACTGAGGTACATGGCGTACATTATGCATAGTAAATTTTGAACCGTCAATGAACTGCACAACCACATCTCCAATCCCCACAACATCACATTGGTAAGAGTCACCAAGTCTCACGGTACCAAGAGACTTTGCTGCATAATTAGAGAACCATTCTCTATGTGGTGTCACATGGAAAGAAGCACCAGAATCTAGCAGCCAAGTGTGGGAAAGAGAATCAGCCATAAGTGCCTCAGATGGCACAGTACTATCAAGTGTCAACACATCAGCATCATCAGAAATAGCATTAATTTCTTCAATCTTCACAGTCGAAGTAGATGGTGCAGGTAACTGTTTAACATGCCCATCAACATTCTGTCCTTTACCTTTAGCATTCTTTAATGCATAACAGTCTTTCTTCATGTGTCCTTTCTTATGACAATAATGGCATTCAATATCCCTCTTCCTTGATTTACTTCTGCTCTTATTCCGTTGACCATTCTTTTCCTTGTTCTTGCTCTTGCCACGCTGTTGATTCTTTCCTTGGTAAGAATCACGAACATTATATGCATCTCCACTCTGAGTGCCAACCATAGATTTTCTATGAATCTCCTCACTCAAAAGTGCTCCACATATGTCATCATAGACGAGTTTACCACCTGGTGCACTATTGCTAATAGCTGTGCAAAATGTATCCCATGATGATGGTAGGGTGCATAACAGCAATACTGCTTTCATTTCATTGTCCATATCCATTTTCTGAGCCTGTAACTGGGAGAATATGGCATCAAACTCATTTAGATGAGCAGCAACACTATCTGTGTCCTTCATACGAAGGTCGTATAATTTTCTCATCAGATATACTTTATTTGATGCCGTCTCTTTTTCATATGTATTGCATAACTTCTTCCAAAGCTCCTCTGCACTTTCACAGTCTAATACTGTAAAGTAAACATTATCTGCCAAGTGCAAGCGAATGGTAGACCTGGCCATTTCATCTAACTCATCCCAATCATCTTCATCCATGTCAGCAGGCTTCTTTGAAATCCCATTTACTGGCTTCCATTGCCTTCTTTGAATCAGCACATCTTTAATCTGATTCTTCCATAGAGCAAAGTTTGTGCCATCAAATTTTCGGATCTCAAAATGGTCTTTGCCCTACAAGTTATAGCTCCTCCTCGGAACGCTAGCACTAGACCCTGATCCACCGGATGTGCCTGAGACCTCTGATGCCATGATCGTAGAGAACTGAGTAGAATGATAATGGAGCTAGAAGAGTCCAAACACCAACAAATAAGTGTATAAAGGAGTAAATCGACCACTATATAGTTGACTAAACCAGAAATCTGGAAAAATTTTGCCAGAGTATCCTCTGCAAAATTAGCATATGACCAGTGTCAAAGTATCATAAAACTGTAAGTACTGACATGTCTACCTGCATAGTGAATCACTGACTCCACTGCATATAATCAGTTACCCAATAGAAGCCAACTAGGCTTATCGAGCACCTATGAACAACTATCATACATCTCCTATGGCGAGGCTGGGTAAGTCTTCCACCTGCATCACCGAAGAGACCCCGACATCTGGGTGTCTCCTAGTTAAGAAAACCTCACCACGACCCTCTTTATCAAACGTAAAAGGCTTTATGCAAAGAACGTAACCGCTATATCAATGCCCACATGGACGTACATAAGCGGTGTCCACAGAAGCGTACATGGTGTGTATGTGCTCAATATATGCAGTAAAATGACACTAAAAGGCTGAATACACAGCCCAAAAACTAGCCAATAACACCTGCAAGTGTCTGTCAACTCTGATGTTTTAGGCTTTAAAAAACCTGCATACATTTGCAACGACTGCTCCCACCAAAACTGAAAACCCCTCAAGAAACCTGTAGTTTTACAAGTGTGGCTGAAAATACAGCCCCAAAGGTTGATATTTATTGTCTAAGAAGTACAAGGAACACTCTTCTTGATGTTCTTGGACCTGTGTGAAGAGTACTACGTGCAAAAGTACTCCGAAATGGCTCCAAAAAACACCCCAAAATTGCTTCAGAAATAGGCTTTAAAAGCAAAAATGAAGCTTTGAGGGACCAAAACTTGTTCAAGGTAATGTCAACCTTAGTCTTTCCCCTTCTTCAAACACCACAAGAGTGTAGCTTAGTGGCAAGAGATTGCCACGGTTAAGCGAGCTCTGGGGGGAACAGTACTGGGATGGGGGACCTCCCGGGAAGTACCGGGAACCTCTATATTCCTTGATCCGTGAGGTCCTCCCTCGCGCGCAGCCAACGGCGCCAACGGTGACTTCGGTGACTCGGATGACAAGGTATGCCAAGGTCTATGCCTTGGTCGCCGTGTAAGCCTTGGAGAAAGCCTGGGGGAAGCTCTAGACATGAAAGGTATGCACATTCCTACGAAGAAAGAGACTATGGTCCCCGACAATATGAAGAATAGGAATCTGACGAAATTAAAGGGCCATGGTGGCAATGACACCTACAATTGCCATTCACTTGCGAATGGTCATGCAGCATTTTGCATTTCCCGCTCAAGAGAGGTTCACGATGCCACCTAAGAAGATATGGTTTAGTCTATACTTGGCGGACGCCTTCGATTTGACAATCAATATGCCCCACTGGATTATTGACCAAATCCACTTGGCTCATCAAAGGTGGTATAAAAAACAAAAGTCTGTACTGTATGGATGTTGTGCTCTCACCCGGATTGTGTATAGATGTTTGGCTTATGATGTGCCAGTTCAAAGGGCATTAATTTGGACCAGGGTACAAGAATTTCAACGTAGACTATCAACCGCAGGACCTCCATCTAAGAAGATGAGAGGCGCAGTTCAGATGCCATGTGCACAACCCCACGGTGCGACGCTGACACCTGAGACAACTCCACGACTTCCCAGCGGGTACAACCCTTCACTATCAGATTACCAAGGCACAGCACTAATGGACCGAATCTGGTGTTCCCACTTGTACCAACCGACCTAGAGTTTCCTCACGGATTCACATTAGAAGACTTAACTGATGAGGAGGTTGCCAGAATAATCGAAGCTGTTAACGCGGAAGTCGAGGCAGAGCAAACTAGTGGACAACAAACTGCTACAGACCAACTCCATCCCAGACAACCAGATGTCGTCAATGTGGAGGGTGAAGAAGAAGAAGAACAAGAGGAGGAACATGGTGGACAATCCGAGGAAGAAGAGCAAGAATATGACCAGGAAGCTCTGCAAGTACTTGAGGGTGCCCCGGCCTATACAAAGGAATTGAGAAAGCTCTATGATACCATCAACAGAGTCCAAGAGCAACATAGACTGTCCCTAGCCGCAGGAAAAGCCCTCATGAACCAGATCCTTGAGGAGGAAGGCGTAGACGAGCAATACCGCGCCACACTTGACATGATATTTGATGCTTTAGGAGTACCTGAGATGATGCATACCGCCCTTGCACAAGCACGAAGAACGGAGCGAAGATACGGCAGACGTCCCCCTCGATCAGGAAAGCAGATGAATGTATTAGTATCAGAACCACAAGGCACATCCACAACCACGGGCACCGCACACACCGTTCATGATACTAAGGAAACCCATATATCAAGTGCACCTCCGTCACCCCCTTTGCCACCCCTGCCTCCAACTCCACCACATTCACCTCCCACTACTAGTGTAACCACTACTGTCACCGCCTCCGAGTCCATTACCCATACCAAAGCACAGACCGTCAGTCAACCCACACCACCTATCTCCACCTCTGTTGTCTATACGGCCACTGAAACAGCGCACACCACTGTACAATTTCACCACTATCACCGCACCCACAATTCCAATATTCACAATCACTCCCACCACTGCATCCACTGTTGATTTTATGGACATATCTGAAGTATTTCGATGGCGATGCACCACACTGCACTCTCCTTCTCGAGAGCTCCACGACGATATGCTCGGGGTAGAAAAACCGAGCTCCTGACGCCGCACACAGTACTCCGCACAGAGCTGTAGAATGCGCAGAAAACACGGTACACAGGGAGCACGAAGAGAGGCTTCTTAGGTCTTACAAATGCGGTCGAACTTACAGTCTGTGACTGACCAGGCCACTATATGTTTTATTAAAGAACATATACAAAGAAGTGTCCGGTGGCCATTTGGCCTTTCACATGGACACTACCGGTAACAATATCACCCACGTCCGCACCTCTCCCTCCCCCCATACACCCACCATCTCCCATTCCCCCACCTACCACTTCACCATTTTCCAACACCGCATCCACACTTCCATTCCCCTTCCCCTTTCCCTTCCCTTTTGCATTCAACACCCTTCCCGCATCCACCCCTATTAATAATGTATTTAATAATATATATCAGTGTATGTCGCAACTACAACAGCACTACCAGCATCTTGATAACCAACATACACAACTCTTTCGAAGCCATGAAGAACTTCAAGTACGATTCATTGATCTCGAAAGGGAAAAGCAGCTACTACAACAACAATATGCCACTTTACACGAACAACATGAACAGTTAGTAGCCAATCCACCCAAGTCAGATGCAGAAGAAAGGCAACATATGGATGATTTGCTACACTCCCAGATAACGGAGAATCTCAAGCTTAGACGCAACCTGGCCCTCCTACGAAAACACATGTCTACAGCACTTGAAGAGAATAAACGGATGCAGAAACAGAATGAAGAGAACTTGGAAGCAGCAATGGAGGGTTCCCCGCAGGAAATCGACCCCGAGAAGTTCAAGGCCATCCCCTCAAAAAACATGCAATTAGTATTGGAAACCCATGCCGACCTCCTGGAAGCCCATGCAGCATTAGAAAGAGAAAGAGATGACCTATTAAAGCAGTTGGCAACACAGCAGGAGTCACCAAGCAAAGTCACAACCGTAGTGGACACGTCTGAAGAAGTCGAAAAACTCAAAGCAGAACTAGAAGAATTACGAAGTAAAGTCATGCAATACGAACATCAACCCTCTCCCCTTGTAGAGCCCGAGCCTGAAGACTTAGTGCCAATTGAAGTAGAGGAAACCTTCGAAGACCCATACGTTCCCATGCCTGCACCAGGGGGCAAGCAAACAGAAGAGGGCATGGACACCATCGAAATCGAGGCTTCTGAATGGATGCAGAGGTTAGAGAAAGTGGCCACAACCCATGATGACAGAGTGGTAGTTCAGATAGTGTCAATGTCACGTTTGGAAGAGGTAGTTATAAAATCGGAGTACTTTCGAAACCTCTCCCATCATAGGTGGATCGGCACATCCGACGATTTGTATGTTCCTTTCTGTGTCTTAATGGCGGATTACAATGCTGAAATCAAGAGCCACACATCAAAAGAACCAACCTCGGCTACACAGTTTGCACCGGACGACATCCCAGCAAGTGCCAAGCAGGGAAATATACACCAACTTACGTGGAGGATTCGTCTGTTGGAAACCTACCCTAAGATGGTAAGGACATGGAATAACATGCCTTTGTATATCAAATACAACCCATGCTACTGCCCTGTATTTCGAAGAAGGTTGTGGCCGGAATACACAAAAACTGTGCTGACAACCAAAGGATGTGAGAAATGGCTCAATTATGTCTACTTAGCACCACCTAAAGGCCAACCTACCATAGGATTTGATTTCGACGATTCGGCATTAGGGGGTTCGGTTCAAAAATGTACCAGATGTCATGGCCCAAATGTGTCTTAAAATTTTTTAGCTCATGTTGGTCACCTTCAGGACCTTCAAGAATGTCAAGGAACCTCATTTGTCAGCTCTCGGATTTAATGAAGGTAATCAGGACCTTGTCTACGACATGAGCGCAACACCATCTATTAATGTCGTCTATGCATGGCACGCGCGTATGAAGTATCTACCAGCCTGCTTCAAACAGAGGTTTGAAGAAATGTTTGTCACGGGATTCTGGGAATATCATTCAGAGATATTCATTCCCAGACCATCACATTTATTGCAGTTGTTTGTAGTGGAACAAGCTCTCCATTCAAAAAAGTTACGTATACCACATCCAGAGGTTCCCGGGTCGGTAGATTGGGATGCTCTACTGACGGACTTAGCCAAAGGGTTGAGAATTGCAGAACATCACTTAGCACAAGACGTTGTCGAGTACTACATCCAATGACCCACCCAACAAGGGTCTGTCACGGACGACAGACGCGAGAGAGGGGGGGGTGTTGGAACTGAAGGACTCACAAGGCAAGGAAGCTTACGAAGGGAGTCAGAGAGAAGAGAAAGCACAAGCAGACAGAGCAGTCAATGACGATCGGGCAAGTAGGCCAATATTTTTTCAAGACACTAACGCATATCAAAGAGGTGGACACACAAGGAGAAGGAGCAAGTAGGGAGCTCCAGGAAATCTATGTTAAAATGTTAGTAGAATCCTTACAAAAATAGTGATTTTCATCACTAAAAATCATTGTAAATACCATTTCATATTTTTTGTAGCTTCATTTTGTGCAAGCCAAGGAGTCCCTGAGCTTGAGGAGCTTCAGAAGTACCTACCTGTCAGTTTTCACATTTTTTAGAGTTCGTTTGAACCTCCAAATAAGGTAGAGAACCTAATTTTTAACTAGGCCGGACACTAGGTCTGGACACGGCCAAAACCTAGTCAAAAACTATAAATAGAGCTAGAGAGCTCATTTTTGAGGTTAGCTTGTAATTGATCAAAACTTGTATGAGCTTTTTGAAAGTAATCTAAAGAACTCCATTGCTTCTCACTCTTTGTCTTGCCTTGTGTGCGCGTGTGTGTGTATGTGTGTGCATGTTAGTGTGCTTCTAACTCACGCACTTGTGCCTTCACTTGCTCGAGGTCATCATACCATCCTCACGTCTTCCCGGATTGACATTAAAGGAGGTGCTACTCATCACTGAGCTACATACGTATATGATTCCTTCTTTGTCCAAGTATGCTCCATTTTCAAACTTGACTACTGGACATTCTAGTCCAATGGGTTGATCTGGGTTTTTGATCTGGACCACAAATCTTCCTAGGCCGTCCTCATAGATGCAAGCACCTAATCGGTTGGTCCTAAGGTATTCGAGTTGCATCTTGTAAAGACCTTCAACCCTTTGTAAGTATGGCACTCCTGAACTTCCTGTGGGTCTCTTCATACCTTGAGACATCTCTGACTCACTAGTCTCAGAGCTAGGGTAGTGTGAATAGTGGCTCAATTGCTGGGCCCAAGACCTAGCAGTATGATTGACACTAGCCTCTGAAGACCTAAGACTCTGTCTATCTCTTCCTAGGTGTCGTCCTGATCTAAGGTTCATATGCCCAATTGAGTAATCCCAAATTTCCCAAGTACAATTTCGTTTCTGAGTTCTTTTGTATTAGTCACTTGTTTTTAATTTTTCTTAGGATGTCACTTCTTGTCCAATCAATCTTCGTCACAAGGAACACTTAAGTTTTATCATACTTGAGTTTGGTCGCTTTAGTTAAATTCTTCTCCCTTAGGTTGTTTCACAAATGGAATTTCTGTGTTCTTGCACTCGAGTGATTAGAGTTCTTGGACTTGATCATGCTTAACGTAACCCTAATTGATCAAAACCTCTATCCGTACTTAGCCTAAGCTAGGGATTGACAAAGGGTGTTGAGAATTTCCAACCTTTAGTTTCTCTCCTTGGTTGCCCTTGTATGCCCAGGAAGCGTATTCCCAAGCTTGCACTTACTCTTGCTTCGAGTACCCTTCGATGATCTCAAAGGACCTGAAAAAGTCCAAAAGTTAGCTCAAGACTTAAATTCAATTGACACAATAAACCCTGTTCATTCATGCAATTCAGAGATCAAACTGTTCTTTTGGCTTTATGGAAAACAATCCTAAAGATCCCTTAGTTTTTATTCCCCCTAGGTATGGTCACTTCAAAATAGTATATCTAATCATCCTGATATTAATTTTATCGTAACCCCCACGAGCTTTCCAACAAAACAAAAATCACAACAAATGGATTCCGTATGAGAAAGTTATGACTGTTTAGGGTTCTAGGGTTAAAACAGGGTTCAAACAGGCCAACAGGCAAACAGGACTTCTCGAAATACTTTGTGTAATGGCCTCGCAATGCTCTAGTAAACCTTAAATGCTTCCACACATTAGCCAAAAATAGACCAATAGTTTTTGCCCTAAAAAATTAGCCGAATTTGCCCATCAATCGCGATCGGGTGGTCTGTCAATCACAATCGACATGTCGGTCGCAATTGACAGGTCCATCGTGGCTGTCAGTCACGATTGATGGGTCAATCGTGATTGACACGTAGCCCGTAATTTCAGTCAATCGTGGTCAAAGGATCGTTGACTGTGTCAATAGTGATTGATGGGTCGATTGCGATTGATAGGTCCGCCACGAGGGTTCTATCGGTCGTGGTCAAACAGTTGTTGACTTAGTCAGTCATGATTGACAGGTCCTTCGGGACTATAGGTCGTGATTGATGGGTCGATCACGATTGATGGGTCGGTCGCGATTGACACATGGCACGCGATAAGCCTGTCGATCGTGGTCAGTCGGTCATTGACTCTATCGGTCATGATTGACAGGTCTGTCAGAGCTGTCAGTCGCGATTGATGGGTCGATCGTGATTGACTGATCAGTCGGCAAGCGTCCGTCGTCGTTTGTCGATCGCGATTGACAGGTCGATCGCGATTGATAGAAAACTGAGGAATTTGAAAATTTTAAACACACTTTTGGAATGCCCTAGGCCTAGAGATCATGTTTATGCACTTAGTTTTGCAAAAAGGTTCATTTTTCTGTCGGTCGCGATTGACAGAGGTCAACGCTTCGGGACCTGCACAGTCAAAATTTTTACCTGCTGAAGTTGGTACAGCTGCTGGGGATGTTGATTCCTGCAGAAAATCTCAAAGAACACAGAAAAGCACAAGCACACAAATGCTCTCTCGCTCTCTCTCACAAGTGAAATGAGGGGAATGGCATGGGTATGGTGATATGACCAAAAAACTGAAATTTTCGTGATGATGGAGATGGAGGTGGGAGATGGTGATGATGATGATGATGGTGATGAAAATAAAAGGAAATAGATAAAAGTGAAGAAAATACCTATGACTCCAACGTCACAACTCTATGTCTTACCATCACACGCTCGTCCTCAAAGCTCGATCCCTGGCAACGGCGCCAAAATTTGGTGTAGCTCAGTGATGAGTAGCACCTCCTTTAATGTCAATCTGGGAAGACATGAGGATGGTATGAAGACCTCGAACAAGTGATGGCACAAGTGTGTGACTGAGAAGCACACTAGCATGCACACACATACACACACGCACACACAAGGCAAGAACAAATAGAGAGACAATGGAATTCTTTTAGATTACTCAAAAATGCTCTCACAAGTTCAATTCTACAACAAGCTAACCTCAAAAATGAGCTCTCTAGCTCTTTTTATAGTTTTTGACTAGTTTTCGGCCCTGTCCAGACCTAATGTCCGGTCTAGTTAAAAATTAGGTTCTAGGGCCTATTTGAGGGCTGAAACGAAGTCTAAAAATTATGAAAATTGGTACGATGATACTTCTAATACTCCTCAAGCTCGAGGACTCCTCGGCTTGCACAAAATGGAGTTACACAAAGGTGAAATGGTATTTACAATGATTTTTAGTGATGAGAATCATTGTTATGAGGGTGTTGATTTGGAAAAATTTGAATGGCCTACTTGCCAGATCTTTGTTGACTACTTTGTCTGCTTGTGCCTTCTCTCCGCTCTGGCTCCCTTCTTTGGCTTCCTTGTCTTGTGAGTCCTTGGGTGCTTTGATTGCTGCCAACATCACCTTATTCTCCAAATTAGTCATCAAAGCTATGTTGCCACTCAGATGATTGCTACACCCTGAGTCAATGTAGAAGACTCTTTGATCTTAACTTTGTTTTTCACAAGTTGCATTCATAATTAAGGTTGAATCCTCTTTCTGATCTGAAGCATAGTTGTAGTAGGTATTATTGTAGGACTGACTTTCAAAGCCTCTACTTGCATTTCTTCCAAACAAACCTCTACTACCTCTACCTTTGAAATTATCTCTCTGATTTCTATCACCTCTTCCTCTTGAATTGAAGTTTTGATTATATCCTCCACCATTATGATTACTATGCCAACATTCATGAGCTAAATGATTAGTCTTAACACAAATCCAGCAAGCTTTGACATCATCTTTATTGCTTCTACCTCTTCCTCTTCCTTTGCCACCTCCTCTTCCTCTTAGGAAGTTAGCTTGACTAGTAGTGCTTTCATCTTCATTCAATTGTTGCTTGCCTTTATTGGTTTTCTTCTTGTCCTTTGAATACATTGCTTGACTTGTACTCTTATCAACATCACCTTTGATATCTTGCTCAAAGGTTAACCCATGTCTTCAAATCTGAGAGCTCTTCCCTAATTGGAACACTAGGATCCCTAAATTTTGGTTTTTCTTCTTTACCTATGATATATCCTATCACGTCTTTGCTCATAAGATGAGCTTCCATCTTCATTGACCAAGCAAGATAGTTTTCTCTATCCAATTTCTCTATTTGAAGAGAATCTCCCATCCTTTCTTCACTTGTTCAATAAATTCTTCAAACTTTATGAATAATGAATGTAGCTTTACTTCGAATGTAGTTCCTTTTGATCCCCTTGAAAGCTTCAGGCCTCCTTCTCTAGCTTTCACTTCAACCTTTCACCTTTTGAATCTTCAAGGATTGATTTTCATATATCTGCAATAGTCGGGGTCCTCCTTTTTCAAATCTGATGACTTTTGCTCTGATACCACTGATGTCTGCAATAGTCGGGGTCCTCCTTTTTCAAATCTGATGACTTTTGCTCTGATACCACTGATGGAGAGTGCTAATCTCCAAAAGAATAAGTTGTTCTTGATGTTAGAGCACCTCTATATCAAGAACAACTCATAACTTCAACCAATTTTCGAAATCTATTGCCAAATTATCAAGATTTGAACTAATTGTGAACAAATTGAATACTTAGAAAAGTCTGCTACACTAAATCCACTCATTGACTCACCAAATATGTAAATTTTTCAATGAAACTTGTTATAGGTGCCTTCTAAAGGTTTCCCACCTTCTCCAAGTTAAAACTTCTCAAAAGGATTGGTAAATCATGAGATTTCCTCCAAACAATGTACCTATGTCTGAAATTGTTCTTTTGTGTAGTCGACTTTGATACCTGCAACTTCTAATGCATGGTTCTCCAAAAACTAGACCCCCTTTATCCAAATGGTTTTAGCCACACGTATGTTACCTTTCAACTTAAAGAATGAGTGCTTACTTACTCAAAAATTTACACTGTGGAAGGATATTTGATCAAAACATTATCATCGAATTTGCACTAGCACGTGTCTTCACTTCCTCACATTTGCACATGTAAATGTTCCTACTTAAAATTCTCTCAGCCTGATTACAATTAGACTCTCAAAACTTGTACAGAGGCTAGTCAACTATGGAATTAGACTTGTACAAAGGCATTCCTCAATAGGATAAACACAAAAGGAGCACTGAGCAAAGGATCAAGGTGCAACTTTCTTCTATTCAGAGAAAACATACATCTGATCGATAATTCATGTTCTTCTTACTTTCTAAAGTCTAATGACTTCTAAAACTTGTCACCCATCATCTCTCTTTTCTTTAGTACATCTATATCAAGCATATATAGATGTTTCATCCCGACTCATCAAGGATATAAAGTTTTTATGAACTAATTACAAGATTAGTATACATGTATATACAAGTGTTCATTTTCTTACCATGCACTAAACTTCAAGCCTCATATGTTGATCTTTGCTTCATTCTTTGACTTCAAACTTTTTTGTAATCATCAATTGATGATTGTCCTGCACCAATAGTGTTCTATGAAGGAAGTGGTTCCAAAGTTGTAGAAGATAAAGAGGTTGAGCAATAGATACAACTCCAAAGCAAGCAGCCATTCAATGAAACCTTACATATTAATAAAGGTAAAAATGTTCTAACAAGAGAAGATCTTGTCATACCACAAACATGGCTCAATGTGGATGTGGCCAAATTAAAGCCTATTGTCAAACACATGATCCTAATGGCCATCGACACACAACAACATCTCATGGAGGCAGATAAAGAATATTAACAAGCAAGTGTAGAAAAAGGCCAATTCAAAGCATTATGTGAACAACTCATGAAGACATAGCTGGCACTTAATAAAAAGGGATAAGAGTCCATTGAAGCACATAAAGAGATTGGTAATTTAAAACAAGAAAATGATGACCTACAGAGCCAATTAGTTGAAGTAAAGAAGGAACTAGAGAAACATCTACAAAAGGACATGGAAATCAAGAAGAAATATGAAGCCTGCTAAGCATAAAAAATATGCCTAAAAAATAGAAGCAATCTCTTTGAAACACAAATTAAAGTATATATGGATGAAGCTGACACGTCGTATAACGGGAATAAAGAGCTGGTGACTTCAATTTTGTTGAACCAACCCACGAAAGCACCAACTACTATGAATGATAACATTATGGAGCTAAGAGCACAATTAGAAAGGTATGCAGATCAGCTCAAGTATGAGCAAAAATAATGTATCTAATGGAATCCAAATACATACAAGACACAATCGAGCTACGTAACAAATGGAAGGAGGCAACGGCGAAGTACACAGAACAATGTAAGCAAGATGCATATCAGCTAGCCATAGTCTATGAGAGCAAAATAAAAGGTGAAGGAGAGCTGAAACTGGGAAAGGAACAAAATAAAGAAAAAGATAAAGGAATTGCAAAATTATAAGCTCAATAGTTGCAACGAATAACCATGAGGACACCAGTAGTTCCAAGCATTCATCAGACTACTGAGGAGACTGAGGTATGTCCTCTTTCTCCTCCCATCGTTCATTCACCAATACGAGATCATCAAGAGCTGGTGAGAGTCATGAAAGAAGCAAAGATCAAGAGCAAGTATTTAGATCAAATAATGAAGCCATTTAACGTACCATATGTCATTTTGAAAGAGTAGACCCCCGGTTATATAAAGAGAACTACCACAAAGAATCCGGATGCTAATTTGAACTTTACAGCAAATACCTTCAACTAGCTGAATTTGAAGAAGCCGATCCTATCTGGAGAAGGAAGTTTTTGGAAAAGAATTCTACACTGCATGTGCACTCGAAAGAAGCACCATATTAATTATAGATTAATCCTTCATTTTGTGCATTGTGCCATGATGAAGACCATGGCCACATTTTTGGGAAGAGTAGAATAGTGGCAAAATTAATAAGAAATGGCTCAATTTTTCGTTATTATCAAGCCCACCACATAACTATATGCCAATAGAAGATTATCTGATCAGAACGATCAAATTTTGGCTATCTAGGTATGTACATGTACTAGATCTAACAATCAAGATGACAAATAAAATCCTTAGCATGATCAGATAGTTTTGAAAGTCTTCAAGCATGCCAAATATACATTCTTGAATTTCATTAGCATCAATCAAGGCATCGGTGCCTTGGTTTTTTATCTTTTAGTTACACCTAGATGCCTCATCGTCATGGTCTTCTACTTGCGCTTTATGTTTTTTCCAAGTCCATATCTGGAAATGTTCGAAGAAACATTTTTCACAAGATTTTTTGAAATAAATTCAGAACTATCTTTGAACATGTCACAAAACTTCAATGCCCACTTAGTAGCATATGAATTAAGCTATCTTGTTGATCATAGAAAAGCTCCCCATGATGTAGTGAAATCAACTCAATGGAAAGAGCTTCTAATACATGCAGCTAATCTGCTAAATCAAACCAAACAAAGAGTTTATGAGACCTACTCACGTCGCTAATGAAAGCCTGTTGGGAACGATAGAGTTCAAGAGGAGGGATGTGTGTAGGGATAGAGCAGCAAGAAAAGAATGAGAAGAAAATCAAAAAACAAAACAATTCAATAAAGAAGTTCATTCTCTGCCCAAAGCCCTATAGGGGCATGCATTAAGCTAAAGACAAGGAAAGAAAGGACATAGACCAGAAGAACGCATCAAGGTCCCAAAGAGTGTGAACAAAGAAGAAAACACCGGGACCTTTCAAGCAACAACAAGAGGTTGAAAAGCAAAAAAGGGTCACAAAATGTGATACCTATTGGAACATCAAGCTTACACTATGCTTGAGGTGGATTTGATCTACATAGAAATCTATTGCTTGGATTACATCGAAAGAATATCCGTTGGAAAGTTCTTTTGCTTATGCTCAGTTATCGTATTTTTTTAAAAGATTTTTTATGGATCTTTCACCATTGTAAAAGCCTAGATCTTTACACATGTAAAAGTACATAAAAGAGAGCTAATCTTCCATGAATTTATGGTGGTTGAGTTGCAATCAATCAATCAATCGATCACCTACAAGTAGATCAAACTAGATATTCACTTTTCTTAGATTGTAGGAAACTGAATTGATTCCCTCCAACAACATTTACCGCCTTCATTTGAGTTCAAAATCCACTTGTAGAAGTTTTGGATCACTTCACAATTCTATATAAAGACTTCAAATCACTTGTATATAACATGGAAGCAATATACATACACTTGTGGCCATCATTGTCTTGCTCCTTCATTTTTCTGCATCATCTTCTTCAACAATAGTAAGCTTGCAAAGGTTGTGGCTCTCTCTACAGAGCTCCAAATTGGATGGGACAGGACTCATTGGAAAGATATTAGTGTCTAGTTTATGGTTCTAGATTCTAAAAGCATTTGGTTTGGTAGATTGGGATAAATCTTAGTTTTGTAGTCTCCAATTCAACCTCTACATATTCCTTAAAAATAGAAGGTACCACTATTGAGTGTCTGGTTCATTCTAAAAGCATATTTTTCTTATTCCTTGTACTCTTGTGCATTATATACACTCAAACCTATTATCACTCCACAAAATGATTTTTTCTAATTGTTATCATGCTGGTCAACTATGAGCATTTGAAGTTCATTGTCTCATCCAAAGATAGTAAGTTTTTGAGCAAGTCGATGCACAAACCTATCTATTTTGTATGGACTCTTCTCCTTGATGCTCCAAAGTACATAGTGCATTTTATTGCACTTGTCGCATGCCTATAAGGTCTATTTGACTCTCCACAAGCTCAAGGGTTGTTCTTGTGCCGGTTGGCTGGACCAAACTTCGTCGCTTTGCAACTCACTTTTCTACCTCCTACAAGCTTCTCCAAGTTCTTTCAGTGGTATCAGAGCTAAATCAAGATGGGTGATCGCTTTTCCTCATATCCATTGGAGAGCTGATTGAAGAAGAGGCCATCATGAGGCAAATTCTCAATGGGATTCAAAGTGATAAGCAATGGCCATCCTTCACCATGGCTTATGATCTCATCATGGATGTGCAAACTCCAGACTTCAACATCTTTATTAGACAACTCTTCAATCAAGAGGCCAACAATAGCATAAAGGAAGGTAACTTCTATCATGGTAATTCAACTAGTGCTCTATATGTAGATAAGAAGGATAAGAAGTTAAAAGGCAAGAAGAAGGAAGAAGATGAAGAAGAGACTTCCCAAGCCAACTTCGCAAGCAAGAGCAAGTGGAAAGGGAAGAAGAAATCCCCAAAGCATGACAAAGCCAAAGTTCAGAATGTTCAACCTTGCACCATCTACGATAAGACCAACCACACCACTCAGAATTGATGGTTCAATGGGAAGACCCAAAAAGGAAGTGCAAGAGGTGGATATGGTAGAAATAGAGGCAGAAGTGGACACAACTTCAACAATAACAATAGAGGCTATAATAGAAGGGACAACAATTATTCAGAAGATCAATCGGATGAAGACTCATTGCTTCTTATGAATCTCAGCCACAAAGAAGGTAAAGAAGATGATCATTTGTTCTACATAGATTCCGGATGATCAAATCATGTTGCAGGCAACGTTGCTCTTCGATCTGACTTGGAAAGTCCAAAGCATAGACATGAAGTACAAACAAGGGATGACACAAAGCACAATGTGGAGAAGATTGGTAATGTCAAAGCTTCCAATGGTAGGACTGAGTAAGGTTCTCTATGTACCCACTATCACTAAAAACCTAATGTGTAGGCCAAATAGTTGAAAAAGGTTTGCAAGTTAGGTTCACCCAACATGGAGCTTTTGTGGAAGATCCATCTCAAGGATTCAAGAAGATAGCCAAAGGTGAGAAGCATGGTAGGGTCTTTACTTTTAAAGTAGGAGAAACCAGGAACATAGCTCTATTCATTTTTGGGTCTAAAATCCTAAGTGAGCTTGAAGTGTGGCATAAGAGACTTGCTCATGTGAATGAAAGAACCTTGAAGGATATATGCAAGGATCAAAGTGTTCTAGGATTGTCGAACATATCAAAGCAACACATGATCAATCGATGTGATGCATGACAGATTGGGATGGCACAAAGACAACCACTCAACCACAAAGGCTACATCCACAATAACTTATTGGACTTAGTAGATATAGATGTATGGGGACCAAGTTAAGAACCTTCATTGGCAGGATCAAGGTATTATTATGTCTCATTTATTGATGACCATAGTAGATGGACTATTCTGTACTTATCAAGAGTAAGAATGAACTGTTTGATTGCTTCAAAAAGTATCTAGCACATGTGGAGAATCATACAGGTAGATCACTCAAGAAGCTCATATCTGATGGAGGGGTAAAATACTTCTCCGAAGAGTTTGATGAGTTATTGCAAGATAAAAGTATCAAAAGGGAAGTGACTACCAGGTACTCTCCTCAACTAAATGGAATTGCAGAGAGAAGAAACAAGACATTAGTTGGATCAGCCAGAACAATGCTTGAAGAGAAGAGGTTGCCACATTATCTATGGGTAGAGGCCATTTCAACTATTGTGTACCTTGTCAATAGACGACCATCCAAATCACTTCAAGGTATGACTCCTTATGAAGCATGGCATGGAAGAAAACCTAGTCTTGGACATTGCAAGGTGTTTGGTTGTTTAGCTTTTGTTCATGTTCCATGACAAATAAGAGGTACACCATCTACTTCTTAAGTTAAAAATGGAGAATGCTAAACCAGCAGGTACACCTTTGGAGATGAATCATAAAACTTAGTGTTTATGAAGGTGAGAAAATTGAAGACATTAAAGAATATCAAAGCTTGGTAGGTAGCTTGATATATGTTACTCATACAAGGGTAGACATCTCATGTAGTGTGGAAGTGCTTAGTCAGTTCATGCACTAGCCAAGAAGACCACACATGGATGGAGCTAAGAGAGTACTTAAGTATCTCAAAGGTACAGTCAATGAAGGTATATTCTATACTTACTCTTCAGATTTGGATATCAAAATTTATTCAGATGTAGATTGGGCAAAAGCTAAGGATGATAGAAGAAGTATCTCTACTTAGCATTTACAGGTTCAAAGCTAGTGTCATTGAGTTCCAATAAGAAAAAAATAGTTGCTTTATCCTCAACTAAAGTAGAGTACAGAGGTTTGATCATAGCAACTCAAGAGGCAATATGGTTAAAAGCATTGTATACAGATTTGGGACTTGTTAATTCCAAACCTCACATATTTGGAGATAATGTAAGTTCCATGCATCTAGCAGCAAACCCTATTTTCCATGCAAAAACCAAACACATAGAAGTTCACTCCCACTTCATCCAAGAGAAGCTCATGGCAAAGGAGATTGACATTTCTTTTGTTCCAACTAAAAAGCAAGTGGCACATATGATGATGAAGGCACTTCATGGAATAAAGCTTTGTAGATGCAAAGCTATCGCAGGTATTCAAACTATTAGAGAATGAAGACTCACGCATACTTTAGCTTGAGGGGAGTTGTTGGAACATCAATCTTACACTATGCTTGGGGTGGATTTGATCTACATCAAAAGCTATTGATTGGATTACATTGAAAGAATATCCCTTGGAGAGTTCTTTTACTTATGCTCATTTATTGTATTTTTTTAAAATCTTTTTATGGATCTTTTACCATTGTAAAAGCCTAGAGCTTTACACATGTAAAAGTAAAAAAAGAGAGCTACTCTTCCACGAATTTGTGGTGGTTGAGTTGCAATCAATCAATCAATCGATCACCTAAAGTAGATCAAACTAGATCTTCACTTTTCCTAGCTTGTAGGAAAGTGAATTGATTCCCTCTAGCAACCTTTACCGCTTTCATTTGAACTCAAACTCCACTTGCAAAAGTCATGGAGCACTTCATGATTCTATATAACGACTTCAAATCACTTTTACATTACATGGAAGCAATATACATACACTTGTGGCCATCATTCTCTTGCTTCTTCATTTTTCTAAATCATCTTCTTCAACAATAGTAAACTTGCTGAGGCTACTGCTCTCTCTACAGAGCTCTAAATTGGATGGGTTAGGAGTCATTGGAAAGTTATTAGTGTTTAATTTATTCTTCTAAAATTTCAAAGCATTTGGTTTTGTAGATTGGGAGAAATCTTAGTTTTTCATTCTTGGGATCAATCTTTGCGTATTCCTGAAAAATAGGAGGTACCATTGTTGAGTATCGGGTTCATTCCAAAAGCATATTTTGCTTATTCCTTGTACTCTTGTGCATTCTATACACTCAACCCTATGTGTATTCCTCCCACAAAAATATTTTTTCTAATTGTAATCATGTTGGCCACTATGAGCATTTGAAGTTCACTGTCTCATCCAAAGATAGTAACTTTTTTGAGCTAGTCGATGTGCAAACCTATCTGTTTTGTATCGACTCTTTCTCCTTGATGCTCCAAAGTACATTTTGCATTTTATTGCACTTATTGCATGCTGATAAAGTCTACTTGAGAATCCATAATCTCAAGGGTTGGTCTTGTGAAGGTTGGCTGGACCAAACTGCGTCACTTTGCAACTCACTTTTCTACCTCCTACAAGCTTCTCCAAGTTCTTTCAATACCTTACCTACCACTGGTTGCATGTGTGACAACCCGAATTAATGCAGCAACCCTAGTGTGTAACCTTTTTCCAATATGACTCGTGCAAATCGTGTCAAGGGATGATAGAGACTAAGACGGGGAGAGTGTTGCAAGAAAAATGGGACCCAAATTTTTTCATTTTTTAGCCCATTTTCTTTTCAAAATCCTTTGTAAAACTCAAAAAAGCCATGTAGATGATCTAGAGGAGTCCTCTAGATGCATGATCCCTGAAAAAATGTAACATTAGCTTTGTATAGTAGTATGAATTCATTGGTTTATAAGAAAAGTGTCGGTCTCTTATATAAAAGGACCATTTTTAGGGCACATATATATAAGTCACTTGGTGAATCTTTGTGAAAATCTTTTTGCCATTGTGAAGAGCTAACAAGTTGAACTTTTGAATTTGCTTCTTCTTATCTGTGTGTCTTCTTCTCCATGAGCTTGTATGTGTGTGATGCATGAAATGTGTGCCTAGAGTTTTTGTCTACCCCATCCCCTACTCTTTTCGCCATTTTAGTGTGTGTGTGAAGCTTGATGAGCTGTGACCAAGAGTTGGTTCCTCCTACCACTCCGTATTTTTCTCGTAACTTGAAGTATGTTTGTCAGGTTAAGCTGAAAGTACCACCATTGGATGTGTCTCTTGAGAGCTTCGAAATAAACATGCAATTTGACTATATTTGGGTACTGGAGCTGAGAGATGTGGATCAATTTTGTGATTTCTACTGTAACAAGTATCACGATACACATTTCCAATGAGAGGTGTGATGTAAGGGGTAGTTAGATCTAATTTGTATACATTGTTTGCTCATTCACTCCATTAACAGTAATGAGAGCACATGTCGTCATACAGTTGATATGGCCTGAGTCCACAAATTGATAATTTAACAAGCATATCAATCCACCACTATATGCACTTGTTGATGATTGAGGTATAGTCTCCTTGATCACGTCCCTAAGACATCGTGAGCTTAGGTACACACCATGCATAACACTTTATTTGAACTCTTTGTTTGTCAATTAGCTTGTGGATGATAGGGTGCTGACTTTTTATGAATCAATAGAAATTCATTCATGAGTGACCCAATGACTTCATTAATGAAGTACGCACTTCTATCACTTACAATTTATATAGGTAGGGTTAATCTAGTGAAGATATTTTCAAATAAGGACTTTGTAGTGGTTTGGAAGTCATTCTTCCTAGTGGCTTTAGCTTCTACCCACAGCTAAGCTGTCGATGCATGCTATGATGTATTTTGCATGAGATCCTCCTATTGGGGGATTAATGGGTCCAATGAAATCTATTCTCCATTTATAGAAAGCTCTTGCACTAACCATTGGTCTCAAAGGTATATGATCTCGTTGTATTGGGTACTTGGTTCATTGACATACGTCACAACTTTCTACATAAATTTCAAGATCCATATGTAGTGTTGGCCACCATAAGACTACAAAGATAATCATTTTATCAGTCTTTTCATTTGAAAAATGACCTTGAGCTGCTCCAGCATGGGCCATTTCTAATATGGGTAAATATTCTCCTTCGTGCACAATCATAGTGGATTGTCTTTTCCTCATTTGAATAGTTGTTCTCCCATGATTACATAGTCTGTACTTTGTTCTTCTAGGGCTCTTTTCTTGCTAGAATCATTCCTTTTGGATAAGTTTGTGATTTCAAGTAATCTACAAGTGGCTTACCCCACTCAAGTGTTATAGTTGAATAACATAAGCATGAATGTTCCTTGGGTGTAGATTCTTGATGTGGGTGATAACTTGTCATATATTCATGTACGTCTTTTTGCATGTTCATCAAATACACTCCTTGTCTTTTTTAACTCTTGCGTGGTTCCACTAACTCCTTTATGCATTCTCCATTTGTTCTCATGGGCTTGTTTGATCAAAACACTTCTCTCCTCATCCTCGACACATCTTAGAAATAATCCATTAGAATATTTAAAGTATAGATTGCCTGCCACAATGTGGAGGTTTCTTGTTTTCCAAACTTCCTCGCCGCCAATCAAATTGATACTATGGTTTGGTCCATGCGTGAGTATAGTTATCAATTTCTCTGCCCACTTTGGACATACTTCTAGGTTGAACAAATAAGTATCGGTAGCTCATCTGCTACTCCGATTGGTGGTTCTCCATGTGTCATTCTCAACAAATGATAAGCTCTTACATGATTCTTGCCTTTCTTGAACACTACCTCAAAATCAATTCCATTAGCAGTAGGAACCTTCCAGTATTACATGGTTGACCAAGTATAATAAAGTTTGGTGATCAATAAAGAACTTGAACTTTTTGGTTAGGAGTTAATGTTTTAATTTCTTTACAATGTAGACCACATCTGACCCTCTTGTTCATTTGTAGTGTAATTGTGTTTTGCTTGGTTAAGCTATCTAGTGGCATAGGCTATTAGATGCTCTAACTTTCCTTCATCGATTGGTTGTCATAAGATGCACCGAATGTCAAAATTAGATGCATCCACGTGTATATGGAATGGTTTGTTCCAGTTGGGCACTTTCAATATTGGTGCTAAAATCAATCTCTATTTTAGCTCATTGAATGCCTTTTCACACTCTTCTATCCAAATAAATTGAGTCA
This sequence comes from Ceratopteris richardii, assembly GCA_020310875.1. Classification (NCBI taxonomy): domain Eukaryota; kingdom Viridiplantae; phylum Streptophyta; class Polypodiopsida; order Polypodiales; family Pteridaceae; genus Ceratopteris; species Ceratopteris richardii. The sequence goes on along the minus strand of CM035438.1, from coordinate 145,655,262 downwards.
AAAATCTATATAAGGGTTTTGTGATTATGGCGTACATGTGAATAAACCGGTGATAATATCCATAGTGACCCATAAAGGCTTGTACTTCTTTCACTCTTTGGTCTCGATAAATCCAAAATAACTTTGATTTTATCTTCGTCAATAGAGATTATGTTTTTGACACTATTTGTCCCAATATCTTTCCCTATCTCACCATGAAAACACATTTCTCTAGATTCAAACATACTCTACATTGTTTGTATTTGTCGAATATTTTTCTTAATTCAGGTATGTGGACAATGTGTTGAGAAGAGTATGTACATAAATTGTCTACATATACTTCCATACTTTTTGTGAGGAATCCTTTGAACACATGACATATTAGTCTTTGGAAAGTTGTTGGGTCATTAGTCAAACCGAATTGTGTAATCATAAATGCATATACTCCCCATTTAGTAGCAAAAGCAATCTTATGTTGGTCAATAGTAGCAATCACTACTTGATTATAACTTGAAAACCCATCAAGGAGGTTGTAGACTTCCGTGCATGCTATCCTTTCCAATAGGTCGTCTGTAATGGATAATGGATAGCTATCTTGAATGGTGGTATCATTAACTTTTTTGACGTTAATACAAACCCTAAGCTTTCCATTTTTCTTCAGTACTACTAGTAAAGGAGAAACCCATCTTGTGTGTTTGATCTCCTATATAAATCCAGCTGCCAACAATTTGTCTATTTCTTGTTTAATTTTGGTAGAATACACATCATTGTATGTATATGGTCTTTGCTTAGATGGTTTTGCATCAAGAGTCATAGTAATTCTATGGGCACATATTGAGGGATCTACCCCTTTTAGGTCTTTGTAGGTCCAAGCAAACATGCCCCTATACTCTCAAATTAATGCTATGAGTTCTTGTTCCTCTTCTAAGGACACGTCCTTATCATATGTTATCCCATCCTCTGCCTCTCTCTTAGGCATTTGAATAGATATTTTTCTTTCCTCCACTTCATATCTAGAATTTTCTAGCACTTCAAAGTGTACATTTGGTAATTTTTCATCCTTTGTTTCATTGGTTTCCCTTCTAGGGTTTCCTTGACATTCTTCTATGGTGGATATTTTTTTATGTTCAATGACATCTTCCCATTCTACTGCTTTTAGGTATTGTTCGTCTGAGTCAAACTCAAGTTCCATTTACATACTTTCGTAGTATTCCTTCCACTCCCTTTCAATTATTTTGCCTTCTTAAGCCTCTTGAAGTACAACCATGTACAAGCTTAACTTATATCCTTCTTCATCCACACACTCATTCGTAATCAACACTTCTTTGTTTACACACACATCCAATATTGCTAAAATTTCCATGCATCTCTGTGGTTCGAATGCTTTGTTAAGAAATGTGTGTGGCATGTAGGCTTGGTCTTCTATAGATGTATGTTTCTCTTGTCTTGTGTGCTAATATCATAGTCTTTCCTCTTCTCAATTATTTTCCTTCCAAATCCAACACTAAGGACTGACACATCATCCTCCTCTTTATGTACATGGTTCCATTGAAGGGCTGGCATGTCTCTATATGAAAAGTTTTGGAGATTTATTTTAGTAGTTGTGCCTTGTTGTTGGAGATATAAAGTACCTCATCTGCAGTTTTGAACTACCTTTAATTGTTACATGAATGGTCTACCTACGATCATCTCGTAATTGCTCGCCTTTCCAAATTGGCATATAGCTAAAGTGTGTTCAAAATCTATCCCACAAGTCATCAGAATTACGTTTTCAAGGAGTCCAAATGGTCTTTCTACATGACCATCTACTAGTTTTAGCTTCATTCTAGTTGGTCATAGAGTTGGTCTTCCCCATTTCTCCCAAATTTTCTTGGGGGTTATCCCTACTCTAGCTCTTGTATCTAGAATGTATTTGGTCATATATCCTCAAAATGTGATTGGGAGGCACGTATTTCCTTCATCTCCCTCAAATTCTTTAGCTTTTCTTCCTTGTCAAAGATGTTTTGTTCATTCAAATTTAGTTGATTAGCTAATCTCTTCCATAGATGTGACTTGACTTGTAGAAGTTCTTTTAGGGTTATTGAACATTGAACTTTAGTTCTTTTCAACTTTTGCAATGTGGTTGATGTTTCCTATGAGAATTTCCTTTCCTTGCCTCTTATTTTTGGGGCATGAAAAAATTCAGATCTTCGTTCATATTCACTCGTATAATTGGGAAGTGTATTTTGACTAACTGCTTCCTCCATATCCTCATCCAGATTGAATAATTCTTCATAGTCTTCCTGCTGCTCCATCCTAAGCACGTTCCTAAAAGCATCTAGTTCTTCAAAGGGAGGGACATCCTCCTCGGTTATCTTTCTTCTTGCACTTTAGCCCACGCCCACTTCAGCCCACGTATCATGTGGCCAATTTTCTTCCACTTGTGGAATCATTGAGATTCTTTATGTGATCTCAAAACCTAATTCTACTTCAATCTCCTTAGTTTACTCTGATTTCTTTTGTTATGAATTATGGTTTTCTAAACATCCTTGGAACATTTCTCCTGGGATTCTCATTTCAAGGAGGCTTGGTATTGCTTGTTCTAGCATGGTCTGAGCAATTTCAATTAATTTCTTACATATTTCCAATCTTTCCTTCTCCAAGTCTCCTCTTGGGTAACTTTTATCATATTGCTCTGACCAAGCCCTGTCTCAATTCTGGACTGATAAGCTTTAACCAGATTTTTAAGTTTTCAGGCATAGGATCAACTAGAATTGATCCTACCTGTTCCTTCATTTGATTCTTCTTCACCACATTTGTGTCTTGATTGGTTGGAGATTTCGGCTTAGGTTCAGGGTTTTTTCATCCACTTGTTTTTAATCTTTTCTCTTTTTGCTTTCCATCTTTGAGTTTTTTTCCATTTTTATGTGTCAAGATATCTTTTAAATCTTGTACTACTTGGGGTGAAGATTCTATTTCATTTTCCTTTGGAATATCATGTTTTTTATTTTCCATGATTTCTTTTACTTTTTCTTTGGCAATGGCATTGAATGGCACAATGTATTCTTTATCACTCCCTGAGGACTCTATTATCTCAATTACATTGATCTGAGATGTGGGTGATGTTTTGGATGGGTTCTTGGGGTACTCTTTGAACAAGTGTTCTTTCCCACACAGACACTGCAATACCATTCCTAGACCCTTGGGGGTGGTGGGTGGTAAGGCATCATACATTCCCTAATAAAATGGTCTCATCCACATTTATAACATGGTTCTCTAGGGGCAAGTGGTCTTACTGAAGGTCTTTTGAGAGCTTTAGCTCTAGGAGCTGTATACATGAGGTTGGTGTATTCAGTTCCCTATGTGTTCCCATAATTGCCACACTCATTATACTACTATTCATAAGAAGATGGATATTCTAAGAGATTTTGGTCATAGGAGCAGTACTCTCCATAAACTTGCTCATAGCCTTGATTTAAATTTTTTGCACTTGTCAACGGTTACATCAACACTATAGCTCTCTCCAAATTTTCTTTAAACTGTGCATATTTTACAGGTACTATGTTTTGTGGATGTGGGGGTTGTTGTCCTAGTACAGGTTGAGGTTGGCTATAGGCTTGATACTCATATGGTCTTGGAATCATGGGTGGTCCTTGATATGGAGCAAATCTTGGAACCTCTCTGCCTTGCTCTCTTGATGGGTATCCATATGGTCTGTACTGTGGTGGTGGAAGTAGCCTACATTTTCTATTATATGGGTAGTTTTTAGTGATGTGATTGATGTATCTTTGTTCAATATGACAATATAGACTAGGCCCTTGTGCCTATTGTCTATTAGACTAATACAACTATGGGGAAACAAGTTGTCCTCTTGCACAAGCATGAGATGGATGGTCACCTCCATAGTGCACACACCTCCTTAGTATGGGCATCCTCATGGGTGGGTTTTGATAATTCCTTTTTCCTTGGACACCTCGCTTCTTGGCCACTAAGTCTACCTGTTCTTCTACCTAGGTGGTTTGTACAGTTGCATTACTATATGCATCCTCAAATATGGTGGGGGTTTGTGGAATTTTCAAGTCATCTCCATGATTATCTTCGAAATCTATGCATCCCTTATACATTCGTTCAGCATCTGTAATCATTTCATGTACACTAGGGTTCTCAAATTCCCATTGATTAGAACATCTAGAAACAAAGATATAATTTTTTGCTAGGTAGGTCTCTCTGACATAGGACATTGGTCAACATATTGATTGAACCTTTTGTCCGCTAACCTCATAAATTCATTAGGGGCCTATTTGAAAATATGGACCAAGGAGGAGAAGTTATGTTTAATGCCTCTCTTAGTGAATTCCCCAATGAACTCCTCAAAGAATTGTTCTATATTCACAAAGAGGTTGGGATCCAAGGGCTGGAACCGAGTCAAAGTAGTCCATGTAAGTGTGAGGCCAAAAGATTCATATTGGAAAAAAAAAATCATCTACCTACTCAGCACATAGGACTTGCTTAAATTCAACCATGTGGCCATATGGGTTTCCAAAACCATCATAGTGATTCCTTATGCACTCAACTACCTTAATAGGTCTTAACCACCTTCCTCCTTCAAGGGGTTGAGGAATTACTCGAACAAAATAACGCACACCTAGTCCTCTACCTTGTGGGGGCCTTAGAGGAAAGGGTGTTCAATTCATTGTCTTGCTTCTCGGATGAGTGGGAGGCACGGTGCTAGTATTTGACATAGCAAATTGTGATGGGGGATGATTCTAACACCCCAATGCAACAATGGAAGATGGCTGCCCTGCACTAGGCCCACAAGTAGTGATATATGCTCACTGTTCTCAACTTTTCTTTACACTTGACAGAGACTTAAAATGAAACTTTGAAGAATTAAACCAGACTTTAAGAGCTACCCAAAAAAAGCTTTAGATCATCCCAAATGGATATTCCATCTAGGAGAACTATCCATTGCAAAACAAGCTACATGTTTGCAACCCTCTCTACCTACGTGCAAAGATGTAGCTTCACAAACTTAGCAATCTCTCACAACTCACTCATGAAAAGAACTTGAAACTTTGGCACACTTTGGGGAACTATATGAGAGACCAAATGAAGCTCGAAATCAATGAAGATGAGTAAAATGAGAGAACAAACAATGCTCTGCAATCTGGTACAATCAGATTTGGAAAAGCCTCACTACACTTCTAGATAGAGAGGAGCAAAATCATGAGAAAATGAGTTAAACAAGCAAGGGGGCTACTTGCTGGAGTTTATGACTTTACTAAACTAATTGGAAAACTCATGGAATGCATACAACTCAAGAAAAAAAAGCAGGATGATGCTTATATAGAGTTTTACTTTTCCTAAAATCTAGCTATCCACGCACCAATTAGTGTAGTGCACTTTTCGGTGGGTGATTGGTGAAATTTGAATTTGATTGAGATTGATGGAGATTCTAATTTGATTCCATGACTTTGAGTCCTCCTTTTTTATTTTTCTACTTTTGAAACTTGTGGATGAGTCCTTTTGCATGGTTGAGACTTGATTTTCAATAGTCCCCCTCAAGTCTCAATGGCTAGGTCCATTCCAATAAATGCCTTGAAGTGCTGTAGCTTTACTCCATCCAAAGCTTTGGTAAACATATTTGCATATTGGTCCTTTGTATTGACATGCTCCACCTTTACATCCTTTGACATGATTCTCTCTAATAAGGTGGTAGTGCACTTCTATATGCTTCGACCTTGCATGGGACACCGGATTTTGAGCCAAGCATATGCTACTTATATTATCACAACAAATAGGTACTTTCTTAATCTACAAATCAAGATCAACAATCAACTTCTTGAGCCACATAAGCTCACATGAGACATGCTAAGCATCTATACTCAGCTTTGGTTGAGGAGAGAGCCATTGTTGGTTGTTTCTTTGACATCCATGAGATGGTCTTCTTCCCTAGCATGATAACATATCCACTAGTGCTCCGCCTGTCATCTTTTGAACCTGCCCAATCAGCATCACAATAAGCTTGTACATTTAATCCATCATCAAATGGATAATATAACCCTTCATTCACTGATCCTTTTGAAGTATTTCGATGGTGATGCACCACAGTGCACTCTCGTTCTCATGAGCTCTGCGATGATATCCTCGGAGTAGAAAACCGAGCTCCTAAGGCCGCACACGGTACTCCGCATAGAGACTACAAAATACGCAGAAAACACAATACACAAGGAGCATGAAGACCAACTTCTTAGGTCTTACAAATGCGGTTGAACTTACAATCTCTGACTAACCAGGCCACTATATGTTTTATTAAAGAACATATACAAAGAAGTGTCTGGTGGCCATTTGGCCTTTTACATGGACACTAAAGGTAACACCTTTGAGGTACCTAAGTACCCTTTTGGCTGCAACAAGATGAGGTACTCTTGGTGCCTACAAAAATTAAGATAACACTCCAACTACATGTGCAATATTTGATCTTGTCATAGTACCATACAAGAGAGAACCAATTAGTGACCTATACATGGTCACATCCTTCACTTATTCACCTTCATGAGCACTTAGTTTAACATTTACTTCTAATGGATTTGAAATGGGCTTGCAATCACATAAGCCAAACTTATTCAAAAGATCTAGAATTTATTTCCTTTGCATCAAGTATATACCTTCCTCTTTATATAGTACTTCAATCCCAAGGAAGTACCTTAGAATCCCTAAGTTAGAGATTTTAAATCACATCCGAACTTCTTCATTTCTTTTATGTTGGATTCATCATCCCCCTTAATGATCAAATCACCAACATATATACAAATGAAAACAATTTTTCTACCTTCCTTCACAAAGAGTGATGGGACTGCATGACTCTGATTGTATCCACATTTTACCAAGTAGTCCACAAGTTTTTGGTTCCAAGCCCTTGGAGCTTGCTTGAGTCCATAAAGAGCCTTCTTAAGGCTGCATACATGATGTGGAAACCTCTCATCTTCAAAGCCTTGGGGTTGCTCCATGAAGACTACCTCTTCAAGCTCTGCATTTAGGAAAGTATTCTTCACATCCAACTTGTACATCTTCCAACCTTTTGAGGTTGAAATTGTAATCAAACTTCTTATGGTGGACATCTTGCCTATTAAAAAGAATGTTTCCTCAAATTCTATGCCATAGGTTTGAGCAAAACCTTTGGCAAGCAACCTCGTTTTATACCTAGAGATGCTCCCATCTACATTTACCTTGTACACCCATTTGTTGCCAATGACTTTCATGTCCTTTGTTCTTGGCACCAACGACCAAATATCATTTTCTTCAAGTGCCTTGACTTCCTCTTCCATGGCTTCAATCCATTCCCTATGCTTATTTGCTTCTTCAAAAAACTTAGGTTCTTCACAAGCTATAACTTGACTCATGTAGGCATAGTGTCTTGCAATGAATGAATCATAAGTTAACCTTTGAATAGGCTATTTAACCCTATTGAATGACCTTACCTCACCATTAGGTAGTATGAATCTCCTCCGTTTTGTTTTGAATGCTTTAAATCCTCGAGTTTCTAATTTCTCCACATCTTCCTCACTTGTAGAGTCCATGTCTACCGATCGATGGTCTTCCTTATTTGCCTTTTCCTTTCCTTTGATACTTCTTCCACTTGAATGAGCTTCATTCCTTGTTCTTCCATTCCAAGCTGATGTAGTACTCTCCTATGATGGTGTGCTTGAAGTGGTTGGACTACTCATCTCCATGCTTTGTTGTTGCTCTTTGAACTTCTTCTTTGCTTCATATGCATCTTCAACCTATAACACATCTTTGCTACCATACCAAGGCAGCAACTCATCAAATATTGCATCCCTAGATACCTTAAGCTCTTTGATACAAGGGTTATAGCATCTAAAACCCTTTTTCTTTGAAGAATATCCAATAAATATACACCTATCTGCCTTCAGGTCTAACTTGTGTGAACATAACATAACACAACCAAATACTTTTGAGATGTGAAAGATTGGGTTTCTTACCACACCAAGCTTCATAAGGTGTAACTCCATGTACTCCTGAGATTGGACAACTATTCATAATGTATATGGCTATATTTGTGCATCAGCCCAATAAGAATTAGGAACATTCATTTCATCTAACATATATATATGTTCTTCCTCTCTGCCACCCCACTTTGTTGAGGTGTATATCTGCAAGTGAATTGCCTTTTGATGCCATGTTCATGTAGAAAATATGAAAATTCATTTGAAAAATACTCTCCCCTCCCCCCCCCCATTCGATCTGAGAGTCTTTATATACTTCTTTGTTTCCTTCTCCACTAGGTTTTTGAACTTCTTAAAGTGGTAAAACACCTCTAACAATGACCAATGATACAAAAGAATTTTTCAAATTCATCAAAACACAAGTTGAACCAATCAATACCAATAGCAAGCAATCCTTATCATGATTTAGGGTATCAATTGATCTCAATAATTTGGTATTAATGTCTTTCAGAGTAAGATTCATATCAATCGTATGCCAATATCAAATAGTATTCCTCAGCTTTTCTCAAACTATACATTCGATAAAAGAAAACGCAAATTCCCGTAAGAGAAGCAATTTCTTCTAATTGTATGCTAGTCATATTTTCATATCTATAACAACATCATGCAATCGAAACTTATCAGTATGAAAATGGTGATTCATAAATTCTCTTAAGAATAATAGTCAAAAGATAAATGATACCAAGCACAATGTATTCGGCTCGTAACAATTTGGAACCCAACGCCACAGTCGTGAAGTTCAAATTAATATGCCCTAAGACAGTTACCGCGTTTTTACTCGCATGAGCTTCTAATCCATCTAAATGTTGTCTTTGTGAGTATTGATGTAACACTCATAGTGAATCGGCTCCATAAGCCTTCTCATTGGCATCAGGGTTTATGCTATCATTCTAAAAAACATTCACAGGTATATCTGGCAATATCCATATGTGCAGCAGGTAAAGTTATCGGAACGAACAAATAATGACCATACATCCACCACAGGAGACACAGCGCAGGCAGAGACACTGAGGAATAAATTACTCTACGACATCAATGTCATTTTTCATTTTCCAAGGGTTCATCGCGTGAATGCATCCACAGGGAAAGGATCAAATGGACGATACATCCAGCATGTCATAAAAAGCAGATTCGATGAGACAGATTCCATGAACTTTACTCTAAAGAAAAAGTCAAACACCTCCAAGATTATTAATTAATAGGATTCTAACCTCATTGGAACATGAATTGGTCTGTATGGGAAGGGTTATAACAGTGATCTAAAAAATGTACAAAAAGATCATCACGAATCATCTTATTACAGTATATTTCTTACTCAGGTACCTAACCTTTAATAGCCTTGTTATTATCTCCAGAATCTATTATGCACTTAATGAGATTAATTAACTTCATAGCAACATTGTCATGTCATTATCAATCAAAACTGTAAAGATTACACCGGCACCTATGATAACCAAATTATTCAAAGAAGTATTCCTTAAGCTCCATAGTTTTGTAGTTCTGAAAAGGCGCTTATCTTAAACTCACCGAATGAAATGTTGTGTGCTGATTTGGTCACATTTGAACCAGCAGCTCGGTAGGTCACTACTATGATTCCAACATTTTTGTTCCAAATTAATCCTTTTGTCTTTGATAAAAAGCACCGGATGGTCTTTCCATCTTGTTCCTAGCAACACTTGTATCCAATTGCACTTGTCTTCTAATCTTCAAGAGTAAAAGAAATAATCCTTTAAGCTTTATCAGCTTCCAAGTCAACTTTTATCAAATTTCCATCTCGATCACATCAAGAACAAATGCACCATCATGGCTTCTTTCACCTGTTCACATATCACTTATCTGCTATTGACCTCCCAATAGGACTCTTTCTATTTTCCCTATCAGACCTAACAAGGTAATTACAGACTACATATCCAAATTCATAGTCATTCCACTTCCTGATAATTGGCAACTGCCTGTACTCTGTAAACCTCATCCTTTCGGTCATTCTCTCCCCCATGTGAAATAAGGGAGGGTAAGGTCAAAGTTAACAGGTCTAATACACCCCTCTACTTTTCATATCAAATTTACTTACGTATCGATAAGATGCGTGATGATTGCCCATCAAGTGCCAAGTAATTTACAGTCCTAATTCAAACGAAACTTTTGTGATAAAAACAATGTAAGAAGTGCTTCAACATAATGTTAATGGCAATGATAGTTAATATTCATATAATCGTTGTCAAATTTTTTAATTATCAATGTTTCTCAACTAATGTTCAATTTAAATATTCTCAGATTTCAAACATTGACATTGTTCATTAGCTACAGTGACCAATGATATAAACGAATTTTTCAGATTCAACAAAACACGAGTTGAACCAACCAATACCAATAGCAAAAAATCCTTATCATGAATCAATTATGTTCAACAATTTTTGTATCAATGTCTTTCTGACTAAGATTCATGTCAATCGTATGCCAATATCAAACAATATTCTTCAACTTTTCCCGAACTTTACATTCAATAAAAACACAATGCAGATCCACTCCAGAGAAGCAATTTCTTCTGATCGTATGTTAGTCATATTTTCATATAACTACATGACATCGAAATGGTGATTCATGAATTGTCTTAAGGATGATGGTGATTCAATACATTCTCTGAAGGATAACTTATCAATATCAAAATGGTGATTCATAAATTCTCTTAAGGATAATAGTCAAAGATAAATTATACACAAGCACAATGTGTTAAGCTCTCAACAATTCGGCATCCAGAAACACAGTCATGAAGTTCAAATTAATATGCCCAAAGAGAGTTACCACGTTTTTACTTGCACAAGTTTCTATTCCATCCAAATGCTGTCTATGCGAGTATTGACGTAACACTGATTAATGAATCGATTCCATAAGCCTTCTCATCAGCATCAAGGTTTACACTGTCATTCTAAAAAACATTCACAGGTATATCCAGTAATATCCATATGTGTAACAGGCAAAGTTATCAGAATGACCAAATAACGAGCAGAATGACCAAATAACAAGCATATATCCACCACAGGAGACACCAGGCAGGCAGAGACACACTGAGGAACAAATTACTCTACGACATCAATGTCACGTTTCATTTTCCAAGGATTCATCCAGTACGTGCATCCATAGGGAAACGATCAAATGGATGATACATCCAGAGTCGGCATGTCATAAAAAGCAGATTCGACCAGATAAATTCCATGAATGTGGCTATAAAGAAAAAGTCAAGTACCTCCAGGATTATTGATGAATAGGATCCTAACATCATTGGAACATGCGATGGTCATACTTACAAACATGCATGCTTTCACACATTTCTATTACCATCATGCTAATCATGCTTTGCCTTTCTTTTTGTAGGTGCAACAATGATCAACGACATCAAATCAACTTCTCTAAATAGTTAAACTTTGCAAGAGACATGAGAAGTCAACAATCCTTTCGTCATTACACAAGGCTTAATACTTTTTTAATATATGAGTCAGCCAAAACCGAATAATTTCCATTTCCATACAGATCCGATTCAACATACATCTAAGGAACATGGATCCTTTCAAGGCCGTGAGCTAGGGAGGCTAGTCCTAGAGTATCCCAATGTCATAAGAGAGCCACATAGATGATCAGTCTTTTATGCATGTTGACACCATGCATGTTGTGATGTTATGTTACTGCCATTGCAGCTTCAATTAATGCAGAGATGCATGCAAAATAGTCCTACATGCAATCGGAGCAATCTGACAGTGCACACAGTTGACAAACGAATGAGCAAAAAGAAATGAGAGCCATCTCATGATATGTAAAATGCTAGCGAAAACTCCCAATAGGTAGGACTGTACAAAAAAAGCAGCATATCCTTCAAAAGCCAAAGATCTTCCTTTAAAAAGGTAAGAGCCGTTAAAAGCATCAAAGCCAAAAAAAAAAACTCATTACCTATAGAAGTGTTCAAGCAAAAGAATCTTTCCCTGAGCAAAGTCAAGCAGGGCAACGTGATCTGAGGCAAGCCCATCAAACTCTAAAAATCACCAAGGTGACCCAAATAACTCCTATGTGCTTGTGTATTGTTCTGCAGCAGAAATACATAGAATGAAAGCTGTGCACTCCAATGCTGAATCTGATTTTTTTGCAGATTCCCAAGAAGACTGATTTTGCTTTGGCCTGAACTTCCCAGAGGGAAAGAGCTACTTCCTTCACTCAACCTGCCCCACGGGCTACCACGTTCTGATGCTACAGTTCAACATTACTGATGATCGTAAACTTGATACACCTGCTAACATTCAACTTTCTGGATTTCTTCCGAATACTTTGAACTTGGAAGAACAAAGTAAAGTTTGGACTTTGAGCTGCAAGCAGTACTCGAATTTTCAGCTCTGCAGCAATTGTGCATTGACATAAAACTTCATCTCAAGTCATGCCTATTATGCTTATCCATAGAGAGCCAATGAACAGTTCTGATACTAGTAGGAAAAGTTTGCATGAGGTACATAGAAAGGGCCTATCACAAACAATAAATTGTCTAAATGGAAAAGACACTTCTGTTAATACCATGCATGAAACATACATCATACAATACTATCATTAAAGAATAAGTGTTTAACTTTTCCATACTCGAGATGCAATCTTCCTAAAATATACACAGATGATGGATGCACATACATGGAAATGCAAACAGGTGCATTTTTTGCATATATGTCTGAATGTGCGGGAATGACACAGAAAATTTCACATATATGTAGATTTTATTCAGTTTGTAATGGTTCTCATTTAAAAGGGAGAGGCAGGAGATGAACCGAAGAAGAACTAGCACCTGAGAGATTGTCGAGTGGATGAATAAGAAATATGTAGAAAGGAGACGAACTGGGATACTTCACCATTGAAGAACAGTGCAGTAACTACATATTCTTCCTTTGATTCAAAGGCATGATTTAACTAGCCACGTCAGCAGTCGTTCATGCTGATTTTGGAAAGAGATGGTATTGATGTTAGAACAGACTGAAGGAACCGGAGCTCCATACATATACATCAGTGGCTTTGTCACCACATTCACCCTTACGTCTCCAAATCAATGCATTCTCTGCAGATAGCGCGCATATTCAAAAAATGTACTGACCGCAAAGTAGATTACGGGTGCGCATTAATCCATATCATCCTCAGTCTGTTCATCCTCTTCATAATCACCATGCATCATCCTGCCCACACTTTCATCCTCTGTATCTTCACCATCTTCTTCCTCAGTCTCTTCACTATCTGCATGATAGGCTCTATGCCCACTCTCTCTCTGCATACTGAAATGACCTGCAGGCATTTTCATACTAACCTCTGAAGGGGAGGCACTGGGCCACTTTCTGTGTACAGGCTTAGGTGTCGGTGCCTTCGGACCAAATCTGAATTTTCCACGACTAGAGTGATGCATGGATGCACCTTTGGGATCCCTCTCCAAACCCTCGTCCATGTCTTCATCTGCAACCAAATGTCGCCCTGTCCGTGTATTGGGTTCTGGAAGACTCTCGTTGGCATGCTCCTTGCGAAGGTGAAGATTCAACTTGTACTCATGTATGTAACGTTTGTCACACCCCGCATACGGACATGCAAATGGCCGGTCAAGACTGGCTGAAGTAGATGCAGCTACAGCTGTTTTCTGAAGTTTGATTTCCTTCTCTAGAGAAGCAGGAAGAGGAGGAGGAGCTAATTTAACATCCGGAAGCACAACCTTGAGAGAGAGACATTGCATATCACATCATTAGAGTAAATTACAAAATGACAAGCTCTTCAATATTACTTAATATGACATGAAGAGATAATGGAAGCAAAAGAAAGAGAACATAACAAGAATATGCAATGCATATTCATGAAACGAAGGATACATGGAGTCAACCTCTATGGAATTACAAAGTAATAAAGATTTAAACCCAGAACAGTACACGATGAAATACCTTCTCGTGATATGTGCGAAGATGTGCACGTAGCTTGTACTCATGGGCATATCTCTTTCCACAGTCTTCAAATGGACATACATGATAATTTTCTTGTGTATGTGTGCGCATGTGGGAGCGCAAGTTGAAATCTAATGAGAAGGCCTGCAGACAAACTTCATGAGTTCGTTGTTATTGTGTGTGTGTGTATGTGTGTGTGTGTGTGTGTGTGTGTGTGTGTGTGTGTGTGTGTGTGTGTGTGTGTGTGTGTGTGTGTGTGTGTGTGTGTGTGTGTGTGTGTGTGTGTGTGTGTGTGTGAGAGAGAGAGAGAGAGAGAAGCTCTAAATTCAAGGAAACAAAAGGACATAAAACCTACTTTTCCACACCCATCAACTGGACAGATGAAATGCCTCTCTCCTGTGTGTGTCAAAAAATGCCTTTTCAACTTTGAGCTATCCATAAACCTCTAAAAAAAGGAGCATGTAAATTAGCTGCTAACAGCGCTAATATAACAATAGCTCTGAACAGGTTAGCTCAGACCTTTCCACATCCATCATAATGACATATGAACTGCTTTTCTCCATGGACATTTGAGTGCTTTCTGAGAGCACTTTGTTCTGTAAAAGATTTTCCACAGCCTTCAAATGTACACAAATAAAGAAGCTCATACTCTTCTTCAGGTTCTTTTTCTGCCTCTGGGTTCTTCTCTTCCAGCGCTTTCAACATATCCTCTGAAATTCAAACATTTATTCAATACTTTTATTGAAAGGAATGACTCATTCATGATAAAAGATTATGGAATAAAAGATCTGCGGCATTCAATGGCTGCAGGTCAGTACAAAAACAAGATATGAGTTTAAGGGAAAAGGGAGGAAGAAGAAGAAAAAAAAAGAGGGGGGGGGGGGGGGGATCCAAACACGTTCTACAACAGAAAGAAAATTTACTTTTTTTGTGTGACAAATTCTTATGCAAAACAGCATAACAAATACTAATGCCATTGTTACTGTTTGATGGAAAAAAAAAAGGGGGGGGGGGGGTTTTCCAAACACGTTCTACAGCAGAAAGAAAATTTACTTTTTTTGTGTGACAAATTCTTATGCTGTTTGATGAGCATTGGGATCACATGGGGTGGGCAACCTGTTGTTAGCACGTTAGCAACAGGTTAGAGTTGCAAACCCCGAGTTGCAATAAAGTTGCGTACGAATTAATTCTTTTAGAATTTGGATCCTGGGTATCCTAGGTGTATATATGCTCTATGCATGCTTGAATATTCTCAAAAAACATAAAAAAACTGATATGGTAAAAATTATACATGTTACATGTAGATCATATATTGGGTGAGTGTAGAAGTGTGAGAGACACACGAGAAACACACAAGGAGCACAAACGAAGCAAGACACAGGGAGAAGACGAATGGCTGGAATAGCTCTCTCTATTGACGATGAACTGAACTGAAGTAAGAGCTGAATAATATCCCTAAGTACAAAGTACCACCACATATGAGTGAATCATGTATGTGGTGACATGGGAAAAAACCTCTAGCTAGCACTAGAGTAAAAAGTGCCCATGTATAGGGAAAAGGTTCACATCAAAGCTACTCGAGGAACAAACCCCCCTAGAGCGAATGATGTGAACACATATTGGGAGTGACAAATCAGCCCCCACAAGGTACATAATATTAAATCCATACAATGTACATATATCATACATATCATATATAATGTTGAATGTACATATTCACGAGTCACCTCACCATTAACGAATCACAAGTCATAATACATATGAATGATATCACAATTCACGTGGCACTTGGGAGCAATGAGCATCAAGGTAATTTGAAACCAAACAATGTAGAATAAAGAAAACTTAAAAGATGATGCTACAAAATGAACAAAGCAACATCTGCCAACATCTCCATTACATCTCAAGAGAAATGGAATACATCATTTTGAAAAACAAGTCAGAACTGGAGGCTAGCATAATGTAGTACCAAGTGGCAAGAACTAAGCCTGAAAGATCTATCATCCATGAATCTCAAATACATAACAAATCAGAAACATATGATCCGAGTATGTGACATGAATCATGATACATCAATGTCATATGGTCAATCATCATACATATGAATGGCTACATGATAGGAGCTACTACTCATCTAAATCCTCTGATGATGAAGATGATGAAGGAATGTCTCCAGTACTAATAAGATTCCCTTCATCATCATACTCAGGCTCTCTAATAGGAACCATATCCAATGCTCTAACATCTGCCTCTCCAAGGTCATCATTTGCCACAAGTGAAGCTCCTCTGCGTCGTGGGCATAACTTCCGTCGACAGCCAATCGTAGCACTCGTAGATGGCACATCAATACGTGACTGTGCCTGCTCTAATAGAACACGTGAGCGAGCCCTAGTCACTCTCCTGTGAATGCTCTCAAGCTCTCGATGTAGCATACGGTATATGTCCTCCTCCTCATCTCTAATGCGAGCTTCTATATTCCTGAGTGCCCATACTCTCATCAAATATAGTAGGTGACACCTGTAATGGAAACATGAAATCGAGAGCTTAGAGAAGAATCAAGAATCAAGATTCAAACTTTAAACTTTCTAGTAACCAGAATTGGATGTTAAAAGTATAAATTAATTTACCTGCTTTGGACCATCCAACATCTTCAAGTCTTGTACAAGGTGTAGGTTTGCCTTGCAAAAGACAACGCTCTCTAATTGTGCGACACTCAAACGATTTCGTAGTTTGGTGTGCACAAGGGAATATGAGCTCCAATTACGCTCACATGCACTCGAATAAGCGTCCTACGTAATATGATCAATAATTAATATAGCCTCAAAAATTCATCATAAATTTTTTTTTTTTTTTTTAAAAGAGAAATTGAATACTGTTACAATGATCAATCTTTTACCTGTGAGAGAACTCGCAATGCAATAGGTGAAATGGTAGGATGACCATAACCATAATGCTTCCACCACTCAAGAGGCCGCATGGTCACCTCCTTACGAAGCGAGATAGTCCTCCCATAAGCAATACCAACATTGCTCATGTAGCCAGTAAACTCACTATCGAATGTGAGTTGCTCATCTGGTGTCAAGATGTGCTCCATGTACTGATCCTTCATCAATCGAAGACTCGTATGAGCCCATAATGTAGGTCCCTTGAAAAAGGGATACAAGAGGGCTGAAAATCCATGGATAGGACGACATAGTATTCTCCATCGTGCATCCACGAGGTCGATGATATCCTGTTTCCTATAAAATTTAAACATTCAAATTTATCACTTAATGTACAAAGGAAAGTGCAAACTTCAATGAAACTGCATTATGTAAACACATAAAAAATACCTGTCAAGTGACAATGTCATCGATGAAGAGATAGCCTCTCGCATCTTCGTGTACATGTGGTATACAAGGTCGAGAGTAGAGCCTTCTTTGTCCACAATACGTAGCACAATGTATATGTATTTCAACACGGGTACTATGGCTGCAATATCAGCTCAAAAGACGTCATCCAACACTTTGCGTTGCACATAACGTGCAAGCTCAGTGTTTGCTGTATGCATGGAAACCCATCGACGATCCATCGTAGATATGCGCAAAGCATCACTAACTGCCTGGAGTCTCTGAAAAACCATGTATATATATGCAAAGCGGGTGTTGGCAGGACGAATCATATCCATTGAACTATGGCAACGGAAAATAGCAAGTGCCTGATGGTTTTTGCGTATAAAAGTCACAATCCTCTTTGCATCACTCACTAATGGTGCAAGCCAAGACAATTTGCCTATGTCTTCAAAAAGAAGATCAAGGCAGTGTGCGGCCCATGGGGTCCGGACAATACTAGGAAACTCTTTCTCTACCATTTCCCCATCCTTTTGCAACTGGAAGCATTGTATGTGATAAATTGTACCACATTCTCAGCCCCAATCTCAAGGATAGCGGTTTTTATGTGCTCAAAAATAAAGTCCCCAGTGATGCGGAACCCTGCACGACTAGCATCAATGGCTCGTAGGAAATATGTGCAAAGACAACTAGATACCAATATATTGATGATGTGGAGTCTCCTAGTATCACTCCATCCATCAGATATAATAGAGAAACCATAGGTCTTCCACCCCAATCTAATTGGCTCTAGTTGTACTTCTATACGGTCCTTCTCTTCATCTAACATGGGTCCACGAAGTCTATTATATTCCACACCATGCCAATCATCACAAGGACCTGCTTGGGCTAGTGCTTTCACCATTCTTCTCCAAGCATCTATCCTCACTACATTGAATGACGAGTTGCATTGAAGAATGCATCGTTCAATCTCTATTTCAGCAACTTTTTGTCGCTGCTTTTGCAAAGCACAGAACAACATCGAAGAATATAAGCTCCCTTGCTTAGGTCTCTGCATAGGAGGAGGATGACAAGAAGGGGATGTGGACACATCCTCATCTCGTTGAGAGACTCTACGAGCCCTCTGTGATGCTTGGCTAGGAGAAGGATCCACATCATCCATGAGCTCAACATACGTGGCTTCCATCTCATGACGACGTGCTTCCTTTCCTTGTTGAGCAAGACGATGCTCATTTTTTATAGCCTCTGCTATTTCGGGAGGCACCTTCTCACATGCAGAGATACCTCCTCCGCCTACACCGGATACATGATTTATAAGGCGCGTTGTAGTAGTAGAAAAATTTCTACCACAATACTTGAATGTCCATCTCCGAGTACCAGACCCGGATGCACTTGAACTACTAGCCAAAGCAAGTACTTTATGCTCAAACTTCAAAGGGCTCAAATGGTGACTCTTGGCTGGTGGGTATGATTTTTTTATGCTCAAAGGGAAAGAGTACTTATAAGTTAGGGAGCACAAAACACTCGACCAAGGCCCAAGTGCTCACTCCTCAAGCATCAAACTCGGGTGGCTCAGAGCTCCTAAGTTCCAAGTTTCAACGTAGAACTCAAAAGAGCTCGAAATCTTTAATCAAGTCAAGGTCGAGCAACCGACTGAACATCGAATGAGAGTGTCGAGAAGCTCTAGATACTAGAGGGTTAAAGGTTTTGTGGCCATTGTCTTGCTCATGCTAAGTGCTTTGGGCTTAATAGGGAGGACTCACGACTCGGATAGGAAGGCTTGGAGCTTCTGCCGCCTGCGTGCGCACAAAACTCGAGAAAACGATCATAACTGAACCCTCGAAATTCAAAAAGCATGGTCACTTAATGATGTGTAGCGAACCGGAAGTACCGAATGGGTACGAATGGTGCCGAACCGGAAATAAGAGCCTTACCAAACGGTACGCGTATCGGGGCAACCTTGGACTACATGTAAAGCCAAGAGCAATCAAGTGCTTATGGATTTTGTCGTATCATGCACGTGGAGCTTGCTTGCGACCATACAAGGCTTTATGCAAGCGACAAACCATATGCTCTTTCCCTTTCATAGCAAATCAAGGAGGTTGCTTCATAAAGACCTCTTCTTGCAAATCACCATTCAAGAAGGTTGTTTTTATGTCCAATTGATGCACTTTCCAACCTCGATGGGCAGGGAAAACTGAATTTTCAGCAAATACCACATGTCGACTCACAATAATTGTGTTCGTCAATGGATGGTACGAACAATATCCCTTACTTTCAGCACTATAACCAACAAATATACATTTCTTTGCTTTGTCATCAAGTTTGTGACTTTGTTGTGATGGCACAAGAGCATATGCCAAACAACCAAACACACGCATATGACTAACCATAGGCTTATGTCCATTCCAAGCCTCATTTTGTAGGGCAGTGATTCAACATATAGTTTGCACACATGACTGCTTCCATCCAAAACTTATCACAAAGATGCTTTCCTTTAACCATACATCGTGCCATTTCAAGTAGAGTTCTATTTTTACGCTCGGCAACACCATTTTGCTTAGGTGTATATGGCACTGTACATTGGTTTGAAATACCTCTTTCACGAAGAAAAGCACTAAACTCATGTGTCATGTATTCACCTCCACGATCCGTGCGTAGATTCAAAAGCTTTTGTGAAGAAAAATTTTCAACCGTAGCTAAAAAAGCTTTGAAACAAAAAAATACCTCATTCTTTGCTTTCATAGGATACACTCATGTATGGAGAGTAGAATCATCAATGAAGGTAACAAAATATACATGCTTCCCAAAAGATGGAGTCTTGATGGGACCACATACATCACTATGAACAAGCTACAATTTTCTTGTAGTGTCTGTATGACTATCTTTTGGAAAAGAAGTACGATGCATTTTGCCAAGAACGCAACCTTCACATGCATGTTTTTCAATGGACTCAAGTGAAGGCAAACCAATAACCATGTCCTTCCTTTCCAAGTAAAGCAAACTATTGAGGTTCAAGTGACCAAAATGAACATGCCAAAGCTCCATTTCAGCCATGGAAGAAGTATGAGCAACCAAGGCATTCAAGGGAGCCCTCTTGTATGTATCCATGCGATACAAACCATTACATAATGTAGCGGACATCACGATAATATCACCATTGCTGAAATCATGAACCATACATTTATCATCAACAAAGTGTACATGAAGTCAAGCTTTGGCAATCAACGAAACTGAAATTAAGTTCTTTTTGATACCGGGTACATACAATACATTTTTCAAGAGAATCACACCTCCATTTGCAACCGTAAGCTCAATTTCTCCTACTCCAATGATAGGATAAGAGGCATTGTTTGCACACACCACATGTCCTCCTTTGGGTGCATCTTTGAAAGATGCAAAAAACCTTTTGCATGAAGTTATGTGCTTTGAAGCACCACTATCAAAGAACCAATCCGAATCAGCTTCACTCACAACCATACATTTAGAATGCAAAGATGCATCATAATGACATGTAACAACACATGCCCAAAAATCTTGAGCCATGTTAGCTTCATCATTCTTTGCATTTGCTGAATTTTCCGCAATAGACATGCCCGATTCCTTCTTCTTTTCATTGCGCTTAGCAAGCTTTCTACACTCGTCAATAGTATGTCCAGCCTTTCGGCAACATTTTCATCTCCTCTTCTTTTGCAAATCAGCATCATTAGAGGAATGAGTGGAAGAGGAAGGTTGAGGCTTTGGTTTTCATGAACCCAAAGCTGAACCATACTTGCTTTTCCCCTTTTGTGAGATAGCAAGTGCTTGCATTCCCTCAATCAAACCACTCTTATTCACTCTAGATTGCTCTTCTTCCAAAGAGCAATCTAGGATTCCCTTTTGCAATCAAATGCATACATATCAAATGCATACATATTAGGATTCCCTTTTGCAACCAAACGGAGTGTATTAGCAAAGCTTTGAAAAAATATTGGTAATCCTTTCAACAATGTTGAAATGAGTGATGCATCCCGAATAATCTCATCTATGTTTGTCAATTGCTCTTTCAAGTCCTTGATGTGTGTCACATACACGTCCACTGACTCATTTTCAACCATACATACATCCTCAAGTTGCTTCCTCAAGTATGCAACACATGCTTCATTACGCACGGCATACAAAGAAGCAAGAGTGTCACATGCTTGTCTTGATGTAAAACATGACCGAATGTGTGGAACCATATGACGCTTCACAGAAAGTGCAATCAATGCATGAGCTTGAGCATCTTTTCCATCCCATCTAAGCTGCTCCTGTGTAGATGGAGAAGGATAAACCATTGTACTTGAAGAAGAAGCTCCATCTGTGATGGTCGATTGTGAAGTAGAAGCACCTGCAGGCCTTCGATCTACATCTGCCACTATGTTCCAAAGTTGTTTTGCAACAAGAACATGCTTCATCAAGTAAGACCACGCCATTTCACTAAAGAAGAAGAATGTGACAAAATCTTTACTTCAACGAAAGCTGAAATGAATGCTGAAATTTCAGCTCACAAACCATCACTTTCATGGCGATTCTGACTGCACGAATGGCTTTGAAATGGAAGTAAAACCCAGTGCAACTTTAGGAAATGTTCCTTGGCTCCTGAAATTCACTGTTTTATGCTCCAAAGTCGATTTGCACAAAGAGGGAGAGAAGGGGGGAGAGAGAGAGAACCGAAATCATCCTATCGACTAGACATGAGTAGGAGGGCTCTATCATATATACATGTTGATTATATCTCTCTCTCTCTTCTCTACCATGTACCACTCATAATAGTGAACTTCTGTGACTTGGTTCTTAGTGTATACTTGATCATTTGATGTGCTTTAAGTTGGCATAGGTTTAGTATATTGTCTATTTTCTTGCTATCAAGTTTAATTACCATTGCCTTATCCAATCTCGAGATATGTGCAAAATACTGCTCATTGTAAGTGCGTGCGCCGCGCCGCGACGCGAAAAACTGAAACTTGAGAAGGAGCTGAACCTACTCTGATACCACTGTTGGGTGTATTTAGAAGTGCGAGAGACACACGAGAAGCGCACACAAGGAGCACAAAAGAAGCAAAACACACGGAGAAGACTGAGGGCTGGAATAGCTCTCTCTATTGACGATGAACTCAACTGAAGTAAGAGCTAAATAATATCCCAGTACAAAGTACCACCACATATGAGTGAATCATGTATGTGGTAACATGAGGAAAAAACCTCAACCAGCACTAGAGTAAAAAGTGCCCATGTATAGGGAAAAGGTTCACATCAAAGCTACTCGAGGAACACATAAGTGTAACTTCATCATCGATCGAGACTCAAGTAGTTCAATTCTCATTTCAATGGCACGTGCCAAATATTAAATTCATATTCCAAAGCATTATGTGTGACTTGATGTGTAAAAGATCACTAGATTCAAGGGAGGTTCATGAAAGGCGGTTACGAATTGATGATGTCATCGATGATGTTATTAATTCGAAACATGAGCTCTGGATATCCGAATGAGGCAAGTAGACAATCTATCTTATGGTTTGGGCATGCTTCAGACGCAATGGAAGCATTGTTTTCCCCAAATTCTATGCCAATCATGAGATATAGAAGTGTGCGTATGTATGTATGTATGTATGTGTGTGTGTGTGTGTGTGTGTGTGTGTGTATGTGTGTGTGTGTATGTATGTATGTATGTATGTATGTATGTATGTATGTATGTATGTATGTATGTATGTATGTATGTATGTATGTATGTATGTATGTATGTATGTATGTATGTATGTATGTATGTATGTATGTATGTATGTATGTATGTATGTATGTATGTATGTATGTATGTATGTATGTATGTATGTATGTATGTATGTATGTATGTATGTATGTATGTATGTATGTATGTATGTATGTATGTATGTATATATATATATATATATATATATATATATATATATATGTATATATATATATGTGTGTGTGCGCACGCGCTGTAAAGTGGATTGTATCATGCATGCATGCATGCACTTTATATATGTAGGCATGTACGTACGTACGTATGTATGTATGTATGAATGCATGCATGCATGTATGCTTTAACTTTTATGTGACATAATAGTACTTAGTACCTATGGAGCATAACACCATAGGTTTTTTGTGACATCATACTACATAGATGCATTTAGAAAATGCAACAAGTCACGGATGTATGTATGTATGTATATATGAGTGTGTATGTACTAATGGACTTTAGAGTGAGCTTGTGAGAGAGTTCACTGACTCCTAAGGCAAGCCACTTTCGAAAAACTGTTGGGTATTGTTTTCTTAAGTTGAGGTTCCATACATTGTTTGGAACGTTGGTGCGGAACCAAAAGCGCCGAACCATAAAAGTTGTTTGGATTGAGTTCCAAACCAACTATGAAAGAGCTCAAGAGCCTTCTAACTCGAGTTAATGTGAGTTGAATTGAGCCCAAAGAGACTTAACTAGGGTGGCGAGTACATCTACCACTAGTGAACTCTGTGGACTTCAAATACCTTGTGGTCATCGTTGATTCAAGGAGCTATATATAGAGGCATACGGTTGGGAGGAGAAACATCACTCTAGCATGTGGTGGTCCTAATAGGCTAGTTTGTTACATTGGTATCAGAGCTTTAGGAAAGTTTCCATGGTCACCTTGATGGCTCATCATCTTCCTCAAGAGTCAAGCTCTAGGCAAGCTTCCACAGAGTTCTTGAGATTTATGGAGAAGATAATGCATAGATTAGTGCCTCTATTTTTCGCATATTCTTCTCCATGTTCGAGGTTCTCAAGTGTCTCGTTTCCTACCCTTGCATTCGATGTCTAGCACTTCTTTTTGCAAAAGAAAGAAGGTAACTGAGAGCTTCATAACAGACATTGGCAAACAGATTTGAACCACCAACATCACGTGAGATAAGCAAAAGCTCTATCATTACACCACAACCTCATGCTTTCCATAAACTAGACTTTCCTATCTTTGTTTATATTTATACTCCTTCAAAAGGAAGGCATGTATTGTCATGGTCAGAGGTGTTGAACCCATGACCTTGTAGCTTAGAGGCGAGCACCTTAACCATTGCACCACGCCATGATTTTAGAATGGCTATTACAATATCTGTAACACAATGAAGAGGAGAATGTAAACACCTTTGTGCACGACAATTGGGATTCGAACCAAGTTGGCCTCAATGGAGACAAATTGGCAATCCAACCCATAAACGCTATTCATGGCTCTAAACAAGGAGCAAGTGAAGATGCAAAGAAGGCCCAAGAGAAGAGGAAAAGACATGCTTATGCACACACCTCAGAAAAGTGCAAATCATGCAAAAGGGAATATTTGATTCCTCCCGAAAGGTATCATATGTGATTTAAATTTCTTGTTTTTTATTCGTATATGTTCTTTGGAGTATCTACTACAGATATATATCTTCAAATTTCACAATCTATCTCCAAGATGACTTTGGGGAGTATCCAAAATATCCCCTCCAAACACTGTTTCCAACCGGTGATGACATAAAAACTTATTAACTTCGGACATGTATTTCTCTTTACTCGAGTGTCGATTTGTCATGACTTTTAGGTTGTTGGAAAGCTCTTTTTATAAGATTTCAATGCTATAAAGATCACCGGAAATAGAGGAGATCAAACAGGTCTGGGTAGAGAATTTTGTTCTCAACGGTCACCTTTTTTGAAGAAGCACTGAGGAATATGATGGCTCTTCTCAACTCAAAGGATGGAGTTAGCTTGAGATAGAGATAAGTAGTTTCCAAGTTGACGTTTTCATTTTAATACTTGTTTTGCTCTTTGCTTTCATATAGATTGCATAGAATTATCATTGAAGCATGGTATAAGACTTCAATTTTGATCATGTTTATATGAATTTCAAGAAGTTAATGAAAGCTAAATGGGGGTCGGATAAGCATAGATGTATTGGAAAATACATCAACCACTAAGGGCATTTGCATGCATTTAAAAGCTACACTCTACTTCATGCATAAAAACAGAAAGACTGTTTGTACCTTTTTTAGGAACGTTTTGTTGCACAAATTCAAGTTCAAGGATTACTTTTACACACACTCCAAGGTTTTCTTCCATTAGGCAAAGGTTCTAGATGCACAAAAGCATGTGCATAATCATGTTGAATCATAAAGGGAAGCACAAGTAGTGTGTTGGTACACAATTTATATGCATAAAGTACACCCACGCAAGCACATGCATTTGCATGAATTACCGTCATTATATTTGCTTCTTTGCATACATTATATATGAATTCAAGTAAAAGGATTATGCATGCAAGAATAGATGCATGATATTTCAAATACAAGTACTAATTAGAATAGACTCTAATTAGTTAGGAGGTAAAGGGGACCTTCATAGGATTTTGGAAGCAAGCCAATCCTGAATTGAGCTTATAAGTTTGAGCTATATTAGTTCATCAAGTCTTATAAGACATGAATGAAATAAATTCTAGAGAGTTTAATAATAAACTCTAGAAGAGTTCATGCATACTTTATTGGCAAGGATAATTGTCATATAAAGTATGGGATTAGTTGAAGTCATGATTATTTATGTACTGTTCTATAAAGAAAGTATATAGTTTATACTTCAGTATGGAACAGTGCACAAGAAGTTCCAAAATTTACTTTAAGTATTTGAATATTTAAAGAACAATATTTGAGAATCATGTATAGACCAGAGACTTGGTCTCAAGTCAACTATAGGACGATCTTTGAAAGACATCTCCAAAGAAATGCTAGCACTTTGGAAGTTTATAACTTTCAAAGATATGGAAACCAAAGTGGAGGAGTGAAACACTTATGGCTATATGTTCATCAAGTGTCTCCAAAGATAAAACTTTGGTCATTCTAATTCAAGACCTTAAATCTAATGACCCAAGGAATTAGAATCTAACAGATATTTTTGAATAAAGTATCACTCATACTTAAAACATTCAAGAATATATCTTATAAGATAATAATTTCAACATTAAGGTATGTTGAAAATCCAAAGTAATAGATCTTTGGATAGGATAAAGAGGTTCAAACATGAAATGTTTTGAACGAGGTACATCTAGTACAATCAGCAAAGCATTAGCTTCCATGATACTTAAGGATGCACTAATTCAAAGTAGTACTTTGAATTAGATTAACACATAAGGAGTCCAAAGGCAATTCTTTGCATGATCAATGACAAGCTCAAGGAGTCCAAAGTTATATCTTATAAGTCGTACCTTGATTTGCATATCTCAAGAAGAAGATTGGACAAGTGTATCTTTAAGACAAGCTATTTGCAAAGCTGAATCCTTTAGGTCTTCCAAGCAACTTGCAAGCTATCACTTCTAGTAAAAGACTCAAGATAATTCTTGAGTGATAATGAATAAGTGTTCATATCATGATTATTATATGTTGGTTCAATCACCAAGAGAATCTTACACTTCAAACTTATGCAAACATAGTGAGTTATCGAATATGTTTACAATAGACCAAAAGCAAATAAAGGTTGACCAATGACAGTAATTCTTGTTCCTAACTAAAGGGGAAAAAAATCACATGTAAATGAAAGTTCAAGTCAAAATTTCATGATGGAATGGGAAACCATACCCTAAGGTGATATTTATCCTTTACCTTGACACTCAAGAAGTGAACACAACTCGAGCAATAAAACTTCAGAGTATTGTCCAAACGTCTAGTATTCCTTTCAAGTATCATCCAAGAAGTCCAAACAATTCCAAGATGATCATTTTCTCATGTTGTTGATTACTTAGGAGCAATCTCAAGTAGTGAGAAAGAAATTCTTCAAGCTAACTAGGCAGCAAGTAGTGAGAGAGAAGTCCCAAACCATCAACACTAGTACTTAAAGTCAAATGATTGATATAACCCAAAGGTGCATCACTACTAGGAAGAGTCAAATAAAACACTTCCTAATAGTGAGAAAGAAATTCTTCAAGCTAGTTAGACAAGTAGTTCCTAAGAAGTCTCAAACCACCGACAGTGGTACTTAAACTCAAATGATTGATATAACCCAAAGGTGTATCAATCTTGAAGAGATCCAAAATCTAAAAGGCAAGCATATGCTTAGACTTGAGTTGAGGGAAAGATCTCCAAAAATTCTGTGGGTAAGCCAAGGAGCTCTAGACAGTCAAAGAGAGATCTCAAGATAAAGACTAAGTCTTTGTCATTATCGCATGGTCAACAAAAATTGATCAGGCTTAGACAAAGCTTTTCCAATAAGTTGCGATTGGAACTCCTATAGATTTTGCCCAAGTACTTGCAATAAAGCTCATGAAGGACTAACAAGAGTTACCTCTTAAAAGCATTAAAATCCTTAGTTGGATTAAATTTTGGAATAAGATTTTTCCAAAATAAATGCTCAAAGAGGTAAAAGGGTCTAGACAAACCCTAGATATTTGGGCCTAAATGGTTCTTTGCAAGAACTTGTAGGTGGACAAAGAGGATATAACACCTTATTCTTCACTCTCAAAATTGGCACCATCAAGGATTAAAGAAAGCATCGTTAGAAAATGAACTTGAGAGCATTTAAAGGACACAGAAAGAAGGCCAAACTTAAGATGTATTTTTGTGGATTGGAGAAAGTATCCACTGGTATGGAAGAGCAAAATGCTAACTCCCTTTGCGAACTTTTCTTTGATGGCCAAAAAGAAAAGAACTCATGATTCATAGAAAGCATCAATCAGGTTATCCTTTTCTTGGGAAAGTGCATTAAGTTAATGTACTTAAACCACTAGATAAAAGGATAAAAAAATGAAGGAGAGTTTTACTCTCACATTCAGATCAAAAGTGAAGTCTATAAAGCTTGCTCCTTCACAAAGCCAAGTTCTGAATCAAGTTCAGGTTCAAAGGTTCAAGATCCTTTCAACCAAGGTTTGACAGACTAAGTTAGCACCAAGTTCCTATTGTAACTCGATAAAAGTCAATCTCTTGACTCAAAATAATGCATAAGAACTCCATTTCAAGAAAGGAAGTCATTAAAAAATCGAATAGAGGAAAGATTAACTGAGTCTCAAGTGAAGCATTAGTGTTTTGAGTAAAAATGTCATCAATAGAACCTCGACGAGTCAACACAATGATGTTTTGTTACCATGCCAATATCTTGTGGTTGGATGATGATGTTTATCTTTACTCCAAGAATCCTTTTTAGAATTTGGTTTACTTCTCTTAAAGATAGATAAATTGCTTCAATATCTTGTTCAAATAGATCTTTGAAAAGTGAAATTCTTGAATCACATAGAGTTTGACTCTAATTAGTTTCAAAGAATCTTTGAAGTTTGAAATAATTGCATAGAGTTTTAGTTCTTTCTTTTTGCTTTCCAAATCTTTTGGATTTGATTCAGATAGTGTCCGATTCCTTTCAAGAAAGATCACAGATAGTCGGTTCGGAAAGATAACTAAATCAAACATCCCATATAGATGTTCTATACAAGAACCCATCCAATCTTCAAAAGATGCTAAGTCTAAGTTGACTTCTTCATTTGAGTTTGCTTCAAGTTAAGTAGCATTACTCCAATGAATTTCATAAAGTTTAGTATACCCTTGAAAAGAAAAGATAGGAATTGCTCATAAGATTGACAATTCCCAAGAACTCAAAGCTAAGGTCTTTGAAGAAAAATATCCTAAGCTGGATAAATTTCACTTTGGATTTGACTTGGTAAAGTTAAAGAAAGGTTGACCTACAACAAATGGAAAACTTTCTCCTACATCTTACATAGGATTTTCAGGCCCAATAGGACACAATAGTCCTCTAGTAGGGTAATAAATTGATTAAATATTGGTAGCAAGTGAGCCATAGTACAAACATCTAAGTTAGATGCTTGGGTCAACCAAACTTCTCGTTTGACTTCCCAATCAAATTCAAGTGAAACAAGAGTTCTCAAAGTCTTGGAAGGGATAAGAATCCCACCTCAGTTACTAAGTTCATGCACTAGTGATGCCAAAGAAATTGACTAGTTTATTGTGTCCACCCATTTCACATGTTAGTGCCCAGATAGCACATAGTGAAAACAATGAATTGCCTAAGGATGTTTTTTTATCCACCTTGATTATTCATTCCCTACTTTGCACTCGGACTAGTTTATCAAGTGTAAAGCTAGATGGTGCTTTGAATCATTAGAATAGGAATCAAACATTAGATTCTCCTCTAACATAAGATTCTCCTCTATTTATTTAGAGTATGAGATGAATCCCACCACAGAGATGAAAAAAATACCCAAATACATGCCTAATTGCACCAAAGCATCCTTCGGTGATCTCCAATTTCAATGGCACCCATGCCTTCTCTATCTACATGTTCAGGCATCTGTCTCTAATCCGATGTTTGGGAGAGTGCATAATGTTGTTCTTTACTTTTAGGTTAGAACATGAGGCTCAGGGGTATGCCTATAGTTACTATATATAGCTTTATTTTCGAGGATAAAAGTAAAACTCGTATAAATAGCCAAAGATCTCGAGATTAGACTTAAGCATAGGTTGTCTAAAACAAGTAACCCCTAAAGGAAGGTACTAAAGGAGTGGTGAAGATCGCACATGCACTTGTGGACTTCATATATATTTGTGGTCCTCATTGATTTGAGTAGCTATATAAGAAAATCGCTCACATGTGGATTGAAAAATAGCATTGATCGTGGCAAGAATGTAATTTTTTTTCAAGATAACGTATATGATCCATTATGAAATATAACTACTTCATATGTTTTTCTTCTTAATAGTTCTCAATTTATCTTTGTGCTTTATGTATAGTTATAGCTATGAATATCTTTATAATGTTTTTAAAAGATAAATTTTTAGTTATAAAAATATATGAATGGGTTCATAATAAATATTATATGATTAGCTAAATTAATGATGAAATTTCACTAAGAAACACTATTGGGCTACAGCCCATATACCTCTAAATCCAATCGTCGAAAGTTGGGTGACTGTCATGCATGTGCCCCTAATTATGGCAATCAGAGTTCACCAAGTTCACTGGATCTATCATACATGTGTTCCTAATGCTCCGTCCGATGACCCAAAAAGTGTAATCAAGTCATCCGAAAAAACATGTATATGCGGAAGAAGAGGCTATATTGCTGCTTTGTGGACTTCCGCAAAGCTTTTGATACAGTGCCGCGAGAGAGGCTCTTCCAACGCCTCCAGAGCTTGGGAGTACCATCAGGGATGATTTGGGCCATCTATGCACTCTATGAGCAGGTGACTGGGAGGGTACGGTGTCCAGGAGGTATGTCTGAGGCCATTGCTAGCACCATCGATGTTAAGCAAGGCTGCCCACTCTCTCCCACTCTATTTGGTCTCTACATTGACGAGATTGAGGACTACATTCTCCGAGCTGGAGGAGAGGGTGCAGACCTCGCAGGTACACATGTCCACATTTTATTATATGCCGATGACATTGTCTTGATTTCAGAGTCACTCGAGGGATTACAGCGCCACCTTGAGGCCCTGGATGAGTTTTGTACACAGAGGGGCTTGACAGTAAACCTTGGCAAGACCAAGGTCATGATCTTCCACACCTCCCCCATGGTGAGGAATGGAGCAGGATTCAGAGCTGGTGGTGGACAGATTGAGGTGGTCACTTCCTATGTCTATCTCGGAGTCACATTCACGAGCTTGCCTGGCCCCTTCAGCATGAGACAGGCAGCCACCGATAGACTCACACGCGGATATGCAGCTTTAGCCATGTTAGAGCGGAGATGTCACCAAGCACACTTCCAGGAGCCCCGCACGAAGGGCTGGCTATTTGACACACTGGTCAGACCAGCTATGATGTATGCTGCGACGGTTTGGGCCCCAGGTCTCACAGTCACCCAGTGGAGTGCGATCGAGAGGCCACAGGTACGTATGATCTCGCGATTATTTCGTGGGAAACAGTCGGTGCCACATGACATCATCAGGGAAGAGCTAGCTGCACCACCCATGGCAGTAGAGGCACTATTCCAGACTATCTGCTTTATTCAGAGGATTAGGGACCTCCCTACAGATAGACTCACACACAGAGCTCTTGAGGCATCTATACAGATATCAGAGTTAGGATATGAGAGAGCTTGGTACACTCAGGTTAGAGTCTGGTTTGATAGTCATGGACTTGATATGGACAGATTGCCGCCTTTTCAGTATGACCCAGACTCACCTCACATCCACCTCTCTCGTCGTGAGAGGAATGTTGTGCTCAGACAGGATCTCTGGCAGCTCTACATTAGTCAGACATGGCACACACCACACATGGGATCGAGACTATCGCACTATCGAGACCAATTCATAGACATACTAGCTGACGGTTTCATCCAGCGACCACGCTACATGGATACTCACATGCCTCATAGCTTGAGGGTAGCGATTGGCCAGCTGAGAGTCTCATCACACCGACTCGAGATTGAGACGGGCAAAGCCGCAGACATTCCCAGCGAGGAGCGGATATGCAGAGTATGCAGAGTAGAGATGGAGGATGAGGAGCACTTTGTATGCAGATGTAGCGCATATGATGGCATCAGAGGCAGATACGAGACTCTGTTTGCAGGGCAGCCCACCCTCCGAGAGATCATGGACTCTAGAGACCAGCGACAGCTCGGGCGATTCTTACTAGAGATACAGAGTCACAGAGATTCCCTACTCCAGCCTACTGTAGCACTCCATACAGGAGGGAGACAGAGTCAGCTCACTGACTTCTTTATTCCACGACGTGCTGCAGCCCTCCCCCCCTCAGCCCACATACCGAGCGGGGTGACTCTTCAGCAGGCTCAGATATCTCGAGCTAGGAGACGACCCCGTGATATAGGATATCGGGCCCCGAGACTTCACCGACACCAAATTGCGGAGATCCAGGATTGTGACCATCGCGCCATGGAGGAGAGACGATCCAAGATGATGGCCGATCCCGTTGCAGCCATCAGGGTGGCCCTGACTCCACCTCCACCTATGTATCACATATTACATCCCACCCACTAGCACAGGATGGAGCTAGTTAGTCGTTTTAGATGCATTCTCATGGTTGTTGTACTACCCTTTTGCATATAGACTATCATAGATATCGCACTCCATACACCCCCCACCACTTTCATGGGTATCCCCACATGCACACTACGGAGATCTATATCAGCTTAACCAGTTTCTTTTCAGCACTTTTATCTTTTCTGATTGACAGAAGATACACCCATGTACATCGATTTGTCTCATAGGCCGAGTTCGGCCTCCTAATAGACGTAAAAACACTTTCTTTCTTTCTTTCTTCTCTCTCTCTCTCTCTCTCTCTCTCTCTCTCTCTCTCTCTCTCTCTCTCTCTCTCTCTCTCTCTCTCTCTCTCTCTCTCTCTCTCTCTCTCTCTCTCTCTCTCTCTCTCTCTCTCTCTCTCTCTCTCTATCTATCTATCTATCTATCTATCTATCTATCTATCTATCTATCTATCTATCTATATATATATATATATATATATATATATATATATATATATATATATATATATATATATATATATATATATATGCAACTTGCATGTTCTCATAAATTTGGAATAAGGAAGGGCTAAACTTTCAAGTACCTAAATGCTCATGAATGACTCCACTTAAGGGCCTAACTTTCAAGTGCCTAAGGGCCCAACTTTCAAGTACCTAAGTGCAAAGTTTTGACCACAACCTTGCCAAGTGTCAAGAGACAACATGCAAGCAAGTGGGTTGAAATGACCCAAGTGGGCTGAGGGAGCTGAAATGCCCTAAATGTGCTCAAGTTGCAAGGCTCAAGCTCAACACGTGTGCATTCGAGACTCAAACAGATGCAAAACACATGAATTGAGGGCACAAGTGGGGGCAAGATATGACATAACGGGTTTTCTAGTCGAGTACTGTGGGGTTACATGAATGTCTAAAAACATCTACGCTTGAACTAAATTTTCCAATATGCATCATAAGGATCTACCTTATAAATGGTAACTACATCTGGTACGATGCACTAGAACCATAGTTGTTACTGACGGGATTCTGACTTCTGACTTCTGACGGGAATCTGACTTATGACGAGTAAGGAAAAACGTTTCTGACGTTTACTGACGCGACCTATTTTTTTTCAGAAAAAAAAATGAAAAACATATATGTACATCACTACCATATGGACTAACATGGTAGCATGAAGGCTAGCATTTACATTGACCACTACCATATGCAAAAGGGGTCATAAGATTAGAGTCCTCTCTTTATAATATGATATTACTTGTGTATGATTTATGAAGGCCATAAGATGTTTTCAGCAGTGCAGATTTGATTGCAATAGGGCTCCAATGATTGTGAACCAACTTCAACAAGGCAGCAAAGCCACTAACATATGGTCAAGACATGGATGTGGAGGGTTGAATGTTGAAATCAACTATTCATTTGTGCTCAGGACCAAACACTCATGTGAGATCCCTTTTCTCTCTCCACATATCACCATTATTTTTCAGATTTCTCTGCCTAGCAGACCACAGGTTCATTATACTGTATATACTGCTGTATACAGCAGCCACTCTATGATGCTTGAATGCAAGCTTTAAACTTGTAGCATGTGGCCTTATCTAAGCCATGATGAATGGCTCACACCTTACACACATATACAGACTAACAATGCCCTGTAGGGAGGGAGTCCTGGGCAGAAGCTACTCTGTGATGCTTAAATGCAAGCTTTAAACTTGTAGCATGTGCCCTTCTCTAAGCCATGATGAATGGCTCACACCTTACCCACATATACAGACTAACAATGCCCTGTAGGGAGGGAGTCCTGGGCAGTCCATAGATGATTGAAACTGCATACTACATACCTTGAAGGCTTGAGAGGGCTGGACTGGGCTGGGCTGCATTGGATTGGACTGTATGCATGCAACTGGGAGGGTTGTATTCTGCAGAAATTCACCATTCTCTGCGCATGACTGAACAAGAGATTGTAGGGGTCTGGAATAAACAAACCCGAGTGCAACTTGATGAATTTTTTCACTGTTCCTGGAATACCTGCAACAGCCCCGTCAGGAATGTATTCCTGACGCCAAGTCAGAATCAAGTCAGTAACGAGTCAGGTAAAAGGTACCTGATGCGTCAGAATCCAACTATGACTAGAACTACTCTAGTCATGAGATAAAGGAATTTATTTCCTCAATTATCCCTCATTTGCTCATTATTCATTTGATTGATCAACATTATGCATTTCATTGCATTCTTTTTATAATTATGAGACCATGATGTGGTCTTTATTTTCGGCAAGGTCTAGATGCACTCCATTAGAGGTGTTCCTGGGTACCCACTCATAGTTGGACCCAATGGATGTATGACAAACACAACATTAATCTTTGGACCCGTGTTAGGATATCTTGAGGGATTGACTAAAAATTGTTGGTTTTTAGGCCAACAATCAATATAGAGACAAAGAGAAAATAGAGAGAATATGAAGAGAAGACTGCACATGAGAGAGAGATAAGAAGCAAAGCTCCAAATATATTCACTATATTCTATGATTGAAGTTACAATATAGCATAGAAGATACACGATGTACAAGCTTCTAATGAATACTGGATATCCAATAACTCCACAGTTTCCAAAGTTGAAGATGATCTCCTCCAAATGGATAAGCTATCCTCCAAATAGATAAGATGTGTTGCTGCATGTTGTTGCACACCTTGTAGATGATGAAGAAAAAACAACTCCATCTCTCCAAGTTTGAAAGGAAGACCTTCACCAAGGTCTAGCACGCTCTTGATGAGCTCCGAAAGTGATGATGTTGGCGCCAAAGACTTGATCTTTATATAGCCTATGATTATCTTAGAGATCACACCAAGAAATAAAGCAAAAATTGTCCAAAAGCTGTTTTTTACAATTCCCAACGGAATTTAAGGACGATTTTTCGAGATTGATAATTATGAATTTTTTGGGTGCCATGTGGCATACCTAAACACCATTGTATCAATACAACTTTTTCTTCAAATTTTGACACGTGTATCATTCATAGCTTTTTAAGTTTTTATGTGCTTTTCATATATAATCCTAAAACTAGGGTTTGACTTTTGATCAATCACATGTCTCCCTCATTGTCCATGTTTTCTCTATTGCATGTATTGGGCATTTTGGACAGAATTTCTTATCCCATCTAAGGAAAATATACTCTTGGGTATTTTTTGCATTACAAAAACAAATGCATGCAAAGCAATGCATTGCGAACATGGCAACATTATGAAGTTGTGAACCGTTCAGAGCACATTGCGATGCAACTATGCATGGAATGTATCGAGTATTTGAAGCTATGCTCTTTACATCTATCTCGTGTGTTGTCTATTCTCCATCTTGTCTCTACTTTCACTATGTCTCTATATTGATTGTGATCCAAAAAACCAACAATTGGTATCACAATAAGAAAATCTAAAGTACAATGAGAATTCGACGACATGTAAGAAGATCAAATCTTCACGATAAGTGCATATCAAGCTCAGCCACATATTGAGCAACAATATGCAGATGATCAATCTTTATGAAGATGTTGAATATCATGTTGAAGAGACACACTCCAGGAGGGGTGACAAGGAAGAAGAACCATGATAGATTGCAGTTATTATATATACCTTCATATACGAACCCAAGATAGAGAACACAAACACATACACATTAGAAAAAACAACTAACAAAAGCAAGAGACTACAAAAAATATGACCAAAATAAGGCATGAAAAATACAAACAAGAAAGAAAACCAATACAAAAAGAGCCACACTAAAAATAATAATAAATATTTAAGTCTAAAATAAATAAATGTGTATATAAATAATTAAAATATTAATAATTTAAAAAAAATAGTAATAATAATAAATAAATAAATAAAATAAAATTTATATATATAGTTAAAATTTTAAAATAAATAAAAAATAATAATAACTACACACACATACACACACACACACACACATATATATATATATATATATATATATATATATATATATATATATATATATATATATATATATATATATATATATATATATATATATATATATATATATATATATATATATATATGTGTGTGTGTGTGTGTGTGTGCGCGCGCGCGCAAATTAAACAAAAACAAAAACAAACCCAAAAAGTGCATCGTCAACTTCCATGTCTGGCCAAAACAAGAAGTATCAGAATTAAACGTTATCATGCATAGCTTGGACACATAGCTATGACATCCCTACTCAGGTCATCGGTTATTATAGTTGTAATAACAATGTGGACTTTCTACATAAGCACGAATTTTTTATTAATTGTTAAACTTGCTCGAATCTACGGTCAAAGACAGCTTGGATAGCATTGCTTCCTTGTGTACTTTGTGATGTTCAAACTACTCATTAGCCTTCTAGTGCTCCTTGAAGTTAGTCATTGAGCCATATTTGGGAGTTGGCATCTACATCATTGTGGTCATGGAGAAAGACTTATGGGATCAAGGAGGGGTTATGTCTTCTACATGAGAAACTTTTATAGGATCAACATGTGGTGAAATTATAGGTAACACCTTCTTGTATTTGTGTGTGTGTATTTGTACAATAGGTGTAGATAAGAGCATATAGCCTTGATTTGAAAATGATTGAACCACCCTTGAATCTTGATAATCTTAGGAGTATGTTGGAGTCTATATCATATAATCACATTGCATCCTATAGTTGTCTCTATCCTTCCAAGTAATACTTCATTGAGAAGAGTTGGGAATGTGTGAGTTCTCTTTGTGATGTATGTTTCAGAAGAGCTCTTCATGACAAAGTTCCTTGTGTGTGCTTATAGGATGCTTTGCATCATATGTAAAAAAATAGAGCTACATAAACTAAATAACTACAACAAATAACAAATATACCTTCCTCACATATTCCCTAGTGTCAGGTTAGGAGGGAATTGTTAGAAAATATGTAAAATGGGACAACCTTCCACTAGGGACCCCACCTTCAAGTTACAAACACTAAAAATTTGGTGGTCAAAATTTTGTCAAAGGACCAGTCAAACTGGTCAAAATAATCAAAGTTTACCAAAACTTTTATTACAAAAACTGATAGTACCCCTTGAGAGGTATCCAGCCATATATAACACTTGATTTGTTGATCAAAACCTAAACCCTAATTTTCAAGTTTAGCGTGAAAAGCAAAATTCTAATGTTAAACGCAATGCGACATGTCAAAATCTTGTGCATATGATCTAAAAGTTGATATGCGTGCCACCCGGCATAAGTAAAACATCAAGAAAAGACAAAAATAACATGATTTCGTAAATTGTGGTGGATTTCCAATAGAAAATCATAGAACACATATATTTTGATTTTTGTTGGTTTGTTGTGCACAAAATTGAAAATCTATATAAAGACAAGCTATCGGGAACTTGTTAGCATCACTTGGAGTACTCTGCTCGGGAGCTAGGCTTGGTGGAGGTGTTCCCTTCAACTTGGAGATGTGGAGTTATGCTTTCTTCATCATCAACAAAGTGTGCAACACTTTGAAGATTATCTATTTTTGAAGGATATCATCTTCAGCCTTGGAGATTTTGGAGTTATTGGACAGCTTGTATTCATTATCTTACATATCTTCTATGTTTT
>CM035438.1:145609925-145612425 GCA_020310875.1 Ceratopteris richardii | reverse complement strand
CCTGCAGCAGACCCCTCCCTCAGCCCGTCGCCTGCAGCAGACCCCTCCCTCAGCCCGTCGCCTGCAACAGACCCCTCCCTCAACCCTCGTCCTGCCCGCAACCCTACCTGCGCCTGCCCGCCACTGCCCGCTACCCTACCTGCGCCTGCCCGCCACTGCCCGCAACCCTACCCGCACTTAATCGCCACCTGTGCACCACCCCTGCCATCGGCCTACCGCCTACCCTGTCTGCCCGTAGTCGATCTCCAGGAGACGCACGAACCCTAACCCTAGCAGAACCCCGCCACCCCTGCCATCAGCCTGACGCTTGCTCGAAGCCCCCCTAAAAATACCTCCACCCCGATCTGCCCACCAACATTGCCAATCCCCCATGCCCAGTAACCCTTTTCAAAACCATACCCTAACTCGACATCATGATCCTATATCCATACGACCCTAACCCTAACCCTAGGATACCCAAAAAACCTAAACCTAACCCTAAATCTAACCTAACCCTAACCCTAACCTTAGCCTTGACCCTAACCCTAACTTGACCTGAAAACCCTAACCCTAACCCTAAGCTAAAGCCTAACCTGAAAATTTGAAACCCTAATCCTAATTTGCACTTAACCCTAGTTTGAACTTAGGTGGAAACCCTAACCCTAACCTTCTCTCTCTCTCTCTCTCTCTCTCTCTCTCTCTCTCTCTCTCTCTCTCTCTCTCTCTCTCTCTCTCTCTCTCTCTCTCTCTCTCTCTCTCTCTCTCTCTCTCTCTCTCTCTCTCTCTCTCTCTCTCTCTCTCTCTCTCTCTCTCTCTCTCTCTCTCTCTCTCTCTCTCTCAGAGACCGCTACCCACGGCTCTTCAGGGGGCCTAGAGAGATCAGGGCTTTATTGGGGACAGAGGACCAGCGCCCTCTAGGTCGTTTCCTAGTAGAGCTCCAGCACCGTCGCGCATCACTCCTCCAGCAGCAGATGGAGATACACCTGACCCCCCCCCCTTAGACTTATATTACAGATTTTTTCAGACCCACATACACTCGAGGGCCCAGCTCGATGCGGGGTGTCACATTACGCAAAGCAGAGGAGCTTAGACGACAGCGTCGACGACCGAGACCCCTTGTCCGGAGAGCTCGTCCACATCAGAGAGAGATTCAGGCGATTCACGCACGCCATGACATGGAGATACAGAGACGTCAGCAGCGCACCCCTATCGATTTGGATGCCCAGAGCATTTTGAGGATCGCCATGATGCCTTACCCACCGATGCATTATATCCTACACCCACTCCAAGCATTTAGGGGGTTGTGATACCATCGAGCCTCCCCTCCCTATGCATATCATATTTGTATCTCACCCATTGAGCATATAGAGTGCATACCCATAGCACCCCACACCCTTGATACCAGCTACTATCCCTCCTTTTATACCCGTTTGCAGTACTCACACTTTATTTTCGTTTTGGATCACAGTGGATTGGATCATACTGATGTATATGTTTTGTTTCATAGGCCGATTTTGGCCTCTAATAGACGTTAAAAAGTCTCTCTCTCTCTCTCTCTCTCTCTCTCTCTCTCTCTCTCTCTCTCTCTCTCTCTCTCTCTCTCTCTCTCTCTCTCTCTCTCTCTCTCTCTCTCTCTCTCTCTCTCTCTCTCTCTCTCTCTCTCTCTCTCTCTCTCTCTCTCTCTCTCTCTCTCTCTCTCTCTCTCTCTCTCTCTCTCTCTCTCTCTCTCATCCTAAACATTGAAATGGCTCCCATGGACCGGAAGGAAGTGGACGACCTTATCGCTAAAGCTCTCAAAGAGGCCAAAAAGGAAGCAGACCGCAACCTCAATATGGAGATACGAAAGATGATGGAAAAGTTCAAAGGACTCGAAGAACAAGTAATGAATAAAGTTAAAGGAATGGAAGAACAAGTGAAGACTCTCACAGAAGAACGAGACCACTGGAGGACAGCCTATGAGCACATGAAAGAAGAGGGGGAGATCTCCAACGTGGAGATACTCAAGGAAGAAATAAAGAAGGAAATCAAAACGGAGGTAGAATCTACTCGAGAGTCATGGGTGGAAGTAGTACACAAAAGAGTTAAGAAGGAAGTAAGGGAAGACGTGCAGAAAGAAGAGCTCACACGAGTCCAGGATACACTTGAGGAGGAGAGGCTTCGACACACTCGAGGACTTCACATTCGGATTACAGGCCTACCCGAAGGGGTATCACGGGAGGCGGACGCCACTGACATTTGCCGTCGACTTGGATACGAGAGCATGCCCTACACAGACGCATGGAGGGTGGGGAGGGATACATCACGTTTGCGAGCACTCATCCTCAAGATGAGTTCCGAGGAGGCACGGACCGCCTTTTTTAGACGTCGATCAGTACTACGTGGACTACCTGGCGGCACCCTCTACCTGGACGAGGACCTCACGCGTATGCAGGTGGCACACCGACGCGCTTGCATGCCACAGATACTCCAGGCACGTCGAGAGGGGAGGAAGGCCTTTTACCGTGATGGTAAGGTCTTCATA